>CM040821.1:45849581-46059581 GCA_022828995.1 Vimba vimba
TTATTGATCAGATGTCTAATCTTGAACTATGATTCTGGTCATATTGCCAATCCCACAATGACACATAAGATAAACTTTTCTTTATATATTCATACTCTATTTTAACATGTATATTTAACTTGTTAACAACATTAGCTATTTGCTTATTAATACTGTAATATATCTGGTATAAATGGTTTCTGCACCCAAACATTACAGTTTTGCCTATTAGACAGAATCTCTCACTCTCTCATTGCCAGTTATTAATATTTTGGATGCAAAGGAAAAACAGCATCATGTGAACAGGACTTTTATTTTGGTCTGGGTGTGTGATGTCATCAGGCTGCGCCTGACTTTGACCCCGTTCGCCTTCCACACATTTCGAGCGCCACAGTGACGTCACGGTGTGGTTGTTGGTGCTCCTCAACAGTCGGCCCTCAGCGCTCTTATCCCGTGTGCTGGCAGGAGCCCTGGCAGGAGTTTCCTCACACACGCTGGCCCGCTCTTTACACACTCACACAAGCAGGCCGATGTTCAATAGAGATGTGTGTGTGCGCTGCAGTAATTAGCCCCCGTGCTGGATTATACACACTGTCTGAGGTCTCTGGACATGTTGCTCTGTTTTGTATCATATTATAAATCATTTGCACAAATGGCTCAAGAGTTTGAGACATTTTCCGCCAGTGAAACTTAGTTTTATGTTATTGTATTATTATATTGTGCACTTTAGGGCATTCATCATAGCTGGTGCTGTGGGATATTGTGAGATTACTACACTTCGCATGATTAAACAAGATCATATTCGTAAAAGGCAAACATATTCGTAATATAAAAATAAAAAAACAACAACTTGACAGTAGTTTGATTTAGAATATCCCAAAAATAAAAGTTAAGAAATTAAATAAATTGAACCGAAAAAGGAATAAAAATAAATCACAGCATAAGGGCTATAGTTCGGCTGCAAGGCACTTATCTTGTTGATAAAATGTCTACTGTAATAGCTCTTTTCATCTGAGAGAGTACTGAGGGATGAAGCAGGAGTTTTAAGCTCATTTATAAAGTGAGGAAGGGTGGGTGGTTAAAAATCCCACATTTATGGGAGAGAGGAAGGAGGACTTTTATTTTGCCCTGGTGTGTGACGTCATAAGGCTGCGCCTCCCTTCAGAGTGAAGAAAGGTTGGTGTTTTTACTTGTTTACAGTGTTTTAGTCGAGGCAGAGCGTTCTCTGTGTGTCATAGTTTTCAGAAACGGTGTAAAAGGCATCACTAGATGTAACACTGCAGTGCTGTATCTGAGGCTAATGCTCGTGTTATTGTGTGAGTAAAGCTGCCCGCACATGTTGAGCGCGTCTCAGTTTACGGTAAACAATATAACAGAGTCATGGAGAAACTGAACCTGTTCCATAAAGGGATTTAACTCCTCCAACACCTGATTTGAGTTCACGCAGTCCCACTAGTTTGCTCCAGGTGTATCTCAGGGTTGCCAACTTTTGAGTTTAGCTCGGAGTGAGACTTCTCCAACGGGGGGGGGGATATATTTCAACGGGGGGGGGGGGGGGGGGGGGGTATTTCAACGGGGGGGGGGGGGGGGGGGTATTCCAACCCAATTTTTTGGGGGTATTTTTATTTAAAGGAATTAATTATAAAAGCGATTTAAGGGAATAAAGAAAAAAAAGCTTTTTGTATTAGTGAAATAATTGTAACTATTTGCAAATAACATTTTATTTTTAATTATGCATGCATTCTCTCTAAATGAATCAAAGAAATTATAGCATATTTTCAATTCAAAAAGGCTAAATTTAGTAAATAAATAAAAAAAGTTGAGTAATTCGCGTCACCAGATACTGTCGGTAGTTGAACATTTCTATTGTAAAACAGTCAAATATTAAATGTTTTCCACTTACATTTTGCCAGGCATTCGTTCACTTCTTTAATCATTCTGACATTGAAGAGCTAGACCGCTGAACTTTTAGTCATCCTAACACCAAACAGAGCGGTGCGTAATGGAGCGCATCAGAACAGCATCAAGAATATCAAATACATTGCAGTGAATCTTTTATTTGCATCTTAAGTTTATAGGCAATAATAATGACTGGTTTGCGAAAGTGTTGAACTCGGTGAGCTCGCGCAAAACACATCTTCAGGACAGCGACTCATTTAAACGCCTCTGATTGGCCAATGCGTTCAACAGACATGTCAGTGATTGGCTACAATGCTCAACGCTGCCGTACGCCGTGCGTGCGCTACAGTTTCTGTCTCGCATGCGTGCTCGCTCTAGATTCCGGGAGATTTTAACTAATTTGCGCCATAAATAGTGGTCCATCCAGTAGTTAAGAGCCTGAATTGTTTATAGTAATTCTGAAATTTAGTGCACACGAGTGAAAAAAAATACAGCACAGAAGAATGTCTAATTTAGCGTGAGATTTCTTTGTTAAGCGTGAGAGCGTGAGATTGAGGCTGAATGCGTGACTGTTGGCAACCCTGGTATCTAGTCTGGATAATCGCGTGCACGCGTTGTTAAAGCAGCCCTAGAGGTCGATCGCGGATCAGAGGGTTGTTCCATAAAAGACGCTTAGAAAAGCGGGGATTAAACTCCAAAACCGGACTTGAATGAGCCTAACAAATAAGTTGGGGCTAAAGTGGTTCCATAAAAGGTAATTGAAGTTCACGCAATCTCACTAATTTGATCCAGGTTTATCTAGTCTAGATAATTGTGTGTGCACGCGTTTCTGAAGCAGCCCTAGAGGTCGATCGTGGATCAAATCGATCCACCATCAAACAGCGTATATTCAGGGCTGCCAACTCTCACGCATTCAGCGTGAGACTCACGCAATTGACCAAATTCTCACGTTCTCACGCCACACCCCCATATTCTCACGCAGACTCGTGCAGCAGTGATCGTGCCGCATGATCTCGCAAACCAACGCGCAGAGAGACCAGACATACAGTGTAGTGAGTTTTTTGTGCCAATTGTGAGGGAAATACACTATTTATTCCCGTAAACTGTGTAGTCAGCCGTTCTCCATCCCATCTGCACCGTGTGAATTGTGAACGCAGGCAGGTCAGTGAATTACAGGGTGCTCCGTGTCTCCGTCCAGTTTAGGCTAGTAACTAATAGACCTTATGCTGTTATATAGCCTAGTTATATAGAATTAAGTTAGCATTAGCAGAGTTGTTTGTTTTGCAGCACTGAGCAGTTATTTTACATAACTTTATCATAAAAACAGTACAAAAGCATTTCCAGATGACAAATATCTGGACATGCCTGCCCTACACTGTAAAAAATGTTACTATTTACTTAAAAAATGATGGTAACAATATTACACATAATATTTTTGAGTAGTTAAAGCTTGATTTCATTCATGGAATCAACCTGAATAAATCATGTAAAATGCCCTAATTTATTTAGTCTATGACATAATGAATTACAATTTTTTAGTGAAACGTGCTTTTTTATTTGAAGTATTTTTTATTCTCAAAATTGTGTGAAGTCAAGTGAATGGATATATGACCTGGTTATATTTAACTTTGAGATGTATTGTTTTATGAAAAGACTACATGCTGCTATGACAGTACAGATTCAAACATGTTACTGCACTATCATTAGCAGAGTTATTGCGACATGTATAAAACAATATGCTTCAGAATATAAAAAATAAATAAAAAACATGCAGTTATTCACAACCTAACCATAAGCCCTACTCTTCTGCACAATGGTAACGATCAAAACTTGAACATAATAGAAACTCTTTCAAATGTCAAACATACCTGAACATTAAACATTAACAGATGTTTCCCTCCTTTACTCAAAAACACATGAAATAACACTTAATTTCAAGATTTACTCTCCATTTCCATGTGCAAAACATGCTGGGAACAAACAATGGTGTCTCTAAATAAAACCACATAAATGAGCTAATTCTCTTAAAATAACTAGGTAGCCCCTTTTCCTTAATTTTATGAGGTTTATAAGTTCCTCAATTCAAGCCTTAAAATTGTGTATGTTTCCTTAAAAAAATAGCAAAATGCATAGTTATTAGTGAAATGTTCTCAATATTTTCAATAAAACACAACCACAATTTTCTTAATAAAATATACATAATATTTTTAATGATCACCTTAATTTTTGTAATGAAAATGACAAGACTCATGATTAATTTTTTTACAGTGTAGCCTATAGTTAATGTTAATTATTGTTTTCTAAGAACAGAATGTCAAGTCAACGACATCCCATATTAAAAATAAATTAAATTAAATTAAAATTAATATTAAAAGATTTTATTTATATCAATCACAACTCATCAATCATGTCCAGATATTTGACTGGTGGTGGTGTCAGTATAGATACATTTGAATTTTTTTGTTATAGGATGTTATCTAAAGTGTCAGGGACAGGCAAGTAAAGAACGCTTGTATCAATGTGGGCAGTTTATCAGCCCTCCAAGAAGTCCTGTGACCCTGAGAAGCAGCAGGAAAAGACACAGGAGGAACATGAAAGTCTATCTGAGACTTTAGAGCAGGAGACAGATGAGCCCTCAGAGAAAGAAGAGAGACCAGGCCAAAAGAGTAAAGCTGCGTCCTATCGATGCTCCTTTAAAAATGAATGGTCAGAAAAATGGCCATTCATAACAAAGGGGACACTACACATTATTGGTGCTCTGTATGTAGGATAGAAAATGCTTACAATAGAGCACAAGTTAATCTGTGAACATGTTATCACATGTTAATCCTATTTTTGTAAAATGTTTGTGAAAATTAAATGTAATGTAAATCTCCCAATAAATTCTGTACAGATACCAAATACTTTGACAATCAATATATACTTAATACACTTAATACACTAATGCAAGGATTTTGTGTTTGAATTTTTTTCCACACCAAGCCATGCCCCTCCATAAGCCCCCCCCCCTTAACCCAAGCCCCGCCCCCCAAAATCTCACTCTAAGCTGAACTCAAAAGTTGGCAGCCCTGTATATTTTGTGCTGTTTTATGCGATTTGTGACATGTTTTTTTCCCCTCAGTGTAAAACTTACATTTTACAGTTATATTCTCCGTCTGTAAATGTTAAAAAGTCGTGCAAATGTATCCATTTTACTGCTAATCTTCATATTGAATGAGCGCTGCTGCGCGCATGCGCGCCAAATAGGAGCGCAATAATTCGGACTAAAATACACATTTTGCTTGGAAAATTAATATGCCATATTTTATAACACCAGAAATATCTTCTAATTATAATAATGTATCTTTAGGATGTTGGATAAGTTGCAGTGAACTTCTAGCTCATTACACTCATATATTTTATACTTCTAATAAAAAAAAATTGAACAGAAGTAGCCTAATTAAGGGAATTTTTTTTTTTTTTTTTAAGAAACTAAATATATAAAGATACAAAATATAGTTTTGGGTATAGGACCTGCTACTTAATACATATGATGTATATTTATTTAGAATGCTGAGAATTACAGCTTTTAATGCAATCATTTTTTGGATAAAGCAAGAATCCCCAGTTTTAAATGAGTGGTTAGATTTAGTTTCTAGAATGTATTTTTTATATATTATACATATAATATAATATATTCTTAATGTACTTAACATTATGAAGAGGATAACATGAAATTAAGAGCAAATGTATACATTTTGAAAAGATATGTGCAACTCTAAAATCAAAGAATATTCCATAAAATAAAGGAATATATATTAGCCTACATTAACTACATTTTTATATAACCCTCCCTCCCTTTTATTTCTAGGCTAGTTATTTGTTATTTTATTTATTTGCTTATTTTATATTGAATATTTGATATTCAAATAATATTACTTGAATAACTATTAGGAATTATGTGTCATTATAAGAGTTTGATATAAATATGTGAATGTTACATTTTTATTAATATTTATTTATTGTTTTTTGTCTTTTCCCCATTAAATCATATGTAAAAGTGTCTAACTATGTACTTCTTGGTTATTGTTCTAATCATGTGTGTTGGTGGGTATTATCACAAAAGAAAAAAAGTAGAAGGAAAAATAAGGAATATTTATTGGGGGAAAATATGATGTCTTTAAAGGAACTGTCCATTTGTATAATTGTGTTAAATGTGTTTGAATTGAAAGACATAATAAAGTACATAATATATATATATATGCTAAAATATTTGTTATTTGGACATTAGATGTGCCTTATTTAGAGTTTTAAACCTACAAGTGTATTTTTATGATATATTCAAATGTAGGCTAATATACTGTCAATTACTAAGCTCAGATTCATCTTACCAGTTAAAATTCATACTGTGCTTTTGTAATTATTTATTTTTAATTTTGTGATTTTAACTTCTGCTTTACCAAGCTTTTTTTTAGATTGTGTTCTAATGTTCTTCTAATAATCATAAACATGTACTACAGCTGCCAAACAAACCAGAGAGAAATGTATTCATAAGTCTATATTGTCTAATTTATCATTGTAGCCTTATTTAAGTTGATTTTCTGTATACTGTGTATTTATGTTTGGACTAATAGTGGTTGATAAAGTCCAATAATGGTATGAGAGAGTGTCAGTGGTAATATCATTGTGTTCTTGTCGGTCAGTGTTAGAGGATCTGTGTAACAGCTGAGGCTTAGCCTGACAGTTAGCCTGCCCTGGACCAGGCTAGTTTCCCAGCATAAGTTGCCAGAGTAACTGAGTTTGAACTATTTTAAGTTTGCTTTATGAAACCGAATCTACCAAAAATAAGCCTGACTAACCGAAATAAGCCTGGCTTATCCTCTAATCTTGGTTTATGGAACAGCCCCCAGGTCGATATCCACCACAGCACACAGCGTGTGTTCATATGTGTTTATATACATGTTTCAGCGTGTGTTCATGTTTATATGTGTTTGTGCGGTTTATGCGTTTGAGACATGGTGTTTTCCTCAGTGCAAAACTCACAGTTCACAGGTGTGTATTCTCCATCTGTAAATCTCAGAAACAGCAGCGCAATCATTCTGACTAAAATACACATCTTGCTTGGAGAATTAATATTAATATAATTACAATTATTTTATAACACCAGAAATATCTTTTAACTATAATAATTTATATTAAGGATGTTGGATAATTTGCGGCGAAGCTCATTTCACTCATATATTTTATAGTTTGTAAAATTAAACCAAAAGTAATTCAGGGAAGAACTTTTTCAAGAAACCAAATATAATAAACATATAAAATATAGTTTTATTTAATCTATTTAATAAAGATGAGTTATATTTGTTTAGACTGGTGGAGAAAGCCCTAATCCGCAGTTTTAAATGATTGGCTAGGTTTAGTTTATACAGTACGCCATGGAGAGGAGAACACCACATCAAGAGCTAACTATACACTCTGAAGAGATATGAGCAACTCTGAAATCAAAGAATATTACATAAAAATACATATTTCATAAATTACTTTTTTATATATATAACCCTCCCTCCATTTTAATTCTAGTTATTTGTTATTTTATTTATTGACTTATTTAATATTGTTATTATTTGATATTTAAATAATATTACTTGAATAACTTATTAGTAATTATGTGTCATTATAAGAGTTTGATATAATTATGTGAATGTTTAATTTTTATTAATATTTATTAATATATATTTTTGTCTTTTTTTACTTTTTTCATATGTAAAAGTGTCTAACTATGTACTTATTGGTTATTGTTCTTCTAATTATGTGTTGTTTATGTGTCGGTGGGTATTATCACCAAAGGAGAAAAGCAGAAGGAAAAATAAGGAATAATTATTGGGGGGAAATATTATGTCTCTAAAGGAACTGTATATTTGCATAATTATGGTAACTGTGTTTGAATTGAAAGACATAATAAAGTACATTATATGCTGAAATATTTGCTGTTGGACATTAGACGTGCCTTATTTATAATGTTAAACCTACAGGCGAGTGTATTTATGATGTGAATAACTGTAAAGGCACTGTTGTAATGGGGTAATCAAGTGTAGGCTAATATAGCCAAATACTAAGCTCAGATTCACCTTACCAGTGCTTCTGTAATTATTTATTTTAATTGTCTGATTTTAACCCCTCTGTGACTGTGTTTGTAGTGTCCGCACACACAGAGACGCTCCTGGGCTGAGGGTGTAGAGATGGCGTGTGTTAAAGAGGAGAGGGAGGAGGTGGAGATTGGAGACACTGGGTCCCAGTGTTAAAGCAATGTGACACAAACACACGCAAACCTGACCCAAATGACCCCAGTGTCGCAGTCGTTGCCATCTATCTGCATTAGTGGATATCCCGCTGGTCCCTTCCCTGCGCTCATTAGCCGGAGGAGTTGCGTATTTAAGGCGAGACGCGGCGGGCAAAAACATCGGGTTTTTCACTGGTCAATTTTGAGATTTCAAGTCTCGTACAGACTTGTGCTAAAAAAGAAGTCAGAAATACACATTCGGGTCTTTATTTTCCTACACTGTGTCTGTTTGAGTGTGTAGATTTCTCATAAATTCATCAAGAGTTGGCGTTGTAAATCCTCCCGCCGCTCCGCGATCGCTGTCTGGAGCCGTCATCACACACACCGCTGGAAAGATCTCTCTCTCCTGTACAACACTGTCGGATCCAAATATGGTCATTTCCTGTTTATCAGCAAGCACAATCTCATTGGCTGATGCCAATTTCTGCCAATGTGATTCGTTCAGAGTCGTCACGTGACGCGCTCTGACATTTCCGCACCGGTGGTTGAAAATGCTGAAAGATATGCGTGTGTTAAATTCTCTCAGAGAACAGTTGTCATCAGCAAGAAGACACAAGGCATCGCCAGCGAGGACAGCAGATGATGAAATGCCGTCACACAGAGCGCCGATGCGTAAGCTGTCGTCCGGAAGACAGGAGTGTTCAGCGGCGGTGATCAGAGCAGTGGCTGATGGGTCACGCAGCGCGTTTGAAGGAACCGATCGGGGGGTTCATTTGTCCTGATTGTTCTGTAGTAGTTCAGTACTAGAGTGCAGTCTCTGAAGAAGATAGGTACAAGTGTCTACACATCTGCGCGTCTTCAAGACGTGTCCTGGTGTGGATGTGGGAATGGTGCTGTTAGCGCTCGAGTTAGGCTTGGGATATGCAGATATATCAGCAAGTGTTGGGGATTCCTGGCCTTCGTGTTAAAGCGTATCTCTCCGTGCGCATGTGTGAGCGTTAGCGGAGCGAGGGAGAAGCGTGTGCTGAGTCTGATTTCTCACTGGTCTGTAGTGTGTGTCTGTGTGTTTAGTGTATTATGTGGTGTAGGGGAGCAGTTTTCCCTAGAGAGGGAGTTGTGGGAGAGAGTTTGCTCCCGCTGTCCTTCTTCTGCCGGGGAGCACGGCTGGTGTTGCGAGTAGTGATGGTCTAACTCGGCCACATGGCATTAGGATCGTGTGTAAACTCAGTGTAGAGGAATGTGCTTTAGCGGCTGGTTACAGCGCCATTGTTTCTGAATCTAAAATGAACAACGCGATTGTTTTATTTTTAAACGCGATCGGAAAAGGCTGAAAGTTTAGTCTCAGATAATGACAGTGACAGATCCTAACATTTCTGATTGCTCTTATCTCTCATCGCATAATGAAGATCAGGCAACAGTGTATAAAGCTGAGGAAAGAAACTAAAGGCCTATCTGGAGTTCAGGCTGAAGATTACTTCCCTGATCGCTCTGCTTTCCTTAACGATGCAGAAATTCTAATGAAAGGAGGAGTTTTTCAACCAGAGTCTCGACTGTGAACACAGGAATTCTTGCAGAATCACGCGAGACTTCAGGATAAGCACGGCGGACGATATGCAGGAAGAAATTGCGATAGTGTTTGGATGATTTTCACATAAAATTCACGTGAAAAAAACCCCATTGTACCCACCATTAGCCTATATATAACCTTTTATACAGAAATATATTCATTCTTTATTGCCTTTATTTATTCTTTATTGGATTTATTGTCTCTTTAGAAAAAGTTATTTAATCCCTCTTTTTTTAATCTTTTTTTAAATTGATTTTAAGAATTACAATTACAGTCGGGGGAGTACAAAGAGTAAAGCCGATAAACAAACATAAAAAGACATATACATAAACAGTGACAAACTTAAAAGTTAAACAAAAAAATTAAAATGTTTACGGATTGAAACGCACTTTGCAGCTTTCTTATTTTTCAAACCCAATATTGTGTTTAGGTATTGTACAATTTCTGCTCGTAGCCCTCAAACCGTATTCACTTTATAGCCCTTAATTCTGTAATTGTGGACAAATGTGGGCACAGAGGATGTGATCCTATTTTTTTTATTTATTATAAATGTTATATCACTGTCTTCAATAAAATTTTGTCTATCCATTTATGGTGTGTTTTTTTAATTTGGGGGTATTTTTGAATTTATTTACTTCAAAAAGTACCATATTTTCTATGTAAATTATGCTTTTTTTTTTTGAGTGTGAGTTTTTGCCATGATGTGAATGTTGTACAGGATCAGCCCTTCATTTGTGTGTATGTTAGATATGCATTGTATTGGATCTATTGATTTATTTTTACAAAAAAACAAGAAGAATGCTCTAAATTACAGTTTTTCCCATTCATTTCTATGGGTGCCCATTTTTGACCCAAATACAAGATTAAGGAGTTTGTTTTTTTCACCCACTTAACATTGTAGAATTGAGTAAAAAAAAATTGTGTGTGTTCAGGAGGCAAACTTAGGAAAATTAGCCAAGTCTTGTACCGCTCAGATCAAGGGAAGTATTTTTTAAAAATAAATCAAAATTATTTTGCCCACATTTGTCCAGAATTCGGTTTTAGGGTTAAAATGAAAAACAAAGGCTTGTTTCCTCCAAATTTACACTTATGAATATTAAATCTTAACACTCAGCTTCCTGCAAGTTTGTGTGTGTGTGTGTGTGTGTGTGTGTGTGTGTGTGTGTGTGTGTGTGTGTGTGTGTGTGTGTGTGTGTGTGTGTGTGAGAATGACCGTGTCTTCCATCATCTCACTTTCTGATTGGATATTGTTTTGTTTCACATGATAATCTCCAGAACGTGCGCGCGTTTGTCCCCCCCCCCCCCACCCCACCCCACCCCACCCCACCCCCCCTAACTGCAATGGTCTTTCCCATGTAAATTGATCCAGTCACGCATGCAGATTTATGTTTTTAATCAGGGAGAGTGAATATGCTCACTCAACAGGCCATGGGGTGGAGCAGAAAACAGACAGAGAGCCTCCACAAGGTGCGTCTGTGGAGGAAAGAGTCCGCTGTGTCTGAGAACATATTTAAACATCTGATGTAAATACACTTAGTAACTTTAGAAATAAAATAATTAGTTTTATGCAAGGGATCAGGAGTTTCCATTTACAGCACAGTAATGATTTTATAGATTAAATAAAGCACACACAAACCTGTATTTCGCAGAAGAAATGCACCAAATCGGCAGCGCTGAGAAACCTCCAGAAGAGGATGCTAATACCCGAGCTCTTGCATCTCCAAATCACTGTAAAATGCAGGCTACCGCGATATTGCCAGAACTTGAATGGTGCAAAAGAAGTTTAAAATGTATAATGTGTATAAGATGTAATGTACATTTTGTTTTGCTAATGAAATAAAAAGTTTGCTTATTTGCAGATCAATATATAGCCTATAGGTAAATGTCTGCACTTATCTTTCTTATTAGTGCTGAAGAAGGACTAAAACTGTCTAGAAAAAGAAAAAAAAACATTGATAATTGCTTTTTATTTTTTAAGTACTTTAAAAATGAATTACCTTTGTACTTTTACTAAGGTAATTTTGAAAATGAATTTTATGAATTTTAATGTAATTTTACTGGAGTGATATTCTTTAGTTGTTTTGGTTCCAGTGCTGCTTCACATGACACATATCCACTCACTGAAGGGGATTCTGTTCCTGGGAGTCAGTAGACAACAGTCTGCACAGATTCCCACACTGGTGCGCACTGCTTCGGGAAATGGATGTCCAAAACACAGTTTAAAGCATGTGTGCACAGCACCAAGGAGAGTGTTTTGCTGTAGTGCCTGTTTGCCAGCAGTTACACAGGCCTGAAGGCACTGACTGTCGTCCCCAAGACCAAGGACGAAGGGGAAGGGTTCAGTGAGCCCAGCCTCCTTCAAGTATTCAACTATGCTGGTCCCAACCTGTTAAAAACAGAGGAATGTCAAAAACATACAACTCACAACACAATGCACAATGCAGCATTATATACAAAACTAGGGGTGGGACAAAACATCGATATGGCGATATACTGTTGTCCTTCTCCGTGCGATACGAGAATCGATACACTGTCACGTGAACAGATGATCTCTAGCTACAGTTGTTGTTATAATAAATAAAAAACGCATTATATGTCTGGGCTGATTAGGTGAGTTTTTTTTTTTGTGTGTCTTGAGAAAAATGAATGCCTATCTTGTGTAGCATATAATATTTATCCAAATGAGTCAATATTGAATGAAATCACAAGCACTGAACTGAATTGAAATCATAAAATTTGTGTCAAGCAATAAAAAAAGTAGCTTATCAGAAACTGTACCATGTAAACAATATAAATTGTTGTTACTAAACCTAATACAATTCTGCTAGTTACAAAAATTATTTTTTTTTACACCAATTTGATATTTAAAAATAAAATATTTAAAAAGTATATAATTATCTAACATCTGACTAATTCAAAATGAACCTCAAAACATTAAATGCTAAATGGTGGTTATATATAGGCCTATCTAGCATTACAGAACATGTGTCAGAAGGTCGTCTCGCAGTGACTGAACAGTGTCTTACAAGTCTACGCTGTTATAATGTTATCTGACATTACGCGTGTCTGCTTCATTACAGCCTATTGTGAGGAAAAAGCTTAACGTAGTTTAATGTACCTAAACAACGATCAGTGATCACCACATTTCTCTCTCATATTGCTCCGGAGAGAGACATTTGGTGATTATTGATCGTTGTTTAGGCACATTAAACCACGCTAAGCTTTTTCACATTATGTGTTTTAGAATGTCCCACTTTAAAAAAAAGATTAAACAAAATCTGATTGTGTTCATTGATAAACATTGATCTATAACATGAAGCGGACCCTGGAAGATTTTTTTTTTGGGGGGGGGGTAAGTTAATGCTGCAATTGTTTGTCATATCAAAAGAATGATCGAGATTGAAGATGTAAGCCTGTGCAGTGTCAGTAATTCTGATGTTTGGAACTGCATTTAGTAGAAAAGCCCTAAAGAGGGTAAGTAGCATCAGCCCTCAGTTTGCCAATCTGTTGGACTCTGGCCCAATATGAACACATTTTAAAACCAAATACTCTTTCATATTCCTTTCTAATAATGCACTGGGATGTGAAATATGCAGAGATGCAGGGTCACAGGTGTGCTAAGATCTGGTTCAAACAAATACACTTTTTCGTCAGAGTGGCCAATATGGCAGAGTTAAACCTTATGGGGATCCTAAAGACAAGCAGATGAGATCGTTACGTATCATCGCATAGCCACAAATTAGCCGAGTCAATCTGTGGAAAGTTTTTCAGATTTCTTTTTACAAATTGTTATTCAGTTGTTGTTTAAATTAGACATCAGATATTTTACACCTTACATATCAGATAACATTCTACCATACATAGTTCACTTGTATTTTCAGTGCTTTCAATACTCCATATTTACATCCTTGTGCATTGAAGTACTCTTTAGCAGTTTCATTGTATTGTATTGTATTAGTAGTATTGTTGTATCTTTTGTTAATAAAATCTTTTTTTTTACAACTGTCTTTTGTGTTGGTTTTGTGTCTCGGGTAAACCCACTCACTCACCCCACCCACCAGCTTGCAGACATTTCTTGACTGGGTTATCTTGTTGAATTTGGTGATTAACATGGATCCTGACATATACAAAAAATATGAAATTATAAAACAAATGGTTCATACCCTGATGGGTTTTCCAAAACGGAGAAATCAAATTTTAGAAAAAAGGCCAACACTTTTGACCTCCAATGTAAGAGCCATAAAAATGTTAATATTTACAATTTTTTAAATCATGTTATCAGTTCTCAAAAATGGTCCAAAGTTTGATCTTAAATTTGTATCTCATATGCTAAAGGCGAGGCCAGGTGCACGTGCAACATAGCTAGGCCTGCTTTTTGCGTTCATACTTTTAGGTTAAAAAAAGTACAGAATGTACTACTTTATAGTTGCCTGCAACGTAGGTTATTCAACGTGAGGACATGCATGATTAAACAATGCACACGTTAAAAAATCATGAACGCTGCAAAGTTGAATCGCCATAAATAAAAATCCAAATCATTTTTAGTTGTATCGAAAAAAATATATATAATTAGCATAAATAGTAAAATATGGGCTAGAAATTTTGAGGTAATCACCCACTGTTTTGTAATTTACCATTTATGCCATTATATTCACTAGCAGTATAAATTAGTCAAGTTTTTAGATGCATAACTTTATGCCACTAGGTGTCACTATACAGTACTGCATGCATTTTAAAGCTGACACATTCGTAATCACAAAAATGTAACTTTTATTACTACAGTAAAAAAACAACAACATATTTACGATATTAAAACTATAGTTATAAGGTTATAATGAAATAAATGTTTTTCTCTAAAACACGTTGGGAAAAAATATTTTTCCCCTTTTATTAAATACTTTTTTCAACCTCCTTTCCCTAAGATAACAGCTCTGAGATCCTTCAGAGAATCTCAAGAATCTCTCCAGATCCCATTTTTCTTTTCATAGATGATTTTACGATTTTACTGGCCTGGCATGTCACAGGACATTGACACCTGGGTAATAACATGTACAGAATTAATATGTTTGCAATATTATAAAATGCTAATGATTTCCAACATTATACTGTTTTGATCACAGGTGGCACAGTGTGTACCACGTCAGGCCAGCAGGTCATCAGTTAAGGAGCAAAATTAAATCATTACAATTGTGGTATTCCTTTCCATCACACATTTATTTATTATTATTTGTTAGAATTAAATTAGAAATAACAATTAAGTTATATAACTGATTATTTTGCTTCTATTTAATGATCTCTAGGTTAAACAGCCTTTCGAACTTGTGGGGATGGATCTAATTGGCAAATTAGCACCAACAGAAAATGGTTACCAATATATTTGTGTCATCATTGACTACATGACCAAGTGGCCCCAGGCTTATCCCCTCAAGTCAAAGGCTGCCAGCGAGGTTGCTGATTGCCTTTTAAAATGTGTGCATCAGTTTGAGGCACCTAAGAGAGTCCTCACAGACCAGGGGAAAGAGTTCGTAAACACAGTGAGTCAGACATGTTCTAAAACATTGATCAAAAATTATTAAATGTCAACTTTTTTTCAATATACACACCTTTCATCTTTTCCCTGAGAACTTTAAGAGTCTGTTTTCTTTTATAAATTGCAGCTGAACAGTAATACCTGCAAAGTGTTCAACATTAAAAGGTCCTTGTGCGCACCGTACCACCCACAGACGAACGGCCTTGTGGAACGAATGAATGCGACAATACAGAGGTAACAATAATTTAATTCTAATTCTCTTCACACTGACAACAATTTTGCAAACAACTTGCCATTTATGTATTTAAGTAGAGCATGATGATAGAAATGCAAAATTCATTGGTTCAGTTCCTAGCAAATGCACATAATGATATGTACACACTGATTACACTATTATTTAAATGGGATAAAAATGTGTACCAGATGCATGATTGTAAATGCTCCTTCCTGACTGCTTTGAACCTGAAAATAATGTTATTATATTACCGGATCCCTTTGCAAGCTTGTTCAAAGACAAGCCCAATGAATGGGATAAACACCTAGATGCCGTAATGTTTGGGCTTCGGACAAAGCGGCAGGTGACCACTACATACTCACCGTACTTTTTAATGTTTGGAAGGGAGGCCCGTTACCCTTCCGAAATACCTGAGCACTATCGGGTAACTGCAGATTGTTATGATTTTCAAATAAATATCATTAATGATAAATAGGTAGCACTTTTTTAACAGTATTGTCCTGCACTTGGTGGAACAATTGACAGAATCGGTTATTGCTATGAGTGAGGCTTTAACTGAGGCTCATACTAATACAAGAGCTTCACAGGAGAGGGTTAGGCAACAAACAAACAAAGAAAGCCCTGAACGAATTCCAAGTGGGGGACAGAGTGTGGAGGAAAAATATAAGCCGTCAACAAAGAAAGGGTGGCAAACTGGAGGCAAACTTTCTTGGCCCCTATACGATCACTTTACTGGAAGGGAAAAGTGCAGACCTCGAAGATGAGGGAGGGAGGGAGGGAGGGAGGGGAGGGGGAGGGGAGGGGAAGGGGGTTGAAAAAAAACAAAACAAAAAAAAACAAACAAAACTGTGTTCAACGTTCAAGGAAACACAAAAACTACATCTGCCCAGTTTGTCAACCTTGAGGAGTATACTCACAATGATTTATTGTGACCAATTATTTTATTTAATGTAAGGTTTGAGTTAATTTTCTTTTTTTCCTTTTTTTCCCATTGTACATTTCTTAACCTATACAATTTGTTTGCCAGGTTTTGTAAAGATCTTTATTGCAAATCGACAAAATTTATGTAAATAGTAAATAAAAACCCAAATCAGAAATAGATGTTCCAATTAGGGGTGACCCCAAATAGTCGAAGATTCGATGCTTCGATTGGAGGAGCCTGATTCGACTACCGATCTCACAGTCGAATCTTCGCATAGGTGTTATGAAATGAGGATCATGCCACTTTGGCTATATGAGGGCGCTCAGTGTCTGATTTCACATAGAACCAGATGCACCAGATGTGTACCAGATGCATGATTGTAAATGCTCCTTCCTGACTGCTTTGAACCTGAAAATAATGTTATTATATTACCAGATCCCTTTGCAAGCTTGTTCAAAGAAGTTTGACGTTTTCTGTCAATACGTTAATATTCAGCCTATTATGATAATGCTGTATATAAAAATGTGCAAAGAAAGAAGCTTTTAATAAATATTTTTTAACGTGCTTGAATAAATCCAAACACCCCGCGTCCGCGTGACAGATTTAAGTTTCACTTTCAATCCGTAACTGACAGAGGAGCGTCTTGGCGGCAAGGATTTAAATCTTTAAAATAACAATGTCTGGGATAAGAAAATATAAAGTGTGGATGTACACCGTCAGAAAGGATATTCTCCAAGGCTGGATTTAGCATCAGGAAAACCATGATCGCACTTCTGCCGGCAACGCTAACAAGTTTCACGTTAGAATGTATTTTATCCGCAAGCACAATTTGAAAAGACTCCAACGGACACAGACAGAGTGAAAGACTGGATTTGTTCTCTCGATCAGGTAGGCTATACGGGTACAAGTGACTTCAAAACGTTTCAGCCGGTTCTAATTTGATTTTTGGATGCTGTGAGTGTGAACATTTTTAGCTAAAAAGACTGCCACTCCAGTTTAGCATTTTGTTTCTGCAGTTACAAAGACAAAGTTGAAAATTCTGGCTACTATCGTTATTTTAATAGTTTCTTTATTTTTATTTTATTTATTGATCTGTCAGGGTTATCTAATCTAACTATTTGTGGCTTGTGTTTTGAATATATGTTCCCCTGCACTTTAGGCATTTTATACATTTGCTCATCTTGTGACTTGATTCTGATTTATTTCGTTTTGTATTTTTATTAATTAGAAAGGTAGGCTATATTCTGTTCTAATATAATTTAGTAAATTAATTGTTTATTTTTTTCGGTTTATCGATGTTGTGGTGTATAGAGCCTGCTCGCACAGGTAATTTAGCCGATTTAATTTGATTTGTATGTGAAATGCAAATCCTGTCTGTGGCCTTTCTGGAGTTATTTATGTTATTTCTTAGTTTTATTGATCCAAAATGTTTTTATACATTTTCTTCTATAGCTTTGTGTGATTTTCTGTACATCGCGGCTTTGAAATGTTAAAGCCCCGCCCCCAGCCCCACATCTACATCATAAGTATTTTACATAAGGGAGTATGATTTTGGCAGCACTTTATTTGAACTAATCATGTCATTTATTTATTGTTAATTCTTTGTGCCGCTTTTTGTCATTCAACGTCTTCTCCAAGTCTTCTATTTCGTCTTGTGCCTGGGCCCATTTCTCAGAGTTGTCACCATACAAATTAAACGATATGCAAAAATCATCCATTTAGCCTACCTAAATAAACGTTTTCATATGTGTCTCTCACTCTGCTTGCCAGTGTATCTGTGTTACCATGGTTACCAATGTTTATAGTAGCGGATTAATTTTGAACTGTAATCAAACTGACTGGAACTACCTGTGCATTAAACGGTTTTACTGCACACCTTCCAGCCAATCAGAATCGAGTATTTAAACAGCCCATGGTATAATAATAATAGGTATTTTACATAAGGGAGTATGATTTTGGCAGCACTGCTGTTGTTTTCATAAAGAAAATGTGCAGGCAGTAAAGTCAAATGACAAATTTCATCTGCATCCCTTTAGTAATGATGTTCATGTTTAGATGTAGGCAACCCTTACGAAACTAAACCATTGTTTTACTATAAAAAACACTGTTTTATAATACTGTAGTAAAAACACAACATAAGCGAAAAATCACAGCTAGACAGTCCAAGTTGTAAATCATACGAGTTTGGTCAAATACATGCTCAAAGACAAATAACTAATAAATGCATGATCAAAGGTCAACACACAAATTGCTATCATGTAATTTCTGTTTCCGCAGCTGGCGGCATGAATTGACGTCGTGCACGTGCACGCGAGGGCGGTCAGATTCTGGCAGGGAGTCGGAATTCGGCACAACATAGGAAATTTGATGAGAAGTTTTCGGATAGGGCATTTATTGGAGGAATAAAATATACATTTTCAAAAAGGAAAAAAAAATGTGTTTATTAAATTACCTGATTGGAAAGGCTAAACTGGCAGTGTGGAAAACACGGAAAAACAATTTACAATTGGTAACTATAGATCCTGAAGAATTGTGCAAGTGGCTTGTAGCAGGGAGGCTTAAGATTGAATTTGCATATTATAGGTTGACAAATAATTTATTTGTTTTTTGTGATATATGGTGTGTTGATGAATGTCACGGTGGGGTGTAGGTTGAAGAAGACTAGAGAGTCAAAGAGCTCCAATATAAACTTTTACTCACAATGTCACACAAATAAACGACATGAATGGACAAAGACTGACTGAACTCCAGTAACTAAATACTAACACTGATGAACTGAAAACAGGTGATGATAATTAACTGAACACAGGTGGAAGAAGGTAAACCAATTAAGGATAATGAGAACAGGTGCAAACACGACAGAACAGAATGTGACAATGAAGTGTTATGTATGTTACATGAGGATCAGGTTTTAAAGGAGGTTTTATAATAAGAAGAATACAAATGTATGTATAGTAGTGGTTATATTGTTCATAATTGTGAAGTAAAAATGTATAAATAAAGGTATTGTTAAATCTCAAACCTCTCTCTTATTTTTATTTTTTATTATTCATTTCAAATGTGCAGAGCTGTTTGCTCAACCATTCCTCTTAATACATCAAAGATCTGGGGTCTCATTTATAAAACTGTGCGTAGGATCCTTACTAAAAGTGTACGTGCGCCTGAAAGCCAAAAATGGCGTACGCAAAAAAATATTCAGACTTAAAAAAAACGTTCGTACGCCAGAACCTGCGCAGAATTCACTTTATAAATCCCAGTCAGCGGAAGATTGTGCGCACATGCGTCTCCACCCCGAAATAACCATATATGGAGCTTACAACGCCTAGTTTTACTATGCAGATCCTCATCTGCATATCATTTGCATATGATTATTCATCCACGTGATAACGTTTAACAGTATTACATTAATAAAAATCAAGTAGTTGTCTATCCTTGCCTTGTTTTTGAATACATAAATCAAACAGTGTAAAATACATTTCCGAGAAAGTTTTTCTCAATCTTTTCCACTGGCCAAATTGTATTTTTAATTGATTTATATTTTTAATGGAAACGGATAGGCCTTGGGCATTATTTGCACAAAACTATTTTCTCAGACAATCTGGTATTATCATGATAAGCAATTATCTCTGTGGTTAAAACATTAAAGCACAGCACGCCACAGGAAAAGTGTTCAAAAACATCGCATCCACAACAAATATTTGATTGAATATAAAAAATGTTGTAACTTCTCAGTAATGATTTCATGTTTATAGGGGGGGTGAAATGCTATTTCATGCATACTGAGTTTTTTACACTATTAAAGAGTTGGATTCCCATGCTAAACATGGACAAAGTTTCAAAAATTAAGTTGTACGTTTGAAGGAGTATTTCTGTGCCAAAAATGCTCCTTCCGGTTTGTCACAAGTTTCGGAAAGTTTTTTTCGAGTATGGGCCTGTGTGACGTCAGACAGGGCGGAATTTCCTTATATGGGTCCTAAGGGCACTTCTATCGGAAGAGCAAGAGAGCGGAAAGCAGTACGCCCATCATCACAGCGCCAAAGCCCAGTTCGACGCCGGATTTGCAGATCGTCTAATACTTAAGGATGCAGTCCCAATGATGAAGGTTCACGGTCGTGCGTTGGAACACACTCACAGAACACAGCTAATAAGAACATAAAAATAGCCTACGAATAATTAAAACAGTCCACAGAGATGGACCTGAAAATGCCAGACACCACCGCAAGAGTGAGCAGAACCCCGGGCCGCTTTCGCCAAACCACGGAACCAGAGGCAGTGGCGCACAACGCAGCAACAGTGATTTGGTGACATCAATTTTACCAGGCTGTTGACTTGGTGTCAGCGGAGCTGAAGAGACGGTTTGATCAAGAGAGTATGACACTAGCAGCGAGCCGAGAGAGGGCAGTAATAGTGGCAGCAGGAGGAGGAACTGTTGATTTGGAGCCCCTTCAGCTTCCCAAGGAGCTGGACACGGACCGCCTTAATCTCCAGCTCAAAATGCTTTGCGATGTCACCAGAGAATCTCAATGTAGCACAGTGAGAGATGTAGCATCATGCCTATCTAAGCTCCATCCTCAAACGAGAGCTCTGTTTACTGAGGCTGAAAAACTCATACAATTGTGTCTGTGTTTACCTATATCAGTGGCCTCATCCGAGCGATCATTCTCCAACTTGCGCCGATTAAAAACATGGTTACGGTCCACCATGACACAGAAGAGACTCACACACTTGTCCCTGATGAATGTCCACACAGACATTTTGAATGTGCCTATATTTGGATATGTTCGTGTCCGCTGTGCGCTGTCAGCCTGTGGACTGTTTTAATTATTCGTAGGCTATTTTTATGTTCTTATTAGCTGTGTTCTGTGAGTGTGTGTCTGCGCCCTGACAGAGCCAGAAGTTTAAATAACGTAGGCTAATGTATATGTGCTGTTAAAAATATTTGCTTTTGTGGATATGTTCTTGTCCGCTGTGCGCGACAACCTATTGGACCTGTTTAACTATGTCTTGGCTATTTGTACGTGTCTGCTGTGTGCAACGGAGTCTGATTACAAGATTGGTAAAAATATGTTTGATTCTTATTAGTGTGTGTTTACTTTGTTATTAGACTTAGACATTATTAAGAGGTGTCCACCTGACACAAAAAATGCACCTCCCACTACAGCACATCAGCACCCCCAACTTAAAACCTCTTCCCACGGCCCTGGGAACCAGTGGTACATACGGAACCTGAGACGTTTTCATTCATTGAAATAACACTGAAAATAAATATAAATATTACACAAAATACCTGAAGTCAAATGAAAATTAGAAATGTTGCCTTGCCAACTAATTGAAATAAAATACATTTAAGTTAAACTACTAAAGATTTTGAAATAAAAATGAATTGAATGAATGAATGAGCAAAACAGAAATACATAACAAAACCACACACTTAAACTTCAAAATTAAAAAATGAAATAACTTAAATAAAATAAGTTTCAGTTTAAGTACTAAAATGACTAAAATTTAAGTAAAATAATATTAAAGCTAAATAGAAGTATTAAAAAAATCAAAATGACAAAAAAACTAAAACAACTATAATGAAGTGTTTAAATGCTAAAATTCAAATATAAGTAAAGCTAAATAGAAATATAAAAAAACGTATAAAAATGTTGTGATGTTGAAAGCGATGATGATATCTGACCTCGATCAGCCACGGCTTGAGTCTGTCGTCGATGATGATGTCATAACCGTAACACTCGAAGCAGTGCTTGTCGTTGTTCATGACGGGCTGCAGCCAGAACAGAAACACATTATTATTATTATTATTGTGAATGACTCATCTTAGTCCTCCAGCTCAACACTTATGCATCAGAACGATCCAGTACGTGCGGTCCTACATCATCATGCCTGACAGATGCGGTGATCTGTGGATGTTTCTGCAGAGGCATTAGCATATTCTAGCTTGACTTACGGCCACGGCTTTGAGCGACTGGACGATGATCCAGTGGATCTGGTCAAACAGGTGATTGGTGACGTCCCGTCCTCTAGTGCTCTCCAGGTAGAGGCGCAGGTTTCCGACCGTCCACTTCCCACCGTGAACGTGATTGTAGTCATCCTGCGGTCAAACACACACACACCATATACAGTATATATGAGCTGAAAAGTCTGAAAAAAAAAAATCTGTAAGAAGATGTCTGAATCAGCCATGAGGTGTTTATACAACCAATCAACTGAGTTTACCACAGGCGGACTCCAATCAAGTAGTAGAAACATCTCAAGGATGATCAGTGGAAACAGGATAACCCTGAGCTCAATTCTGAGTGTCATGGCAAAGGCTAAGAATACTCATGTACAAGTGATTTTTTTTTTTTTTTTTTTTAATAAATTTGCAAAGATTTCACGTTGTCTTTATGGGGTATTGTTTGTAGAATTTTGAGGAAAATAATGAATTTAATCCATTTTGGAACAAGGCTGTAACATAACACAATGTGGACAAAGTGAAGCGCTGGGAATACTTTCCGGATGCACTGTAAATATTACTATTGTAATCTTACTGTTTTTCTGTGAAACAACATTATTATAAAACAGGGAAGTAACTACCATAGCAGGAGCGTAGTAACTGTTAATACCAGTTTATTCTGACCTTTGTCTAATTTACAGGTTTTATTTTTTCTTATTTCTTATGTTTAACTGGGTAAGAAATCAAATACACTGCTGAGCAGTAACCAATATTTTTTATTTTATAATATTTTGTCCTAATGACAAGTTTATGGTTGTTTTATGTACTACTAACATTTGAGTAATCAAGTCATGATGGATTTTATGTGCAAAACGTATTTTTATCACAGAATAGTAGTAGATTTTATAGTTTCTACTGTAATAAAGACTGTGTCAATTAGCCATATGAATCCATTATTCATATACTTTATTTTTATAAATACTCCAAGATGGAACATAAAAAAATATATCGTTGCAATCGTGTCTTCACGTTTCATCAGTCAAAATGTTTCTGCTTTTTTACTCAGCTGCAGCGATGGCTGGATGTCTTTGCCCATATAAGGGATTTCCTGGAACGTCATAAGTTATGAATTCTCCGAGTCCGTTTTGGAGTTTCAGCGAGAGAGCGTCCTCCAGCTTCAGTATGTACGAAATGCACATTACATGAGAGTCAGGTCATGCAAAGACTATCTTGTCTCTTTGAAATTAAGCATTCCCATTATCTCAGGGAACCTAGCTCACGCAAGTAACCGAGAGAAGTATTGCGTCTTTGCTAGAAGCTATGGGGAAAACTCCTTTTAATCCGAAATCTGAAGTCTTTAATTCAAAAGCCTTTCGGGTGCTCTGCGCTCACTTGGCGGGATGCGCCACGATTGGTCGTAAACAAAACAGTGCTTGCTTACCAGTTTGAATATCAATCACACTGATCACTTCATTACAGTCAGCTCATGTTCTCATGAAAATATTCGTGCATTTGAATGCTCAGGTAAGATGATGTAAAATTATAACAGGCTTCTGACTGTACCATCTTGACTTCTTTGCTCGTTTTCATTACTTTCATTTTTATCCTTGTACACTGACTTGTTCTCTCTCTCACCAACGGCCCGACGCCGATTCGACATGCTCAATTGGCCAAAAAAAACAAAACAGACGACGTCCGACAAGTGTCGACAGTGTGGAACACCATAAAAACTGGGCCAGCTGACACTCAACGACAGCCTGACGAGCGACCGCCAGCTTGGTGTGTCAGAGCCTTAACAGCACTCGTCATTGTCAAAATGATTGAGATGAACAATCAAATCAAAGAAGGTGGGCCTTACTGTTCACAGAAGACAAGTGCGAATTCCAACCCGATGCTTGAGTTTTAACGGTGGAAGAAAGCTAGGTGATGCAAGTAGCTAAGCATTTAGCATTTAACAACTGTTTTATAACAGAAATGTTAAACAAACGACAGTGATATCCAGTGATGCAAACTACTCAACTTTATCATCATTTTGAATAGAAAATATGCTATCATTTAGGCAAAATGATTTAATTAATTCATAACTGAATGTGAGGAGACAAGAAAAAAATAATTGTCCTGCAGAACCTGGTGTCTGAAGCATGTGTGAAATTAAGACAATCTTACTGGCCGACAGCAGTCCAATGAAATCAATGGAGCGCCTGTATGTATATAAAGGGTGCGTGCATTACACATCATCAGATTTGAATTGTCTGAAGGAAGATGAGAAGGCATGCCCGAAGCATGGCAGCGTCTCGTCCCCTTCTCAAGGAACTGGTGTTACATACGTAACCCAGGACCTTACCTTTTCGTAGGGAACTCAATGCTGTGTCAGTTGCTGATGCTATGGGGATATTAATACCCACCATGCCATGCTGATCAATGCCTGCTTGTGCGCTGTGAAGGTCGCCAAGCACAATCTTGCCACAATCAAAGCACTGAAGGGACCCAGCATAACCTAAATGCATCAGCAACCAATTAGGGCGCATGCTCCGACACCTCCCTAGAAAGCTGAGTGTTATAAGAGCTAGAAAATAATACCCCGAAGCCTCCATGCTCAACTGTTTCTGCTACGTGGACTCCTTCATTGGTCCAGTCCGAGCCACAGCTACAGGAGAACCCAGAGCCCCTAAGAGCAGACATAGACAGATCAGACCTGAGCACAAGCCTAAGGGAGCAGGGTATCAAAGGGAGCAGACAAGGGAAAATTCCAAAAATATCCAGACTAATGAGCTGGACAGGCACCAAATAATGGGTCGCTAACCGTGACTCAACCACTCCACCCTGTCAAAGCCCCGCTCGTCTATTGAGTAGTCCAGGGATGGGGATCAACCGATTCACAAGGAGCATAATCCCGCTTCAATAAACAATATCACAACTTGGGGAAGGAAGACAAGTGAGAGATTGGAAAAATATCCATACTCAGTCTCAGCTGTCAAGCTCTATTCATACTCAGCCCCTGCCATGGAGCTCAGCCCTACTTCAACTCTCAGTCGATGAACTGGGGAGGGCATCACATTTATTGGTCATGCTTCCAAAGGAGCATAACTCATACCCTATATGATAGATTGGGGAGTGCAACAGATGAGAGAGTGGGCCACTTCCACCTGAGCTTTCATCTGTCAAGCTCTAAACAAGAAAGATTGAGGTGGGAGACAAGTTAAGAGTGTAAATAAACCACATTCGACCTCACCTGTCTGGCTCTATGTTTACAAGGATATCTGTCAGGCAGACGCCATTAACGCCACACGTTCACTGAGGAAGTGTGTTATACTGCACTATCACCTCCACTCCTGGAGGGAGCCACAGATGATAAGTGGGATGCCTGCAGCAACAAAGTCCATTACATATTATCAACTTACCCATTCCTCACAAACGTCCAGGAAGCATGCCAACATAGTAAACATACTATGTTTACATAAACATCTCCCAGCTGAATACACAGGAGGAGGCACTGATGGAACCCGACTTCATGTTCTCACTTAACATTAGTCTTTTCTCTAGTAGAGTACCATGGTGTGCAGAGCCACACTGGCCTGACCCGCCGGCGCATGTGCCATGAGCCACAATGTGATAAAGCAGAGGAGGCAGATTAATTTTTTTTTTTCATCATCTGCTTCTAGCTCATGATCGAAGCCACCAAACTGCTTCAGAAGACGCGGGGCTGGACAGCGAGGAAAGAGCAAAGTGAGAGCAGAGCTACCTCACCACCCATCACACAGTGTGTACATTCAGCTCCATCAGAGCCGAACAAGCTCGCTCTACTCCCTCCTTGCTAGCCGCGGGACCCAAATCGTGAAGAGCAGACGCTCGACTCTCATCCCTCAAGAGAGAGTCAAGCAAGGGCGGAGCTTCCCACAGTGAATGCATCACAATGAATGCAATTTGCTCTCTCAAGAGCTGAACTCACTCCATGCAAATGCTTGATTCTCCTTCCTTCAAGAGAATCGAGCAAGAACACTTCCAGTCCATCCAGAGAGCCATCCAGAGAGACGAAAATGCTCAGACAGAAACAGACTCTGATCTTACATGCACATTCACACAAAGCGGCTTCCTGAAGACAACAAAGCTGATGGCATGTAATGCAGGCACTGGTGCTCCATATGACATAATTGGACTACAGTCAGCTAATATAATTTGCCTTGATTTCACACATGCTTCAGACACCGGACTCTGTAAGACGCATCTCCATTGTGTCAGCCACTAATGCAGCAATGAGTTCCCTACAAGAGGGAACCAGCAGCTGATTCAAACATGGAGAAAAGATTGTGCAGCGTTCAGACTGTTGTAAGTACACAGACACTATCTGCAGGTGTGAGATACTTACGCCGTGCTTCTGGATGGCCACGTTGGTGAGGTGCACGAACATGTTGTCCAGCTCACTGGTGCTGGGCGTGTATTTGACCGTGCAGAAGCGGCAGAAGCCCAGTTTGTACCTGAAACACAAAGCGTTCAGTGCGGATCGAGTGGTGCAGTGGCGTGCGGCGGTCACATACTCACATGTAGCACTTCAACGGCCTGTAGCTGGTCACCAGCACGTACAGACGCAGGTCGAACTTCTTCCCGCCGATCAGCAGAGGGTTGTCGATGTACAGAGAGATGACGTAGGCCTCCTTCCCGCTGTTCGCTGCCACGAACCTGTCAAACGCCAGCATATCAGACAGAAGCAAGCAGATGATGGCACTTTTACTGTGGTATATTTAACATTAGGGATGCACTGGTATGAACATTTAGCCAATACCGCGTGTATAATTAATGAATAATTGCGTGTTTTTAAGCCTTGCCTATTTAAATATTGAAGCGCACGAAGACGCTTAAAGCAGCGCTATGCAGTTTTGCCAATTTCATCGCTTTTTGCAATGTTTGGTACTTGCACCCGGAGCGCCGCGTCTCACAGTGTGTGAATACTCTTTCATGTCTCCCTGAGCTTAAACGGATATGTTATGTTTTGTTTATGTGTGCGGCAGTCGTCCATGTAATGAGGCTTCCGCCTTTACTTTTGTTTTGTGTTTAAATGTTCGCTGGTTCCCGCCTCCTTCTTTCCATAACAACATACCTTGGTACAAACTACACGTTTACCGTTCATTTAAAGCGGCTTGCCCCGTCAGATGCTCTGACAGATTCATGTGCTGACAGATAGATACTTGCGCTGCTGTGTAATGCGTTTAGAAAATCGTGCAAATATTTCCATTTTGCGGTCAGGAGTGAATCTCCGCAGATTTCTGTAAATGAGCGCCGCCGCGCGCATGTGCGAAAAACAGACGGAGCGTGATAAAATAGGAGCGCAATAATTCTGACTAAAATATACATATTGCTAGAATATTTTTTGTTGAACAATAAATGTGCCACATGTAGAATTTTAAACCTACAAGTAAGTGTATTTTTATGATAGCAGTAACTGTAAAGTGACTATTGTAACGGGGTAGACCTAATCAAATTTTGCTTTTGTTTGTATTTATTTAAATGTTTAGTTTAATGAAATAAAAAAATGAAAATCATTAAATCATTTTTAGATTATAATGTTACAATGTTAGAATATAATGTGATTTTAACCCATTTTTGGCACATAATATACTATTTGTGACAAGTTAGGCTAGTAGTTTTTGGTGTCATAATCTCATTCATTAAGGTTACATGGATCAAAAACAACTAAAACAATAACTAAGCCTATTTTATTTTGTTTAATTTATTTATTACTTTTCTGTGTACCCAAAAAAATAAATAAAAAAATTCAAGAGTAAAAATGTAATTGATGTTCAACAAATAAAAAACAGCTATAATACAGATGAGCAAATGCTAAAGCTTGGGTTGCTGAATATTCGATCGCTTACTTAAAAAGCACTCATTGTTAATGATATGATTTCAGATAATAACCTAGATGTGCTGTGTTTGACAGAAACCTGGCTAAAACCAAACGATTACATTACTTTAAATGAGTCCACCCCGCAAGATTACTGTTATAAACATGAGCCTCGTCTGAAACGCAAAGGGGGAGGTGTTGCTGTAATTTATAGTAATATTTTCAAAACCACTAAGAAATCAAGTTTTAAATATAATTCTTTTGAAGTGTTAGTGCTTAAAGGAGAACTCCGGTCCATTTTAACATTGAGCTAATTTTTTTGTAAATGTGGAGTGCTGTCAGTACAGAACAACGACAAAAATCGGTGTTGCCTACACCATGTTATCCTCTTTTTAAAATTAGCACCCTGTTGACTTCAATGGGGCAAGTTTTATCTTTCACATCTACTGCAGTCAGATTCACCGTGTTCACTCTGAAGGAATCACTCACATGACCTGTGCACTTGTAATGACACATCAAGGATGTTAAGAGGCTAAAAGCAGTTTAAAACTTGCCCCATTTAAGTCAACAGGGTGCAAATTTTAAAAAGAGGATAACACGGTGTAGGCAACACCGATTTTTGTCGTTGTTCTCTGTACTGACAGCACTCCAAATTTACAAAAAAATGAGCTCAATGTTAAAATTGACCGGAGTTCTCCTTTAATGTAAAAATATATAGTATAAATGATAAATCACGTTTGAGATTTGTGCTGGCTACTGTATACAGGCCACCAGGGCACCATACAGACTTTATCAAAGAATTTGCGGACTTTCTATCAGAGTTAGTATTGGCTGCAGATAAAGTACTAATTGTTGGTGATTTTAATATACACATCGATAATGAAAAAGATGCATTGGGTTTGGCATTTAAAGACATTGTAAACTCAATTGGAGTAAGACAACACGTGTCAGGACCTACTCATCGTCGTAATCATACTCTAGATCTAATATTATCACATGGAATAGATGTTGATGCCGTTGAAATTCTGTAGCAGAGCGATGACATCTCAGATCATTATCTAGTCTCGTGTAAATTACATTTAGCCAAGGCTGCAAAGCTGACTCCGTGTTTCAAATATGTTAGACCTATCACTTCTGCCACTAAAGATTGCTTTATTAATAATCTTCCTGATCAGTTTCATCATCTTAGCATCCCGGATAGCTTAGAAGAACTTGATATTGCAACAGAAACTTTTAACTCTCTCTTTTCCAGCACTTTAGACACAGTTGCTCCTTTGCGCTTAAAGAAGATTAAAGAAAATAATCCAACGCCGTGGTACAACGAGCACACTCGGGCCCTTAAGAGAGCAGCTAGAAAAATGGAACGCAACTGGAAGAAAACAAAACTAGAGGTATTTCGCATTTCATGGAAGGAGAGCTCGATTATGTACAGAGAGGCTTTAAAAGCTGCTAGATCTGCTTATTTTTCAACCCTATTAGAAGAAAATAAACATAATCCTAGGTTTTTATTTGAAACAGTGGCTAAACTAACGAAAAAGAAAGCTTCAAACACAGAAGTTTCCAAGCAGCACAGCAGTAATGACTTTATGAACTTCTTCACTTATAAGATTGATAATATCAGGGACAAAATTATAACTATGCAACCGTCCACTACAGTACTGTCATTAGGATACGTACCAAAAAATTTTAAGCTGGCTATGATTAAACCGCTTGTTAAAAAAACGCAACTTGATCCTACAGAATTAGTCAATTACAGGCCGATCTCGAATCTACCTTTACTGTCAAAGATACTAGAAAAGGCGGTATCTTCACAACTATGTTCCTTTTTAGAAAGAAATGATATCTGCGAGGATTTTCAGTCAGGATTTAGACCGTATCATAGTACCGAGACGGCTCTCGTTAGAGTCACAAAGTCTCGTTTGCTCTTATCATCCGATCGTGGTTGTATCTCTCTATTAGTGTTACTCGATCTTAGTGCTGCGTTTGACACCATTGACCACAACATTCTTTTAAATAGACTCGAAAATTATGTTGGCATTAGTGGAATTGCACTAGAATGGTTTAAATCATACTTATCTGACCGTTATCAGTTTGTAGCAGTAAATGAAGAGATATCTCATCGATCACAAGTTCAGTATGGTGTACCACAAGGCTCAGTACTAGGACCGCTGCTGTTCACTCTGTACATGCTACCATTAGGAGATATCATTAGGAAACATGGAATTAGCTTTCACTGTTATGCCGAAGATACTCAGCTCTATATTTCTTCAAAACCTAACGAAACTTACCAATTCACTAAATTAACAGAATGCATAGCTGATATAAAAAATTGGATGACTCGTAATTTCCTACTTCTAAATTCTGAAAAAACAGAGATTCTAATTATTGGACAAAAAACTTCCTCACGTAATAACCTAGAATACTGTCTAACACTTGATGGCTGCTCTGTTAAGTCTTCGTCGTCGGTTAGGAACCTGGGTGTGCTCTTTGATACCAATCTTTCATTTGAAAATCACATGTCTAGTATCTTTAAAACCGCATTTTTCCATCTTAAAAATATATCTAAATTACGTCATATGCTCTCATTAACAAATGCGGAACAATTAGTTCATGCTTTCATGACATCAAGGCTAGATTATTGTAATGCTCTACTGGGTGGTTGCCCTGCACGCTTAAACAAACTACAGCTAGTTCAAAACGCAGCAGCTCGAGTTCTTACCAGAACCAGGAAGTATGACCATATTAGCCCAGTTCTGTCAACACTGCATTGGCTCCCTATTAAACATCGCATCAATTTTAAAATATTGCTGATCACGTACAAAGCACTAAATGGTTTAGCTCCGCAGTACTTGAGCGAGCTCTTAACACATTATAGTCCTTCACGTCTATTGCGATCTCAAAATTCCGGCCAGTTGATAATACCTAGAATATCGAAATCGACTGCTGGCGGTAGATCCTTCTCCTATTTAGCACCAAAACTTTGGAACAATCTTCCTAACATTGTCCGGGAAGCAGACACACTCTGTCAGTTCAAAGCTAGATTAAAGACACATCTCTTTGACCTAGCATTCACATAATACATTATGGACTTCTATAATTCAATGTTAGGCTGCATAGATTAGGTCAGCTGGAACCGGGAACACTTCCCATAAATCCTGATGTACTCGTTACATCATGAGAAGAATGGCATCTACGCTAATTTTAGTGTCTTTGTTTATCCCGAGGTCTTCCCGCAGCCTGCCGTATCCAGATGTGATGAAGGCCCTTGGCCTGGACCCGATGACAACGCAGTGCTGAAGTGCCAACTAGTCTCTCCCTATGGAGGATCCCTTTCCCACTCTACAGATAAAGCGTCGTCGGGAAAACTCAATTTGCGTATCTACCCCGAATTGATAAAATAAAATAAAATTCTGAATCAAAACTATAAGGAAACACCAGTAATTTGTTTAGGCTTGGTTTGTAGGGAATTACAAACCTGCGCACATGTATTCAAACGCACATAACTATAGAACCAATTCTTAATGCGCATGTGAACTCCATCTGCGTTTCTCACAGGATCGCGTTTAAAGTCTGTGTAGAGAGAATGGTGTCGTCTTGGCGGCCCCTAATTTAATAACATATGATCGTTGCGACGGAAGCGAATCAATCAAAACTAACTTTAGCTGGAAAATAACTTTATTAAAGAACCGCTATAAAGCCAAAACATTCTCTGTTACCTTAAATCATACGTTTATCACTGTAAAGCTGCTTTGAAACAATCTACATTGTTAAAAGCGCTATATAAATGAAGATGACTTGACTTGACTTGTTGGGGCCAGTGAACATTTTGGCAGGGCAAGTAAAAAAATTTAAAACAAAATCATTTTCTCCCAATTGCCATATTTTTTCCATCACCATGTTCCTTATGGTATGTAATGTATGTAACAAGGTCCATACATTTTAGTATCATTATATAATTATAATATTTCTATAATAAAAAATCTATAATAATAAAATGCAAAATCAAAATAACCAAAGAACTAAAATATTAATCCAAAAAATATTATTGTTTCTTTAAATATCTAGCAATTTTTATTTTTGCCATTATTGCCTCACTACATGACGATCTTACGTGGATGTGCGGCTGTCGCGGGACCACTTCTTGATCTGAGAGAGCTTGTTGATGAGGAAGATGCCTTTTCCCTGCGCCTTCCCGCACGGCTTCATGATCCACGTGCTGGACGGGCTCTTCCGGAACTCCTCCACAAACAGATTGTAGTCGGCCGGCAGCATGAACGTCACCGGCACGAAGTCTAAGGTCAGAGTCAGAGAGTGAGCAATGGCACATACGAGAGAGACGGAGGCGAGAGGAAGAAAGCAGCTCGCTTTACCCAGGTAGAGGTATTTCCCGCTCTCGTCCTTCTCGGCCAAAGGACTGGCCTCCTTCTCCAGGTCTTTGCGGTAGCGCTTGATGTTCTTGATCATCAGGTCCTTCCTGGTCAGCTCGTAGTGGTTGGGGAAGTGGTTGACCATCTGGTCGTCAGTCAGCCGGTAGCCGGTGTCCACGCTGAACACGCTGCGGATGGTCTGGATGCTCATCCTGCCAAAGAGATCACATCACTGCAAACATGAGACGTGTGTGTGTGTGTGTGTGTGTGTGTGTGTGTGTGTGTGTGTGTCGCTGTAAGTGTAAATGAAGCCTGTTCACCAGTGCTGGAATGACTACAGCAACCTGTGCTTCACAAGGGTTTGTGGGTAATTTCAGCCTAAACCAATACAATGTTTGTAACACTTTAGTGTGGGGAACACATATTCACTAATAACAAGAAGAATTGCCTCTAAACTCATAATTTACTGCTTATTAATAATTAGTTAGGTAGCACTGCACTCAAAGTCATAACTGAACTGGAAGTGATATCCACATTCCTGTGACTTATTTGGTCAGACTGATATTCTACACAAAACTAGATACTAGTGTGTACTCGGGTGATTCTCACGAAAACCATTAAAACCACAGATTGAGCACCCCTGCCCTAATGTGTCCGGCTATATCTGAATGTATGTTATGTTGTAATTTAAACAAATTGAAATAAAAAAATTCTGAAAAAAAATATATGGATGTTCTACTAGATTTATTTCAGATGACAGAAAAATAATTTAATAAATATTCATGTATAAAAGTAATGAAAAAAAGTAGGAAAATTATCATCCTCCGCAAAAAAAAAAAAAAAAGAACTGTTTAAACACACATACAGAATTTAAATAAAGTTTGATTTTGAATAAAGAAGCACATGGGCCAGTTCCTTCAAGATGGCTACCAGTAAAGAAGATCTCTTTATATTTCTCCAATTAAATGTTCAATATTCTCTTGTCAGAATGTGTACACGAGGTAAGTGATAATGTACATCCAGCCGGTTGTTATCTCAGAATAAACCCCAAAAGGGTTATCAGGATCAGCTCTTCATCGGCCTGAAGGGGTTTATTCTGAAATAACAACCGGCTGGATGTTCATTATCCCGCTTATTACACAGCTACTTGCCACATAAGTAAATAATTAGACACGTAATATTGATCTAACTCTAAATATTTTATTAAGTCTTAAAACACTTCAACAAGCTTAAAAGCTTCCACGGAGAGAGCAGTTGCTAACGCAGCAAGTTCAAACTAGACTGACATTTAAGGGATACGGTACAGTCACACCACTTAATACACAACTTTTCGCCATATAAATAGTTATGGGGATAAGAGATATTGATTTGAGATGAAACTGTTCAAAAATCGTACAAAGTTCAGGGGAACATGATATAGCGACCCAGAACTGCTCGAGGAGTACAGAAGGAAGGAGAGAGAGAGAGAGGTTAGGTTTGGAGATGTTACAGCAGGTGTAATCAGCAAAATAAAAGAGTATTGTACGTAGTATGGAATATCCCCGCCATAATAAGGCATGTAGGTTGTATGAGTTTTAAAGTCCCTGTAAAGGCAATTCTAAAAAAAATATCTAAACACATTATAAATGTTAGAAATGTATTGCTAAAACACATTACAAAGACTGTGAATTGTGAAGTACTGAATTGTGGAGTTGACAGTTAACAGTGGACCATTAAACAGTTTTTCACCATTGCTGTGTTCAGGATTTTTTGGTCGGGGCTAAAACGGTGGCTCGATGACGCACTGGAGCCGCTGAGCTCCTGACCCCGCCCCTACTGTCGATGACGCACTGGAGCCGCCGAGCTCCTGGCCCCGCCCCTACTGTCGATGACGCACTGGAGCCGCTGAGCTCCTGACCCCGCCCCTACTGTCGATGACCAACTGGAGCCGCTGAGCTCCTGACCCCGCCCCTACTGTCGATGACGCACTGGAGCCGCTGAGCTCCTGACCCCGCCCCTACTGTCGATGACGGACTGGAGCCGCCGAGCTCCTGGCCCCGCCCCTACTGTCGATGACCAACTGGAGCCGCTGAGCTCCTGACCCCGCCCCTACTGTCGATGACGCACTGGAGCCGCCGAGCTCCTGGCCCCGCCCCTACTGTCGATGACCAACTGGAGCCGCTGAGCTCCTGACCCCGCCCCTACTGTCGATGACGCACTGGAGCCGCCGAGCTCCTGGCCCCGCCCCTACTGTCGATGACGCACTGGAGCCGCCGAGCTCCTGGCCCCGCCCCTACTGTCGATGACCAACTGGAGCCGCTGAGCTCCTGACCCCGCCCCTACTGTCGATGACCAACTGGAGCCACTGAGCTCCTGACCCCGCCCCTACTGTCGATGACGCACTGGAGCCGCTGAGCTCCTGACCCCGCCCCTACTGTCGATGACGCACTGGAGCCGCCGAGCTCCTGGCCCCGCCCCTACTGTCGATGACGCACTGGAGCCGCCGAGCTCCTGGCCCCGCCCCTACTGTCGATGACGCACTGGAGCCGCGAGCTCCTGGCCCCGCCCCTACTGTCGATGACGCACTGGAGCCGCCGAGCTCCTGGCCCCGCCCCTACTGTCGATGACGCACTGGAGCCGCTGAGTGATCATTTTACACAGGATAGTTTTATAAACTTTCGTCGGAGACAACTGGGATTCACTGATAATAATCCGCTGTTACTGGTGAATGGGGCCGAACCGACTATCTCCCGCCTCGGCCTTCATCCTCCTGTCCCGCCGACAACTGGTGCCATGATCGGCAGTGCGTGCCCGCGAGTCAACTTTCCCGCGAGTGGGCGTGGTTTCAGCGAAGTCAGTGGACACGCCCCCAGCGTTTGAGAGCAGAGACCACTGATCATTTTTTCAAGATTTTGATAGCTTATTTTATTTACTTGGCGGCTTTTTTTGTGCGACATTTGAAGTGAGTTGAGCAGTCTTATTTTCCTCATTTTTTGTAATGCCTTTGAATAAGATGGGGGACATGAATCGCAATATATCACAGAATCGAATCGCAATACTTGCTGTATCGAAATATGTTAAGAATCGCAATAATATTGAATCGTGGCCCAAATATCGCAATACTATCGAATCGTCACATTTTTGCCAATTCCCACCCCTACTATTTATTCCTGCACTGCTGGGCGGAGTGCGAGATCCAAATCTTGGACGCCAATGTGCATTGGCTCGTTCTGTTTACACTCGAAGATGATTGGGGCTCTCTGACGCGATCCCAATATGTCAGTCGTCGATTTTACGTCTTGGACAGGACTAAAGAGACTGAGAAGACTTGAGAAGAGGGAGAGTAAGCAGGTTCTTGTGAACATGGAAGGCAGAGATGTCCAAAAAAAAAAAAAAAAAAAAAAAACGGAATTGACTTCCGGAACAATGTGGAGTCAGAAAGGGAGAATGCGGAGTCAGATTTGGAAGTAGGAAAGTGGATCCTTGTACAATTTCACACAGTATAAAGAATTATTTGGTGGTATGGATATGTGTTGTTGTTGATGATGAAAAATTCTTACATTTTGATTTATTTATTTAGACATATTAATTTTTACTTTCTAGATTGTAGATGGTCAATATGAGGTTGACACTATGAGTTGTGCCGGACCAATCAAATTTTACATTTCATCCCTAAGATATGAGGGAGAAGGTCTGGTACTGCTTTGATGACATAAAAGCCATTATTCCAGAGCTACAACCTGCCACATCCTCAGCTCGACTCATTACCGAAATAATCAACCTCATACCCGTGATCTATGTATCATTACCACAACAGGTTTGTCACATCATATTGAAAATGTATTTTCATTGAAATATATCAACATTGTAGATTAATGAGAAATCAATACAACAAACTTCAAAATAAATATTTTATCCAAATTTGAACTGTGCATGACTGTTAATAACCCATTTTTAAAAATGTGAAAATATTTGTTTTCTAACAGTGTTGATGTTTTCAGACTGTTGCGGTAATGAGATTTTTTAGGACTAGTTTTGGAAATTATGTTCAAAAAGGTCTTAAAATGTAAGTAAATGTTTTTAAAGTAATGTTCACAAATTCTCCAGACTTTGTTTCTAATGTCTTAAAAAAAAAAAAAAAAAACATTTGTGAAATTTTTAAAAGCAAGCTTTGGTGAGAATCACCCACTCAGAGCATAAAGTGCGGTATCATACTAGTGTTTCATTCAGGACACAGTCGTACGACCGCAATCCACCGTGAGCGGTTCAAACAGTTCATCTGAACAACATGTAGTGTGTGTGTAACTGGGATTCAGCCCTAGTACTGGTCTGATCAAGTGCTTCAGTGTGTAGTTCAGCAGCGCTCATGTTTGCAGTGTCAGTGTGAACGGATGAAATGAAACGAGGTCTTGCCAGTAGAAGTTCCAGTCGTCGCTGTCCGTCACCTGGATCCATCCTCTCTTCTCAAAGTTATTGATCAGCACCGATTTCTCGATGTCCGTCACCCACTTCACCTTCCCAGCCATCGCACACACACTCCTGAGAAACACACGTCACTTCCGTCTCAGAGACACCGAACCACGACAGCTCAAAACACTCATGAGAGAGGAGCAGCTCAATCACTGTGAGAGTATTAATGGTGTTCGACTGAAGAAAAATATAATGTAAATAATACTTTGCTTTACAATAAGATCCCATTAGATAACATCACTTTTAGTAACTAAAAAAAAACACAACTGTTAGGTTCATGTCAGCTCAGGTCCAATAATGAATAAATCATCTCAACAGATGCAACTGTTGATTTAAAATGTATAAGTAAATGTTAAACATAACATGCACTAAGATTAATAAATGCATTTTTAGTTCATGTTAACTAATGTTATTCACTAATGAAACCTTATTGTAAAGTGTTACCAATATTACAAATACATCGATACGTTATTAATTTATTATTGGTAATTGTAATATTATTAAGTTATTACAATTATCTATATAATTACACTTTGTTTGGCACTAAAACACATGTCTTTGATAATCTAGTCGATGTTCATGATTGTTTAGAGGAAGATTTCTGTGTCAAAGTGCTAAAACAGAATCTTATTGAACACGGATGATAAACTACAGGCGCTGCTCGTGCGTTTCATCATAAACTGACAGACTACGGATCATATAATCAATAAAACACGGCGGACTGAACTCACAATCACAGCTGTCAGTCCGCGCAGCGATCAGTTCATGCTGAATGTTGCTGGAGAAATGAGCTTTTCTTCATCAGAGGAGCATCACAACAGCAGCAGCGGCCCATAGCAACGGCTCTCCACTTCCGCCTGGACTACGTCATTTCCACAACGACAGTTTATACACGAATCCGACGAGCGTTCTGTGTAGGCTGCCATCTTGTGGCGACGCCATTACTGAGCTGTTACTGGTATGTAAACAAACCTCCGTGATAACGCACCCTCCATGACAGCTACAGCCAGGCAGTATGACTTGTTGGGTTGATGATGTTAGACAGTGGCCTCCAGTCACAGATGAAGGTACAAACGATCTTACAGATTATTTATGAAAATAGCTTGGCAATAACTATGCTAGCTAGGCTAGCTAACGAGGAAACTATAAAAAGATCTGTCCATTTGGCAACAAAAAATAAATGAATTATATCAAATAAACGAATTCATGTTTTTCATTTGTGACCATTATTTATCTCATTTTCACATTTCAAAAGGAAAGGGTAAGGTACAGCTAACTGCTAGCGTTGTTGGTTCTCAGAGTGAGAGTCACAGTCAAGCAAATCAAACATTAACAACAGACATAACAGTAATGTTACTATTGCCCCAACGCTCCCCTTCTGTTGTTTTAAAGGTATTCAAGAGTATTTTCTCATTCGCCTGGCATCCGATGATCAACAAAATGCCAACTACAGGTCACTGATAGAGGGTCAAAATTATCTGAGCTCCGGATGGGTTGGTCAAATAATGCACACTCTACCAGATGATAAACACATAGTTCTAAAAGGACCTGTCCGATTTTCAGAGACCATTAACAACACTCATACTGTATAAATAACTCTGCAGAGGAAGAATAGGAAAGTTGTACATATATTTATGACTTTACTGATCGCTGAAAGGAAATACAGTGTTTGAATTTAGTGTTTGTCGCTGTCTAAATAGTTGTGTTAATTTAACTCTCAGACCGTTTCTCAAAATGCGTTAATATGAAGAAAAACAATATATATATATAATTTTTTTTTTTTTCGGTGCTGAAAAAAATAATATACAAAACCAGAAAAGAAATCTAATCATAATAATAATTAATACATAAAATGCCACTATTACTAATAATGATACATAAAATATTATTAATAGAAGTTGTAATAATAACATCACAAGTAAACAATGTAAAAAGTAAAAAGAAAAGCTAATGGTGAATTTTGAATATAAGCACAATAAGACTTTTATTTTACAATATTGTTTCCCTCACTGTTGTATTTTCGAACACAATATTGTTGAAATTACACCTTAAAAATGTGGTTTATGATTGAAGATATGTGAAACTGTGTGTGGAAGAAGAACAGATTTAGAAGATAAAACGCTTTTAATTCAATTCACTTTTACACAATACACATCATTTCACAGCAACTTTACAGAAAAATACATGAGTCCATATTACAATCTAGAGTCTGTTATCAGAGGAAACTGTCTAAGTTATGTATTTCAGAAATGTACAAAATCACAGTTAGCTAAAAATGTATTAATTTAAACAATGTAATAATTAAAGGCAGAATATGATATCATTGAAGTAATTAATACTTGTTAACACATGATTATAAGATTTAGAAAATTGTAGCATTGGTGTGTGTTGATTCACTTTTACAGAGTTGACCAACATTAATGAAGGACTGTGTGTGTGTGTGTATCATATTTTGAACAGATGGAGAAGTTGAGATAAAACATCTCTGAATGTCTTAAACTGAGTTTAGAGTTGAAAGTCTAGTTTTGCTCGTATCATCCAGACATGTTTCAGTGAGTCTCATTGTGTCTCATATTTCCTCTCTCTTCTCTGTGTATCATTGTGTGTTTCTCTTTATTTCACTGACAGAAGTTCAGCTGTGTTATTAATGTAATGAAGAGACAATAAGAGACTCTAGAACATCTCACTGTCACTGATTTATCATGCAGCTCAAAGCATTATGGGTAGAGTCTCTCATCAGTCTATTCTCATTCATCAACACAGTTTCACTGATCCAGGCCAAACCCCAAACCCAGGATAGAGTGTGTGTGTGAATGTGGTCTGGACTGTGTGTATGAGGCTCAGTGTGTCAGAGACGCTGTAGAAGGACAGAGTTCCTGCACTGTGATCCACATACACTCCTACTCTACACACTCCTGTTCTGCTGCTGATGGGCTTTACAGGGAGATCAGTCTCTGTGTTCTTGTGTCTGAATGAGTATCTGTCAGGAGAGCAGATCAAACTCCAGGACTGATCATTCCATCCAAACACATACTCAATACCCCGTCCCTTCCTGCTGATGCTCTTATATGACACTGATATACACACATCTCTCCCACTCCACTCAATCTCCCAGTAACAGCGTCCACACACACTCTCTCTACACAACACCTGAGGATAATAATCAAATCTGTCTGGATGATCAGGATACGACTGAAAAAACCATGGGAAATTGTTAGTGAATGGGAAAGTGTAAGTAATCACTCTGTTCCTCTCAGACAGACGGAGGCGTTTATTCACTGTGTTCGGATCCAGAGTGAACTGATGAGAATCTGATGGAGAGAAAACACACATCAGTGAATTACAGAAACTTTCTATCTTGAGTCTTCATTTCAGATCTGACTCGTTCATTTAGGATTGTAAGCAACCAATGATAATAAAGCACTAAAGAAATATCATTCTGTAACAGCTTTTGTCCTGAATGAGGTTCTGACTGAAATCGCCATGGTTACCAAACAGAAAACATAGGATTCTTAAAGGTGCCGTGTGTGTGTGTGTGTGTGTGTGTGAGTATGTATGTGTGCAAGTGTACTCGTCTATCTATCTAAGTGGGGACCTTGGTGTCGTTACACACTCACCAACGGGACCGTCGAGCCAAGTGGGGACATTTTTCAAGTCCCCTGTTGGTCATGCTTTAAAACATGTTAAAATCAGCTAAAACACGCTCTGGTGAATTGTTTACATTTTTGACCAAGTGGGGACCTACATGTGTGTGTGTGTTTAAGTCCATACTCAGCAGCGTTCCTGTAGGCTGGAGCAGGAACTGCAGTGGCCCATTAACACACATCGTTCACACTTCTCTATTGTCTGAATGGCTTGCTGTCCTAGAGAGGCTCTGAGACTGTAGAGCTGATGTTTAACTGGAGCTTTCAGTAACACTTTATAATAACTCCACACTATTAATCATTAGTTAAGCAATAGTAAACAGTTAATTATTTTATAAAGTTTTATAAATTAATAGACATTAATAAGCAGCATATAAATACAGATATAAATGCTTTTTTCTTCTTTTAAAAGTATATCTATAATGTGTTTAATAATTGTATTTTCATACTTTATTAATGATCAATTTATCATTTCTAAATAAAGTATTGCATCATTTGCAAAGCAGTTATTTGGGAGTTGTCAGTGGTTCATAAGATCACTTAGAAAGTGAGTAAATGATTAAACTATTTCAATGTACATTCATACATCATACACTTATTCAGACATATAGTAATAGTTACTTAGTGTGTTAATAAATGCTTTATTAACATGTATTTCTACTGTAATTCATGGTTAATTCAGGTAGGCTAGTTATAAAGCATTTAGTAGTGGTCACTCAGTTAACTATTTTTGTGAGCTCATCTAAAGTGAGGACTAGTTATGCCTTGTAAAACATTTATAAAGGAGATTTAAAGGCTGTTAATATTTCTATGTTCTCTATCACTGTATTGTGTTTGTTTCCTTTTTCTGTTTAGAAGATAACTGAGTCTTTAAATCTCCTTTATAAATTATTTACAAAGCATAACTAGTCCTCACTTTAGATGAGCTCACAGAAATAGTTAACTGAGTGACCACTACTAAATGCTTTATAACTACCTGAATCTACAACTTTTAATCACACTTTCTAAGTGATCTTATTAATCACTGACAACACCTAAATAACTGATTTGTAAATAATGCTATACTTCATTTAGAAATGATAAACTGATAATTAATAAAGTATGAAAATACAATTATTAAACACTTTATAGATATGCTTCTAACTTAATAATACAGCATTTAAAGGAACACTTCGACTTTTTGGGACTTTAGCTTATTCCCCGTATCTCCCAGAGTTAGAAACATACATACCTTTTTAATCTCCGTGCGTGCTGTAAGTCTGTTTGACGCACCCAACGCTAGCCTAGCTTAGCACAAAGACTGGAGGTAAATGGCTACAGCTAGCATACTTATCCCAAGTGACAAAATAACGCCAACATTTTCCTATTTACATGTTGTAATTTGTATAGTCACAGTGTGTACAAATAACAAGGTCATATGAGACACAGCCATTTTTTAAACGTTTAAATACTGGGAACTATTTTCTCAGAAGGCGAAGCACTGCTACTTGGGTTAGTCATGAATCATGTTCGCTACTAGTTAGTCACGTTGGTTTTGTTGACGGAACGGCGCTTCTCGGGTGCTGCGCTAATCACTCCGCCCAAGTAGCAGTGCTTCGCCTTCTGAGAAAATAGTTCCCAGTATTTAAACGTTTAAAAAATGGCTGTGTCTCATATGACCTTGTTATTTGTACACACTGTGACTATACAAATCACAACATGTAAATAGGAAAATGTTGGCGTTATTTTGTCACTTATTGGGATTAGTATGCTAGCTGTAGCCATTTACATCCAGTCTTTGTGCTAAGCTAGGCTAGCGGTGGGTGCGTCAAACAGACTTACAGCACGCACGGAGCTGAAAAAGGTATGTATGGACTTATCTAACTCTGGGGGATACGGGGAATAAGCTAAAGTCCCAAAAAGTCGAAGTGTTCCTTTAACCCTCTGGGGTCTAAGGTGTTTTTGGGGCCCTTGGGATGTTTTGACATGCCCTGACATTTGTGCTTTTTTCAGTTATTTATAAACATGATAATGGCAAAGGTGTAAATTCACTCTATATAGCACAAACAGGGCAACCATAATATGCGAGCAACATGTATGTAGATGTTTGTATTTTTAAGAGAATAATGTTTATGCGTGGTAATTGAAAAAAATAAAAATGAAAGTTGCTGAAATAAGACCACAAAACTCATACTAAATATGTGTCCACAAGACTTTTGACTAATGGATGTTGTCGCTTCGAGTTCTGGCTTCAAAATTATGTGAAAATAGTCTTGCTTTATCGTTCACGTAAAACAATACATTTATTTAAATTGTGTAAAACAGGTTTTGCTTGGAAAGCCAATATGCGAGGGGGGCGTGAACGAGGAGTGGTTTACACCTGAAAATACAATGTCCCACCCACTCTGCATAATGACTCTGTATAATGAGCCATTCATTCAGGTGTGACACTGACTGAGCCAGTGCAAGGACAAAAGATATATTTAGAAGAAGACTTATATTGACCATTTAAGATTTTGCTTACATCTATCTTGTAAATATGTTTTGCTATTTTATTAAAAAGGTTACAATTACAACAATAATTACAATTTCAACAATATTTCAAGTGTACTCTTTCTTTGTAAAAAAATTATTATAGGCCTACATTTTATCATATGTATTCATTAGTTTGAATATTGCCAACATTGGAACATCTAACATCTTAGTTTATGACTTTATTTTTTGTCAAAAATAGTATTATATATATATATATATATATATATATATATATATAGAACATATGAGCAGAAATTGCTAAACAAAAGCTTATTTGATGTGGCAGTATATTCTACAGTAAAAACTGTACCCAAATCTAGTCAACAAAATGTTGTCTTTCATATTTCGCCTGACTGTAACGTTGTTTTTATGAAATATTAGGGCATATAAATGTTAATTTGCAGTTTAATACGTTGCTTATACAAAGACATTTTATTTCAACATATTTCAGTCGATTTTTACTCATCTCAGTATAGCAAAGCATTTTAGTTGATTAAAGCGGTTTATTCTTTCACACACAGACACGCGATTCATATTATAGAAACGCGATTCATCTTTTTGCGGTTTGCATAGGCCTACACTAACGTTATTCCATAACGTTATTTATTCCACATTAACACTTGAGAAAAGATAACTTAGCCTACCTCACTCCTCAGCGGGATCTATTGCTCCTCATATCAGCACTGTTCTGAGGAAACTTTTCTCCAGGATTATTAGGTAGGCTATATCATGCCTCACTCGCGGCGCGCTGTGTTTACAGCTGATGGGCGTTTCAGGTCTGAAATGGTTCTCAGAATTTGCGTTTGAATAGCGCGCGCTCTCCGGGGCGTGGTCACATTACATTTGAATGAGCTCTAATGAGCTCGACTGGAATCGCTCTCTTTTAATACAGATTTCACAAGATGAGAATATTTGTTTTTTATATAAATTACTTCATTTAAAAGAAGAGAATTCAAGCTTCATGCCTGTGTGTCTGTATGCCTGTTTGACTGAGTATTCGCTGAGTTATTGTTCATTTTCGGACGCGTTTCAGAATGGACTTAACTGACAGAGAGAAGGCAGAACTCGCATCACGTTTATTTTTCTTTATTTGGCAAAAAGCACAACACTTTGTTTTTATTGTGAGTATACACAAAAATAATACACATTTAACAGAATCGATTGATGTATGAAACTTGTTTGTAATATCAAAGTCAACAGAGCAAAATTAATTTCTTTTGAACTCATAAGAAAAAAAGCGAGCTGGTATCGCAGGGGGTTAAAGCTGTATTTATAAACTGCTTATTAATGTCTGCTTTATGAATTATGATTTAACTGTTTACCAATGCTTAACTAATGATTAATAGGATAATGCAGTTATTATAAAGGGTTACCATACAGCGGGGAAAATAAGTATTTGACACATCAGCATTTTTATCAGTAAGGGGATTTCTAAGTGGGCTATTGACACAAAATTTCCACCAGATGTAGCCATCAAGCCAAATATTGAATTCATACAAAGAAATCAGAACATTTAAGTATACAAATTGAGTCATAATAAATAAAGTGAAATGACACAGGGAATAAGTATTGAACACACTTCATTTAATACTTTGTAGAAAAGCCTTTGTTGGTGATTACAGCTTCTAGATGCCTCTTGTATGGAGAGACCAGTCATCTGCATTGCTCAGGAGTGATTCTGGCCCATTCTTCCACACAAATGGTCTTTTAATCTTGAAGGTTCCTTGGGCCTCTTTTATGAACTTTGATCTTCAGTTCTCTCCATAGATTTTCTATGGGATTTAGGTCAGGTGATTGACTGGGCCATTCAAGCAGCTTGATTTTCTTTCTTTGAAACCACTTCATTGTGTCCTTGGCCTTGTGTTTGGGATCATTGTCTTGCTGAAATGTCCACCCTCTTTTCATTTTCAGCTTTCTGGTAGATGGCAGCAGATTTTTATCCAGAATGTCCCGGTACATTTCTCCATTCATCCTGCCTTCAATAATATGAAGTCTGCCAGTACCCCTTGCTGAAAAGCAGCCCCAAACCATGATGCTTCCACCCCCAAACTTAACTGTTGGTATGGTGTTCTTGGGGTGGTGGGCAGTGCCATTTCTTCTCCAAACATGGTGTGTAGAATGACTGCCAAAAAGTTCAATTTTGCTTTCATCTGACCATACTATAGTCTCCCAATAATCCACAGGCTTCTCCAAATGCTCTTTCGCAAACTTTAACCGAGCCTCAACATGCTTTTTGTTCAGCAATGGAGTCTTGCGTGGTGAGCGTGCATGGATGCCATGGCGGTTCAGTGCATTGCTTATAGTTTTCTTTGAAACAACAGTACCTGCTGATGCAAGGTCTTCCTGAAGTTCTGCCCGAGTGGTTCTTGGCTCTTGGAGAACTCTCCTGATTATTCTTTGGACTCCTCGGACAGGGATCTTACGTGGAGCACCTGATCGTGGCCGGTTTATGGTGAACTGATGCTCTTTCCATTTCCGGATAATGGCCCCCACAGTGCTCACAGGAACATTCAGCATTCTGGAAATGCGCCTATAACCATTCCCATCAAAATGCTTTTCAACGATAAGATTACGAAGATCTACAGAGAGTTCTTTGCTTTTACCCATCATGAAGTCTTTCCTGTGTGCCTCCTAGGTAATGAGAAGCCTTTATAGGCCATCAATTAGGACTAAAGCAGCTGATATCAATTAGTACTGATAGGGGGCAGGGTTTCTCTCTCAATACTGACAGATTTCAGGTGATCTCCTGGCTTTCTATGCCATTTTGCACCTTGTTATCTTCATGTGTTCAATACTTATTCCCTGTGTCATTTCACTTTATTTATTATGACTCAACTTGTATTTATTTTCCCCGCTGTGTATATATATATGTTATAATTATATTGTAATTATTATTATAATATTAAGATATTAATAATGCCAATGATAGTATTGGCTGCCTATTAATTAAAACATCATTTCTACTCTAAAAAAAAAATCAATAGACATGTCCTTATTTTTCTGTTTCCTTTGTTTCTAGGATGTTGATGTACAGAGATAGTCAGTGTTTGAAATATTGCTCAATTTAAATGCAACCAAACATATGTCGCTCGTTACCATCCAACAGTGGACCTTTCTTGAAGATCTAATTCAAAACTTTTGAGTTGACTTGCTGCATCTGGTCATTTTGAAGAAACAAAATTTTCTTTTAAGGTCTTTTTTCATAATATAACTTCAAATAACCAATTTTTTTTAAAACATGTCAAGATGGGACCTGCAACTCTGAACGATGTCTACCTATACAACATTGGACTCACAATAGCCTGCAATGGAACCGTGTGTTTGTGAACATTGAAGTGAACTGTTTTTGTAACTATATATATATATATATATATATATATATTATATAGTATATAGTATATTATATATTACACCTTTTATCATTCATAATATAATTTTTCTTATTTAACGCTCTCTCTTCATAGATACTTTCTATGCTTGGTTATGCAGTCCCTTTAGGGTTTTTGGGATTAATCAAACAGAAATAGCTCTTTAAGGTAACGATCTCAGGTCACTAGTTTATACAGTGAATAATGATTTTATTAAGAACGAATCGGTTGAATGTATGACTCCCTCAACTCACTTATTAAGACAGTGACTTTGCCACCTACTGGTGGTTTTAGTTTCATATTTAAAGTCCCTGTAAAGTCAAAATTAAGTATGTGTTCTGAGTTTGTCACACCACAGAATAATGTGTTATTAGCCACCCAGCCAAATTTGAATGATAAAAAGCAGCCAAGTAAATAAAATAAGCGATCAAAATCTTGAAAAAATTAGCAGTCGTCTCTGCTCTCAAACGCTGGGGGCGTGTCCGCTGGCTGCGCTGAAACCACGTCCACTCGCGGGAAAGTTGACTCGCGGGCCACTGCCAATTATGGCACCAGTTGTCGGCGCGACGGAAGGATGAACGCCGAGGCGGGAGATAGTCGGCTCGGCCTCATTCACCAGTAACAGCGGATTATCAGTGAATTCCAGTTGTCTCAGACGAAAGTTTATAAAACTATCCTGTGTATAATGATCACTACAGAGGCGGGTGTTGGTGGTGATCCTCAGCTCTCCAACAAGGAGGCTCTTCACAAAATTAATCCACCTCTTGTTGATATGATCGTTGTTTGGAAATTTAAATAAGGACACCGATCTGTTTTGTACGTGATCGCATCCAGGTAATACGCATTTCCGTGACGAAGGCATAGCTAGCTAGCAAACTGTAGGCTGTAGTAAATAATACTGACTGTAACTCGCGATTGAGCGGCGAACTGATAGGGGAGGGGGCAGCCTCAGGGGCTCCAGTGCGTCATCAAGTAGGGGCGTGTCCAGGAGCTCAGGGGCTCCAGTGCGTTATCGAGCCCCCGTTTTAGCCCCGCCCAAAAAATCCAGAACACAGCAATGGTGAAAAACTGTTTAACGGTCTAACTCCACAATTCAGTACTTCACAGTTCACAGTCTTTGTAATATGTTTTAGTAGGGGTCGACCGATTAATCGGTCGGACGATTAATCGGCCGATTTTTTTGCATTTTTTAACATAATCGGCATCGGCCAATATCCAGTATATCAAGCCGATTATTAGGCGGGCGCATCTGTGGGCAGCCTAGTGTTGTTGTGGAACACGTGTTCGATGCACACTGCGCCTAGAGTCATTCTCCAGCAGAGTGAGTAGACCTCATCCAGTGCCTAAGGAAGGAGCTAAGTTCCTTTGAGAAAACTCCTTTATATTTAATTAAAACCTTTTGATATGTTACTGCCAACTTCGAGAAAAAATATGAATAGGCGACATGACGTTCGGCTACTTTGGATATTGGTGGCGTAGTTGAGGTTGCATTAGCACAGCAGAAGGGTTGCTATCATGTCACAATAAGTAAGCAAGAATTTTGCAATTACAGACAGAGAATCTGAGACTTTTATTTGTTCTGTTTTGTGTGTCTTATATTTGAGAGGGTTGTCACTCAATGCAGAGAAATAAGTAATAAAAAAGTGACCAACGCACCAATAGGTTAGTGAAGGACTGGCTTTGCTTTGCTAGCGTCGTCGCTAGGGTTGGGTAGCTACAGACAGACCCGGTGCTAATACGGCACTGGTGCCTTAACGACCGTTATTTACCGGACCAAATATCAATGCGGATTTCTGTGCTTCATTTCGGTGCTACGTACTGTTATGCCTGTGCTTCTCTTGGATGCTCTGAAAACGGACGTTAGAAACATGACGCTAGTCAGCAGTTAACTTTAGCATACCATTAGCTAGTAGCTGGATTAAACACGGTTAAAATGCTGTCCAAACAGTGTAATGTGTGACTGTATTTCACTGTAGACTAGGGGTGGAACGGTACATGTATTCGTATTGAACCGAAACGGTACGGGCGTCATGGTTCGGTGTATAAATACACGGAGAATACATGGTATAAAAATAAATAAAACTCGCGTGCAAAATTAATTCATGTAACGTTAATGCGGAACTACTGTTAGATACGCGGGTTCTTTGGGGACACCTAATCTGTAGCTCCGCCATAGGCTGTGAAGCGCGGCTGCGATGTAAAGATTGCAATGCTGGAATAGTGTGTGTGTGTGAGAGAGGGAGAGAGGGGCGCGATCGAAAAGTCGCGTGTGTTTAAAGTCGCAAAGTGTTTACTTATATTTGTGTGTGTGTGTGCGATCGAACAGTGGAAACATAAAAACATACTCCGTCATTTTGTTTATAGCCTACAAGAACTAACAAGCCTAAAAAAACTGCAAAGTGTTTAAGTTACTGTTAATTCAAATTTTAAGGAAAACAAATATATTAATCTGAAATGTAGCAAATAAATTTTCAATTCATTCAGGTACAATTACCAAACATATCTCAAGGTCTTTTTGTCTTTTGTACAAGTGCAGATTGGTCAAGTGTTCAATAAATGTTTTTGTTGAGAAATCTTGTCTATCTTAAGTAATTATTTGTGTTACATTTTATCTTTCAATTAGAGGTTAAAAACAAGCACATAATCGGCCAAATATCGGCCAAAATAAATCGGCAGCATTAATCGGCCATCGGCCGACCCGGATTTCAAAAGATCGGCATCGGCCTGAAAAAACCCGAATCTCATAGCTTTATTTATGCAATTGTAAATGGAGAGTAAATATATTAATGCCAGTTCTGATGCCGCTTCTGTGTCTCCTCTGCACTGCAAAGATGGATTTTGATTTAATTTGACTGGTAACAGTGGTACTGTGTTATTATCATAATGGAATTTAATTGGAATGTTAGAATTTGACATAAAAGGTGATGGATACCTCTAAATAAGTTTAGAAAAAATGTCCATATATTGGTGAAAATGCCCCTGGAAATCAATTTCAGGTGGCAAATATTGCCCCTTAATAAAAATTGTAATTCCTGTCAAGTTCAAGTTCAGTTTATACTTTCTAAAGGCAGATTGTTCCACAACCGTGGCCCAACCACAGAAAACGCTCGATCCCCCATACGTTTGAGTCTGGAATGTGGGACTGATAGAAGGTTCTGGTCACTGGATCTCAAACTTCTAGAAAGAGTATATGGTTGCTTTTTGCAACTTCTTTCACTGCTCTGAACTGACCACATTAATGAATATGAAAAATGTGAGCATCTTCGTGAGTCTGCTGTCAACAACAGGCCTAAACCAGCCATGGTACCAGTACAAAAACACAATCAGTTAAATATCATCAAATTATTATCAACAAAACTTTGGAAATATTGAGATATATTTTTGTCAATATTGCGCACTCCTAATGTACGGTATTAATTTTTATTTCTTCAGGTCTTAAAAAGCCTTAAATGTGACTTTAAAAAGTGTGCAGCTACCCTGGAAGCGACGACAGTGAAGATCGAGAGAGGAATAGGCCTGGACTTATGTTGTGTTTTGTTTTATTATATGTGACAGCAGTCGTCCGTGAGGGTCTGCTGTCTTTTACTTTCGTTTTGTGTTTGTATTATTTTTGGAAATAAAATGTGTGTTAACGTTCGCCGGTTCCCGCCTCCTCCTTCCAACAACATCTAACCTTGTTACACTTGTATTTTTCAGTGTGGCTTCTACTTCTGAAGAAGCAAATGGGCCATCCACAACACCACCTCAGAGGGGCTATGGCCGCAGTCGTAGCCGTGGCCGCAGTCGTAGCCCTCTCAGTCGTAGCCGTGGTCGCAGTCGTAGCCCTCACAGACGTAGCTGTGGCCGTGGCGTAGCCCTAGGGTTGCCAACCGTTCCGTATAATACGGAATCGTTCCGTATTTGACACATAAAAGTCTTGTTCCGTATTGAACTGATACGGAACGCACTTTGTTCCGTATTTTTGAGAATCAATTCAGTGCAAATCCATGACAGACACATATAGCTTCTAATATATGTCAGACTATGAACGAAGACATTTGTAGGCGATAAGAAAAAAAAAACCAGACGGTGCAGTAGATACTAATTTCTCCCTCTGTTTGTCTATGATCAGCGTAGCGTTTTTAACATCTTGGAACATCATCAGAGAATGCCCTTTTAATTGGTCGTTTCAGTCATTGTGAGTCACGTATCGTAGCAACGATGACGACAAGTAACAACAGCGGGAAATGTAAAAATGACTACCTCCGAGCAGCCGGCGAAAAAGAAAAGAGCATAAAAATATAGAATTGAATGGGAAAATGACTACCCGTGGCTGGAATGCGTAAGGGACAATGAATACACGGCCGAGCGATGTCAAGGTTCCTTGTCCGTCAGACGTCTCCAGAGGCTGATATGGTAGGCTATGTAATCATGTGGATTTTTAAAACTCAAATATAGTTCATAAGAAAGTGATTATATTAAAAGAGATAGTAGGTTTAGCCTAACATTGTAAAGAAATCAAAAAAGTACACATTGAAAAAATAGCTGCACAATGTGCTTAGTCTGGAGGTTTATTTATTTCTGTGAGATTTTCCATGTGCATACATACAGGTGTTGTATTGCTTGAATGCAGTATTTGAGTGCAATATTTTAGATTTTCTTTATTAGCTGTTTTTTTATTTATGTTTTTTATATTATTGTTTTGCACTGGAAAGAAAGTTAACTATGATGGAAGTATAATTATATAAATATATTTGTACTACACCTCCTTAAAATGTTGTCTAATTAAATAAAAAATATATTTTTTTGCACTGGAAAGAACATTCTAGAAGTCTAATTCTATTGAATAAGTTTGCACAAGGCTACAGAAAACTGTTGTTTATTTTTCTTCAAATGCAGTCTAAGCCGATAAGTTTTGAATGTTATATGTTGTATTTGTTTAAGTTAAAAATAAAACGTATTATAAATAAACAAATCCATGGTTCATTGTTGGCAAAATGATCATGATAGGCTTTATATTTCACATCTAACTTATGTGGTTCAGTCTTGTATATTGACTGTGCTGCAATGTGCTAATATGCTACAATCTATTCAATATATTAAATATATTTATCTAAATAATCAATTAGTTTCCACAATATTCACCAGAAGTCATCATTTCAGGAGTTATTAAAAAAAATAAAAAAAATAATAATTTCTACACAAGCCCTCGCCTCTTTCGACACCTGCACCAGCAGGGATTTGGTGCATGTGGGACTTATCGAGAAGGAAGAGCTGGTGTTCCTTTCACCAAACAAAATGCCTCGAACAAAAGGTCACCAAGAGGCTCCATTCGCTGGATCAGAGATGATGACCTTTTGTTTGTGAAGTGGATGGACACAAGGGAGGTCTCCATGTGCACAACTGTCCACACAGTGCTGAGGTGGCAGACAACAGAAGACCAACAGCTTAATTTTACACAGAGCTGTGTGCCATTTCCCAGGACAAGCCCATGACACGGAAAACTTTCAGGAGCTTCTGGCTGCTCAGCTCACAGGCGTTCCCCTAGATCGGGGGTACTCAATAGGCGGACCGCGGTCCGGATCCGGACCCAGACGCAATACAATTTGGACCGAAGCCAAAATCAACATTATAATTTAGTCATGATCCAAGCGAGTTTTCATTGCGTGATTTCACGCCTATATTGTTTTCCTACTGTGGTTTATCTATCTTCTGTCTCCAATCCAAAGACCCAATTAGGACTCAGAGCTGTAATAACTGAAATCACCATGACAACTCACTCACTCAACGCTGGCCGCAACGTCTGTGGGTCACGCAGGTTGTGTGTGTCATTCACAACAACGCAAGCGCTAATCCATCTGCTAACGGTAGCCTGTTAACCTGTTTCCTTGCTAGTGAAAATCATGGCTTGCTCAAAACCTGACAAGAAGAGAAAAGTCGATTCTGAAAATCGCGAATTTAAGACAGAGTGGACTGACAGTTATGCATTTGTGCTGCCGGTGGGGAGCACAAAACCAATGTGTTTAATTTGCAACGAGACGGTTGCCGTTGTCAAGAGTGGTAACGTGAAACGTCATTATGACTCAAAGCATGGACACTTTGACCACAATTACCCCCAAAAATCTGAGGTAAGGGCCAGAAAAATCAAACAACTGCAATCATCATACCAAGCAACATGCAATGTAATAGTTAGATCAGCCACCCAACAAGAGCGTGCAACTGAAGCCTCATTAAGAGTGGCATGGGTCTTAGGAAAGCACAAGAAACCATTTTCTGACTCGGAGATTGTGAAGGAATGCATGAATGAAATAGCAATTGCCCTGTTTGAGGGAACTCAAAAAGATGACATAATACAAAAAATAAACCAAATATCTTTGTCTGTCTCCACTGCTGTAAAGCAAACTGAAGTCCTTGCTGATGATTTGCTTGACCAAATGAAGTCTGCAATAAAAAAGGCTAAATGCATTTCAGTGGCTTTGGATGAATCCACAGACAACACAGACAACGCACAACTTCTGGTGTTTGTCAGATTTTTTGATGAAGAGAAGGGAGAATTCTGTGAAGATGTGTTAGGCCTCACAGCCCTCCATGGACACACAAGAGGGGATGATATTTATGAAGCACTGATGCAGATGTTGAGAGACAGAGAGATAGATCTGAAGCATGTTATTTCCATTGCTACTGATGGAGCTCCATGTATGACTGGAAGAGAGAGGGGATTAGTGGCACGCTTGAGAGCTCATCACCCTGACCTCATTGCATATCATTGCATAATTCATCAGATGGTTTTGTGTGCCAGTCTTGGAGAAAAGTATGCAGAGGTCATGACAACAGTAATGAGACTTGTGAACTTTTTGAGGGCATCATCTGCTCTGCAGCATCGCTTGTTGCGCTCATTCCTAACAGAGGTGAATGCAGAATTTGATGATTTGCTCCTCCACAACAATGTCCGGTGGCTTAGTAAAGGCAAGGTACTGGAGCGCTTTTGGACATTACGGAAAGATTTGGAAACCTTTCTGTTGGATCAGAAGAGTGCAAAAGCAAAACAATTTGTGGAATTCATGCAGAATGAAGAAAAAATGGAAATTGTTGCATTTCTATCTGACATCACCTCCCATCTCAAAGATCTGAACATGAAGCTCCAGGGCAAAAATAACACAGTGTGTAACCTCACATCAGCTGTCTGTGCCTTTCAGAAGAAAGTGGAGCTGTTCAACTGTGACTTACAGCAGGACCTGCTTCACTTCCCATAGCTTTTGAATCAAACAGCAGGAAAACATCATCATCACAATCATGCTGAATTCCTGGACAAGCTGATTGAAAATTTCCAAACTCGCTTTGGAGATTTCCCTCTGGGAAAACAAGTCTTACTATGCATGGAAAATCCATTCCTTGTCAAAAACATTGCAGAATTTTCAACTGAAGCCCTGAAAATCTGCCCATGGGCTAGTGCTGCTTCTCTTCAATCAGAGCTAATTGAGCTTCAGGAAAACCTTGCACTGCAGGAGTCTCTCTGTGACCCTACCACCTTCTGGACTAAGATGGTCCCTGCAGCAGGTGTTCCTTCCTTGCAGAAGATGGCCCTTCAAATTCTCACCATGTTTCCCTCAACATACTGTTGCGAGTCTGCCTTTTCAACCATGAATATGGTGAAAAACAAATACAGAAGCACCCTCAGTAATGAACACTTACATCAGTGCCTCCGCCTGGCCCTCACACCTTTTATGCCCAAGTTTAAAGAACTGGTGGCACAAAAAAGGTGTCACTTTTCACACTAATAAGGCCAGACCACATCACCTTTTGTACATAGTTTGAACGTTTTGGGGGATTTACCACCTTTTTTGAACCATCACTGTTCCGGACCCTGGACGTAAGGAAAATTTGGTAAGTGGACCTTTTAGGTTTCTAATTGAGTACCCCTGCCCTAGATGGCAGCCCCAAAGAGAGATGCGATCATCTGCCTGTTCCTGTGCGTGACATTCAGGACCAATCACAGAGGGCCAGCATGGGTCGGCGTTGTTGCATACGATGCAGAAAGAGCACCCCATGGAAGTGCCAGGAGTGTGATGTGGGCCTATGCTTGCAACTTGAAAGGAACTGCTTTAGAGAGCACCATGAGTGAATGAGTGAAGGATCAAAAACGCCTGGAGAACTGGGGTAAAGAAAAAGGCTCCTGAGTGAAAACTCTGCAACCCAGTGTCACAAAAAAGACTTGTATATATGTATTATAGTTTATTCTTCAAGTTTAAAGTGTTTTATTCTTTCGTTCAGGGGTTTTCTGATTTTTTCAAAATAAAAAGCAGTACAATTTATTCCCATTTTTAAAAATTGTGTTTTTAAATTATATTTTCAAACTCACCACACACAGTAAGGGGCAATAACTGTAATTTGTTGAAAGCCAGATGTTTTCTGAAAAAAATGACACCTTGCACTTGAGGATATCACATTGTGTTATAATTCTACATTTCATTTTAAAGTGAACTACTCTTTTAATAGGCCTTTCAGCCACTTGCACATTCACCCTCTGGGGTCTAAGGTGTTTTTGGGGTCCTTGAGATGTTCTGACATGCCCTGACATTTGTGCTTTTTTCAGTTGCTTATAAACATATTAATGGCAAAGGTGTAATTACACTCTATTTAGCACAAACAGGGCTACCATAATATGTAAGCAACATGTATGTACATGTTTGTATTTTTGAGAGAATAATGTTTATGCATGGTTATATTCAAAAAATGATTAGGCATCCTGCCTAATCATTCACATAAAACAATACATTGATTTAAATTTTGTAAGACACTTTTTGTTTGGAAAGGCAATATGCGGGTGGGCGTAAACGATCCAACACCATCATGAATATTGAGTGGTTCACACCCATAATTAGCCTTTCATTCAGGTGTGTCACTGAGCCACAAGAAAGAATGCAAGGACAAAAAAAAAAAATATATATATATATATATATATATATATATATATATATATATATATATATATATATATATAAATAATATATATTTATATATATATACACATGTATATACACTCACCTAAAGGATTATTAGGAACACCATACTAATACTGTGTTTGACCCCCTTTCGCCTTCAGAACTGCCTTAATTCTACGTGGCATTGATTCAACAAGGTGCTGAAAGCATTCTTTAGAAATGTTGGCCCATATTGATAGGATAGCATCTTGCAGTTGATGGAGATTTGTGGGATGCACATCCAGGGCACGAAGCTCCCGTTCCACCACATCCCAAAGATGCTCTATTGGGTTGAGATCTGGTGACTGTGGGGGCCATTTTAGTACAGTGAACTCATTGTCATGTTCAAGAAACCAATTTGAAATGATTCGAGCTTTGTGACATGGTGCATTATCCTGCTGGAAGTAGCCATCAGAGGATGGGTACATGGTGGTCATAAAGGGATGGACATGGTCAGAAACAATGCTCAGGTAGGCCGTGGCATTTAAACGATGCCCAATTGGCACTAAGGGGCCTAAAGTGTGCCAAGAAAACATCCCCCACACCATTACACCACCAGCCTGCACAGTGGTAACAAGGCATGATGGATCCATGTTCTCATTCTGTTTACGCCAAATTCTGACTCTACCATCTGAATGTCTCAACAGAAATCGAGACTCATCAGACCAGGCAACATTTTTCCAGTCTTCAACTGTCCAATTTTGGTGAGCTCGTGCAAATTGTAGCATCTTTTTCCTATTTGTAGTGGAGATGAGTGGTACCCGGTGGGGTCTTCTGCTGTTGTAGCCCATCCGCCTCAAGGTTGTGCGTGTTGTGGCTTCACAAATGCTTTGCTGCATACCTCGGTTGTAACGAGTGGTTATTTCAGTCAAAGTTGCTCTTCTATCAGCTTGAATCAGTCGGCCCATTCTCCTCTGACCTCTAGCATCAACAAGGCATTTTCGCCCACAGGACTGCCGCATACTGGATGTTTTTCCCTTTTCACACCATTCTTTGTAAACCCTAGAAATGGTTGTGCGTGAAAATCCCAGTAACTGAGCAGATTGTGAAATACTCAGACCGGCCCGTCTGGCACCAACAACCATGCCACGCTCAAAATAGCTTAAATCACCTTTCTTTCCCATTCTGACATTCAGTTTGGAGTTCAGGAGATTGTCTTGACCAGGACCACGCCCCTAAATGCATTGAAGCAACTGCCATGTGATTGGTTGATTAGATAATTGCATTAATGAGAAATTGAACAGGTGTTCCTAATAATCCTTTAGGTGAGTGTATATAAAATTGGCTCACAGTTGGAAACACAGTTGTTGTTTTTTTTTTTACAAATTGTGCTTGCAAATTGTATAATATCCAAGGTAAACATTTCTAGTAATAGTGCAGTTAATTGTTCTCACTGTATTTTCAGACAGTTTTGGAATATATTCTCTACCCAAATGTGTCACTAATAAAGCACAATAAAAATAATTTAAAGAGAAGGCTTATATTGACCTTTTAAGATTTTGTTTACATCTATCCTTGCATATATATTTTTGCTATTTTATTAAAAAGGTTATACAATTACAACAACAATTAAAATGTTAACAATATTTCCAGTGTAATCTTTCTTTGTAAAAACTAAAGTATACATTTTATCATACATACATCTCTGTATAGCAATAGAGTTTGGTAAAAGCTGTTCATTCATTCACACACAAAAATGCGATTCATATTTAAACAGTATTTTTGCCAGCTGTAGTAGCTACACAACAGCGCGCATCTGTGCGTTCATTCATTCACACATAGAAACGCGATTCATATTTAAACAGTCTTTTTGCGTGTACAGACACTTGCGATTAGAACAAAGCAAATATTGTACTGACCTTTTCCTTAGCTGGATCCGTCGCTCCTCGAAATGAAACTTCCAGCACTTCTGAGGTAAATTTTCCAGGATTATTATTAAGATAGTATTATTCCTCACAGCGTCGTAAAGTACATGAGTCTGAAAGTGAACTCGCGGTGTGTGTTATCCAGCTGATGTGGGTGTTCACAGGTTTGTATCGCCTCAGATAATTTGAGTTTGAATTGCGCGCGCTCTCCGTGGGCGGGGTCACATTAAAACTTAATGAGATGAGATGAGAACGACTGACATCTCTCTCTTTTCATACATATTACGTAAACTGAGAATATTTGTTTTTTCATTTAAAAGAAGAGAATTCAAGCTTCATGCCTGTGTGTCTGTATGCCTGTTTGACTGAGTATTCGCTGAGTTACAGTTCATTTTCGGACGCGTTTCAGAATGGACTACACTGACAGGGAGTAGGCAGAACTCGCATCATGTTTATTTTTCTTTATTTGGCAAAAAGCACAACACTTTGTTTTTATTGTGAGTATACACAAAAAAAAAAGCACACTTAACAGGATCGATTGATGTATGAAACTTGTTTGTAAGATCAAAGTCAACAGAGTATTTTGAGTCTCTCTTGCACTGATAAGAAAAAAAGCGAGCCTATCGCGCCGGCGTGATAGCCGACCTCAGGGGATTAAGCCAGTTAGTTAAGACAATGTTTAAAATAGTCCAAGTGAAAACAGTAGCTACGTTTACATGGACACAATCGGAATGAAATCAATACGATTGATGAATCCGAACAAGGTGTTTACATGAATGATAAATAAAGTAATCGGGTTGATGTGCGCGTTTATATGTCACAAGTTTCAAATCGGATCTGATGTTTTGACATGCGCACTCTGCACGAATATACAGAGTTTCCCTCTTTTCACGCATAAATATTCTCTATTGGTTCTTTATTTGTTTTAAACAGCAGACATAATATTAATTCGTCTCTGGTCATAATTTAGAGCATATTAACCGTTTTGCCGTGCTGCTTATTGATCACGCAGTAAAAATGCCCCTCTCCGCGGCCAAAACCAGACGTCTGTGGATGAGAATCCAAAACAAGGACTGGTGGGACGTTGTCCTGCTTCACTTCACGGACGCGCGAGTGAAATGAGAATTTTAGAATGACGGAAAACTTATTAATATGACACTTTATTCAACAGGAAGAACAGCTCGCTCCGCGCGTCATACGTCATTGCACATGCGCAGTCCTTTCAGTTTCGGTTTTCAATCCGATCAAGTGTTTACATGTTCTCTCGATCGGATTACAAAAGGGATAAACCACCCCTTTCAATCCGATCGAAATTTCATTCGGATCGAGCTCAATCGGATCGATTGATCCGATCTAAAGGTTTTTTAGTCCGATTGAGCCGTCAATCCGATTATAAGTGTCCATGTAAACGCAGCTACTGGCTCAACCATAAGCTTATCAAGCGACGAGAATACTTTTTGTGCGCAAAAAAACGAACAAAAATAACGCCTTTACTCAACTATGTGGGTCTGAGTGAGTTCACGAGAGACACGACGCATGCGCGAGAACTATTTTAATCATTGTCTTTACTAACCGGCAGAATGAAATCACACAGAAGCCTATGGAGGAGTGAGACAGCTCTCAGATTTCATCAAAAATATCTTAATTTGTGTTCTGAAGATGAACGAAAGTCTTACGGGTTGGAACAACATGAGGGTGAGTGATTACTGACAGAGTTTTCATTTTTGGGTGAACTATCCCTTTAACCCTCTGGGGTCGGCAAACGCGCCGGCGCGTTTTGCTGGATTTTCTTCACATTGTAGCACAATAAACTTAAATTACTCCGTCATTTATGGTCATACAGAAAAAAGAAATATGAAAAAGGAATCTGTGAGATGTCTACTTTTGTATGTGTCCACTTACAATCAAATCAAAACATTGTGCTTTTGTAAAATAAAGAAAATAAACAGGGTGTGCTTTCTGCCTCTCCGTCGTGGTGAACTTTTTTTTCTTGAGCACGTCTATAAACTGAAACAAAACTCAGCGAATACTTGTCACACATTTATGAGCCATATATCTTTATAAACATTTAAGTGTGTACTTTTAAATTATCGGATTCAAACTGAAAACAAATATTCTCTGTTTAAAGGGATAGTTCACCTAAAAATGAAATAAGATATTTTGAAAAATGTCGGTAACCAGACAGTTGATGGACCCCATTGACTTCCATAGTAGGAAAAAAAAATACTATGGAAGTCAATGGGGTCCATCAACTGTCTGGTTACCGACATTTTTCAAAATATCTTATTTTGTGTTCAGCAGAAAAAAGAAATTCATACAGGTTTGAAACAACTTGAGGGTGAGTAAATGATGACAGAATTTTCATTTTTAGGCGAACTATCCCTTTAAGTAATTTGTATAAAACCAACAAGATGTCCAGTTACTCAAGCGCTTGCTCATTATTTTTAATTTGACCACGCCCACGGGCGCAAAAGAGATTGACATGCAAATCGTCCACACCTCACACGAACGCGCTCGTTACCTCAAAAACAAAGCACCAAACTTCATAAGTCTCTGCTTTTCGTCGAGTTTGGAAGACACGCTGTAAGCTTACACTGGATTTACCTCAGAAGAAGAAGAAGAACGCGATTTGAAGACAAGAAAGATGTAAAGTAAGAAATTCTTAATTATATTATTTAATGTTATTGTTGCATAAACTTCACATTGCAGTTGAACTGTTGCTAGATATATGGTGAATATTATAATATTTAGACCCGTGTTTACTGTTAAATACTGTGTTTGTGGATATCTGCTCAAACGTAGATATGTAGGCTATAATATAGTAACCATAATGTTTCATATTCAAATCGCGCTGTGCGTTTGAAAAGCAAAACGCACCAAACATTAGGCTTTGTTTTCACTCCAATCTCATTTCATAACATCATAACGAATGGAAACATTTGAAGTGACATATGATAATCAATATATTTTTCTCTAGTGTAGTGTTATTGAAGTGTTCCTTTGAAAGATTTATAGGCTGCTATAGGTTATTGTTATTATTATTATTTTATGCAGCACTGCGCGTAGCCTATGCCTACAAGGCACAACAAACCTGGTGTTCATTATTGTTGGAAACATTTGTGTGTGTGTGTGTATTCTGTGAATTTTAAAAAGCAATTTTACCAGAAAAATCTAAAATCTATTCCCAAAATTGTGCAGCCCTATAGTTTCTCTTGATATCAGCATGTTCACAGTTTTTTTTTTTTTTTTTTTACAAGGATCAGAGTCCTGCTGACTCCAACATTCACATGAGTCTCTGTACATGAACATGGTAAAGTGAAAATCAAACACCTTGGAAATGAAAGGTATGTACAATGTTTTTAGCAATGGCAGAAAGGTCTATGTCTTTGGATCATTGTTTTCAATAGTGTGCTTTTTTGTCATTTGTTGTGTATCTTTGGATTATGTTGTGTTGTAAATAAATCCAAACAATCTAAAAGCCATTCTTTTTTAAATCTCCTCATTCTTTGTGCAAAGTTGCTCAGAATGACATGGCCTGATAACTCTTAATAGGGCCATTAGGGGAGGGTCTTTGTCTTTCTCAGGTGTGAAAACCATACATATTCAGGATGTGTTTACGCCTACTCGCATAAAGCTTTTTCACACAAATTTTAAATCAATATATTGTCTTATCTGAATGAGCAGTCAGGATGATTTTCACATAGTTTTGAAGCAAATATTCTAGGCTATGTGAAACAATTTTCAAAAGTCTTGTGAATAAATAATCAGTATGGGTTTCATGACCTTGTTTCAGTGACGATTGTTTTTGTTTTTTTCACAAACCACGCATAAATGTCATTATCTCAAAACTACAAACTTTCACATACATGCTGCTGACATATTATTGTAGCAGTTTGTGCTAAATATAGTGAAATCAGACTTTAGCCATGAAAATGTCACAAGTAACAGAAATAAGCACAAATGTCAGAGCATGTCAGAACACCTCAAGGGCCCAGAAAACACCTCAGACCCCAGAGGGTTGGAAATATCATTCTATAATAGTTTTTGTCCTAAATGAGGTTACTGAAATCGCCATGGTTACCAAACAGATAAGATTAAACAGATATAAACAAATAAAATAAATAAATAAACAAAAGAAAGATGCAATAGTATTCTTAAGTTAAGATCTTTCTGTAATCAGGAATTATGAAACTGTCTGACCTTTTACAGGTTTTTTTTAACTGCACAATTTTCACATTTTCAAAACTCTCCGTACTAACATCACAACAGATCATCAGAAGTGCACGTTTTTCAAATATTTCAGCATGTTTTCAATTGTGTTAGTTCTATACACAAAATCATAACGTATCCTTTTCACTATATATATATAATTTCTACTTTGTTTGCAATTTCTGTTATGTAATGAATTATTTTTAAATAAGCGATTTATCTTAGATTATAACCACTATGTTCAAAGTGTGTGTGTGTGTGTGTGTGTGTGAGAGAGAGAGAGAGAGAGAGAGAGAGTGTGTGTGTTTAGACGTACATTTGTGTAGTCCTGCTGTAATCCTGATCTTTCCTCCATGATCCACACTACAAAACACACACAGTTAATCAGTAAACACACAACCAGACACACACTCACACACACAAACCGATACACTCCACACACTCACTCACTCACACACACACAAACACACACACACACACACACACACACACACACACACACACACACACACACACACACACACACACACACACACACACAATCTCTCTCTGAATTAAATTAAATTCTATTCAGAAAACTTTATTGGCTTGACAATTACATTTTGTATTGCCAAAGCATTAAAACAACATGTACATCTATGTACAGAAAAATACAAATAATAATAAAACTAAATAAAAAAGATAATATTATATATATTCATGGGTAGATATAGCAAAAAAATATATAATAACATAAATCAATAATAAAATAAAATAAATCAATAATAATAAATAAAGTATAATACAGAAATCATGTAACGACTGAACTTAGAAATTTAACATTATATACCTGTGTGTGTGTGTGTGTATGATGGGGTGTGTGTTTTTGGGCTGTGAGTGAGTGTGTTTATTAGATGTTTGCTTGTTTCTGGTCATCATATTAATATTCATGTTTGCTGTCTGTTAAATTCCTTGTCGCATGAGTTCCTTAATCTAATAGGTGCTTTTGATCTATCGCAGTGGATCAAAGACTCTACTCATATTCAGGGCCACACGTTGGATCTCGTTCTATCTTATCTTTCTAGGAGTAATGGACTTCCCCATTCAGTGTCCTTTAACTACCCCACCGACTTTTTCCTGACACACTACAAAAACTAACAAAGACAACTTTTGAATAACAGTATCCATCTAAAATGGCAAGTAAAACAGCGACAACATCCAAGAAAGAAGCGAACATGATAGCCGAGGCGCCCATTACACCAAACGAAGTGAACATGGCGGCACTAACAGCTGTTGGAAGAGCATAGAGTGGCCTTGGCAGCCGAGTTTAAGGCTGCAATTTCAACATTAGAAGTATAACTTGACTGTGTGTAAGCCACAGTATCTGATCATGGACAGCGACTTACCACGCTGGAGTACCATCAATGCGGAGTCGCTAGATGAGCATGTTGAACGTCTAGAAACCTCCCTCGCAGCCTTAATGGAGAGCAACGCAAAGCTTTAAGCCAAGACTGCGGATCTAGAGGGCCGGAGCAGACGGAACAACATCAGGATCATCGGCGCGCCCGAGGCGATCGATGGCAGAAATATCTGACCAACGTTCTAATCTAGACCTCCAGTATTCTCTGACCCCTTCACCCACAATTTATAAAAAACGTCTCCAATTTAATTCAGTGTATAACTTACTTCTAACTCACAAAGTTGAAAAGCAATTGTTGAGTGTTAGGCAGCATTTTTTTTTTTTTTTTTGTGAAAAAGCTGGCAAATCACTTGCATTTCGATCTCGAACTGTCTGTGCATCTAGACTGTCACTGTTAGAAGATTTAGGACCCGGAGGAAATTAATTTGATTTTTTTTCAAAATACTATTCGGATCTTTATTCCTCAGAATGTAACTCAAAAATTTGTAATGGCCCAAACACTTTTGATCAACTAAAATACCCCTCTGTTAATGATGGCTCCACAAATGATTTGGGCAGGCCTGTGTCTACCACAGAATTACAAGAGGCAATTCATTTCAATTCAATTCAATGGCAAATCTCCTGGCCCTGATGCCTTTACCCTCGTATTTTATAAGACTTTCTCCTCCGTTTTAGCCCCAATTCTACAAAGAGTATATAATGAGGCCTTTCTTTCAGGTCGGCTCCTAACAACCATGTCTGAGGCATCCATTTAATTGTTGCTTAAGAAAGATAAAGATCCACTGCTTTGCAGTAGCTACAGGCCAATTTCATTGTTAAATGTGGAATTCTATCTAAGGTTCTTGCCCTTCGCCTTCAGCAAGCGTTGCCTGCTGTTATTTCTCCTGCCTGCTTTTTAATACCATCATTGATGCTGAGAAAGCATTTGACGGGGTAGAGAGGAAGTATTTGTTTTTTATTTTAAATAAATTTGGTTTCAGTTCTAATTCTTTATCATGGATTCGATTACTATACTCCTCCCCTGTAGCATCTTCGCAAAACCAATGCAACACATTCTAAAGCCTTTCCCCTTCATCGAGGCACACGCCAAGGTTGCCCCCTTTCGTCTCTATTATTTGCCTTGGCTATTGAGCCATTTGGTTGTGAAGTGAGGAAAAGTTTGAGGGCATTACCTGGTTTTGAACCTCTTATAAACTGTCCCTTTATGCAGATGACCTTCTTTTATATATAATTAACCCAATTTCATCGTTACCACCAATCCTCGAGATTTTTGTATCATTTGGCAAACTCTGGTCACAAATTATATCTTCTAAAGAGCTAATTGTTCCCTATCAATTTAGCAGCTGAGACACTTTCCCAACATACTTTCCCTTTCCCACTTTCCCAACATACTTTTAAAGTGGTCTCAAGAAGGATTAAGATATCTAGGCGTATTCATCACTAAGATCACAAAGATATTTCTAGAAAATGTTTTAATTCTTTAATTGATGTTTATAAGGCAGGTTAAGAAAGATAAGTGGTCCTCTCTTCCTATCTCGTTAATTGGCCGTATTAACTTGGTTAAAAGGACAATTTTACGCACATTTTTATATCTCTTCCAGCATATACCCATTCTCATTAACAAGTAATTTTTTGTCACTCTACTTTTGTCACACTTTTTATGTGGTGCGGCAAGTGTGCACAGATAAGAAAAATTTTACTCGAACTCCCAAAGTCCAAAGGGGGCCTCGCTTTACCAAATTTTTAACAGTATTACAGGGCCTGTAATATCTATAAGCTTTTGTATTGGACCAACTCCTCAAGACCATTTATCTTTTCTACCATCATGTTCTGATCCAGTTTTTTGTGACTGGTCTTCTAGGGCAGTGGTTCTCAAAGTGGGGTCCGTGGACCCCTGGTGGTCTGTGAACTATAGCCAGGGGGTCCGCAAAATAATTTATAACAGCCTAACGTTTTTTCCGGACTATAACTCGTGTTTCCTTAATCATCTGAAACATGCTATTTATTCCAAAGTAACGTATATAATGCCTTTAACGTCAAATAATCTAAAACAAGTAGGCACTTAAAGGTTTCTATAGATATATAATCTATATTTCTTATTTCTGTGCGTCAAGTATTCACTGTGTTTTAGTTTATTTGGGGGGACAGAACCCGCATCCTGATGTTTTCTTTATTTTTAAAAGGCATGACATTTTGTAGTTGTTTTTAATGTATACACAATAGACAGTTTACCGTTTTGAATGATGTACTCTTATCTGTATGACCATAAATTAGATTATTAATTTGTTTCCACAGCTGAGAAAAAAAAAAAAAAATCAAAGTGATCGCGCCGGCGCCTCGCGTGTTGGCAGTTCTAGCATTGCTAATTTGATATCGCAGCCTCTTAGTTATCAAAATAAAATAGTCAACCGAACTTATAATCTGTGCAGTGTCAGTTTCGACTCAAATTAATTTGTTCGACTTGGTGACGTTTAAAATAAATGCTGTCTGTATACTATTATGATTATTATTATGATTATTATTATTTTATAGGGTACTTATTTTCATTCTTGTTTTTTTCTGAATACCATTAATTTAAGAGTTTGCTGTGGAGTGAGGGGAAGTAATACACCTCAACAACGCAACAAAGTTTGACACAGTCAGGTGCAACTTATTTTCTGGCAAATACGGTAAATTATAAAATGGTGTTGCATTATTAAAAAGTGCATAGGGACCAGGCCGTACCCACAATTGAGGTCCCCGAGGTCCGGACCTCTGTAAATTTCCTATGTGTATAATGAAAATGAAATAAAAGTTGTGAAATAATTGCCTAATATTAACTGTAATTTGGTGCTGCAAGGATACTGCAAATCGCGATGATAACTGACCTTCTCATCTGAGCGGTTTCAGCAGACTAACAGTGCTCGTCAATGTCAAAATGTTTGAATCAGAGATGAAATCAAAGTAGGCGGGCTTATGTTCACAGTGGCAGCAAGCCGAGTGCAAATTCTTGCACGACACTTCAGTTAACGATCATAAAGTGCGAGATAAGATGTAAATAGCTAAACTAAACAGCTGTTTTACGATAGAAGTTTTAAACGAACGACAGAAACAATCAGTTTGCAAAGTATCAAACAAAGCTCAGCTTTGGGAAAGGAAATATAGCTACAGGTCAAGCATACTGTGCCCAGGATGAGATTAACATTATTACAATGGAGCACAAATTCAATTTGGAGTTATTCAACACAAAGATACTGTATGTATTTTTTTTCTAACTACAATGGATATAAGGTCAATTTAACAACACATAAGATAACTTTTCCCTAGCAAGATAAACCCCCCTAGCAAGATAACTTTTGGGACCTCAGTATTTAGAAAACCCTGCATACGACCCTGGGTGGAGACCATTTTTGTGCAAAAAACAACAACAATATTTGTGTTACCCACTTTAACTTTGGGCTCTGTCACTGTTATAAATATGAGGGGGTCCTTGAAAATGTTTTTCCCCTGTAAGGGGTCCCTGGCTCCAAAATGTTTGATAACCCCTGTTCTAGGGATCCAAGTACCATCTAGAAGTCTTTATGATAAAGGATATTTTTATCCTTTTCAGAATTGTCAGAAAAGTTTTAACTTCATAAAATGACTTTTAGATCAGACATTTTGTACAAAATCAGTTTCCCCAGTTTTCTAATTTTCCTCCTGATTCTAAAATTCTACCCATTTCTGTCTGAGCTTAAGAGAAAGAAGGGTGTCCACACTTGGGTTAATCTCTGTAATTTATTAATTAATAGATTAATTAAATCCTGGCCCCTCTACTTCACTCAAAAATACTTGGGAAAAAGAGCTGGGGCTCACTATATTTAGATAGAGTGGGATTATATAGTTGATTTGATTTCTTGCTCTATGTGCCCGGCACAGTTTGATGCAAAGCAAGATTCTTCACAGAGCCAAAATATACCCAGACAGAAGTGACACTTGCAATAGGTGCAAACAATCTCCAGCCAATCACACTCACATGTTCTGGTCCTGTCCAGGTCTGACAGAGTTTTGGTCTAAAATATTTGAAACTTTGAAAAAACCAAATCAGGTTTTCTTAAAAAATCAGTTTTTCTTTGAAAGGGTCTTTAAAACCCTTTCATAAAATATGGAGACCATTTTTTAATTATACTGATACCATTGATCTCTCTCTCTAGATGAGGATTTTTTACTTTTTTTTTTTTTTTTTTTTTAGAAAAGCGGAGCTGTGATTCATTTAATTTTTATATATACAAGTATCTGCACAAAATGCCAATAAATATATTTTGAAATAAGAAAAGTCGGACATGCGTCACACCACTGGAACTCACCTAACACAGGCCCCCTTTCAGACATACTACATTAGTTGCGAAACTATTTTACTGATGAAATCTCAGGGGAGCGCTGACAACAAATTTCTGTGCACTTGTATGAGTGTGTGTGTCTGTACTCTGTGTGTGCGTTTTTATGGGAGAGTGGGAGAAAGCGAAATAAAAAGTTATTTTGTAGGAAAATCATGGAAATGGTTTGTGATGTACAGTATATCCTACTGTTTATTATATTTTGTTTGTCTTTGTGGGTTTTTGGTTCTTTTGCTGTTGTGGGCTGTCTGGACCTTTGAAATAACTGAAATCATTTTGCAAAGTGATATGGAGAGACCCGTGTATAGGAAGCCAGAAAGTGGCGGTTCTCCTTTCTGGGGCTAAAAACAGCAATCGGACGAGAGACGATCTCCTCCTACTGTTTCAAGTTTTTCAAGTGGGTTTTCAAGTTTTCGGTAGGCACTTTGTTTCACCGGCCAATGTTAACGTGTCCCCTCTACTAAGATCAAACTTCATTAAAGGTAAGGTACTCTGCTGCTCCCTTCAGCAGCGGCAGAGCGACAAATTGTGGACTGCTTTCTTAAAAACTGCTGATCCAAGACTGCAACGCAACCTCTCTTTGTCCGAATTAGTTATTGCCTTAGGCATTTACAGAGACGATATTTGCCAAATATTTCCCAATTGCCGGGAAGATCTCGATTTATGCCAAGTGATGATTGCAGAATCAAACATAAGGGACACATTATTTTATGAATATCACAGATCGTTCTCTGCAAATCCTGCTCTTTTATCACACTAACTAACACTAAATTAGACTTGTCCGTTACGGACACTGAACTGCTGTTACATCATTTTGGCATCCAAAAACCTCTGACTTGTGCAGTTTGTAGTTCTCACGGTCACTCTGCATCATTCTGCTAAAGCTCTTGTCAGCAGAGCTCCAGTCACTGTACACGGTGCTAAACCTGTAAATGCCACTTTCAATGCTAAAGGCCGTCCTATTACTGTGTTCAAAGGAATTCCTCTCTGCAATAACTTGAATGAATCCGTCTGCACGTTTTCTAAATGTTTAATATCATTATTATTAATATCATTATTATTATCATTATTTGATACATTAAACAGACAATCAGCGACGTAGGCGTTCCACTTTCAAAAGAGAAAACATTATGCCCATCAACTTCTCCAGAGCTTCTTGGCATTTCACTAGCTTCAGTCGGTTGGTCAGTGACATTCACACTGTGTTTGCATACTTTATCACAGCTGAAGTGATAAAACTCTTCAGAGACATTTTCATTCAATACTTTATAAGTACTGCTTAATACAGCATTTGTTTGTACACGAACAAAGTTAAAAATAACCATATACTATCAATGTAGTGATGTATGTTTTTTATTCAGTTTTATTTTTTATAAACATGACACATTATAACATCGTGACTGCATGAAAAGAGCTTTATTGTTTTTAAAACAGATTTGAGAGCATTAGTGGAACTGCAGGTGTGAGAATAAACACGAAACACATGTGATAGTTCGTTAAAGAAAAGCTGTCATCATCAGAGCTCGTGCAGCCGCTCTGGAGAAGCTGCGCTGGCTGAGTCCTCCGACTGCTCTCGAATCACTCTCGCCGTACTTTAATGGTATATGTCACAGTCACGTGGCGTCGGCGCTGTCTCAAGTCGGACAAAATTTCTAACCGGCATGCACTGCTCAAGTCAGCCACCAGCTTGGTCTGCACAGCCAAACAAGCTTTTGTCTGATATCAGTGAGAGTCACGTCACCTCAGCTAATCCTGCCTTTTTGCCCATTTTCGTTTATCTGGCAGTGACGCGTTACCAAGATGGTGACGACCAGCTCCGCCAACTTTGGGCTTTCAAAAAATGCTCTTCAGAAAACTACGGGTGACGTCACAGACTTTTTGCAAGTGACAACTGTGTAACCAGTTCTAACGCAATGACAAAATTTTGAGCATAGCATGCAAACTGTTCTGTTGTTGCTGCACAGACGAGCACAGAACACTATTTGACCCAAAGAAAGAGAAAAAAAATAAAAATCAGCTGTCCTATAAAGACCTAAGGGAACTGTGTCAACTTGTGTAAAAGTTAAACATGACGGTACATGCAAGTCCATGAGATTAATCAATGTAACTCCACAACAAAAATGTATCCAGTAACTATTCAGAAACGTCCAGGTACGTCTAAAAGTGCAACCTCTTCCTGAGTCTCTCCGTAAGGCTGCACTCCGCTACTGTTTTTTCTGAGATTTTGGATTAGTAAAATTATTCCTGTGTTTCGTTATTGCCGGTTTATCTGAACCTTGTGTAAAGGATTGGCCCTCTTCTGAACGCAGGCGGGGAGCAGCAGCTCAATTGCATTTAAAGGGACACACAAAAAACGGCGAGTTTTTGTCACACCCAAAAAGGGGCAAATTTGACAAGCTATAATAAATGTTCTGGGGGGGTATTTTGAGCTGAAATTTCACAGACACATTATGGGGACACCATAAAATTATACTACATCTTGTAAAAAGTGGCATAATATGTCACGATTTAGCGATACTATGTCTTAGATAAGGGGGACCTGCCCGATCTCAGTTTCTGGAACAACCTGCTTCACAGCTGGAACGGCATATCTTTTTTCTATAATGACATTCCTGAATCATTTGTAGCTTTGGATCTATTTACTGATGGCGCTTCTTCTATTGGCTTTGGGGGATTTTTCAAGGGCTATGCTTTGCCGTATGATGGCCAGATCAATTTTCTACCCTAAATTCAGGCTCCATTTCTTCCACTTCTATGAATTAAATCCCATCGCGGTAGCCAGCGTATTCTGGGTCCGGATTGGACTTGTATCACCATGTTTTGCGACAACAAAGCAGCCTTGCCTTCGAATTATTCGGCAGTCGATTATTCATAGTTTTATTATTAAAGCTGTCCATATTTCCGGACACTCTAATGAAATTGCTGACGCGCTTGCTCTTTTTCGCTTTAGGCTTGCAGACATCTCTGTCCAGCAGCAACTCGGATTCAACACCACGCGTCAATGCTTCTTTTAGTCATCTGATAAATCCAGCCAGACATTATATCACTAAAGGTGTAGCAACACCAACCCTTAAAGCTTACAATTTTGCTTGGCACTCATTTATTTATGTTTTGTTTTGCATATCATATTTCTCTTTTCCCATAGAGCAAACCATCTGGAATGCTCAGCAAGCTTTATCATGTAGCTTCAAAAGTATGTTCCTAATTCAAACTACTGGTGGTGAAGTTTTTCATACGCTTAAAAAAAAAATCGCTTTAATTTCCAATTCTACCCCATGCTGGGAATAAGCAACCCTTCTAACTCCACGAGTTAAGGGTCATCACATGCGGTCAATGCACATTAGACTCTCCGAACTAAATCACATTATACATTACTCACATCCTCTTTCGCTAACACTAAAGATAACTTTGTTACTAACAAGAGTGAGGTAAGTTCACCGCATATCATAAACCTTGCCTATAAAACCTCCTTAGGCAATTATACTATCTATACAAACTCTGGCTTTGGTGGTAGTTTCCCTTACTTATTTACTTCACAGCCTACTTGGCTGCTTTCTCCATTAGGCCTATCGAGGCTATCTCACGCACCCAAGTTGCCTTCTCCTCACCACGGCCTAACGTGGCCTCCTTTTCATGACCAATGCGGTTTCTCTCACACTGGCCTATTGAGGCCTCTTTCACAGCTTTTCATACTCCTGCCTAACGTGGCAGTCTTTCACTGCCTACGTGGCATTGCTCACAACACTCGAGGCAGTGGTCTAATTGTTAGCTCTGTTTTAAAGATTATAACATCTATGTCAATGTCTGTGTATTTTTCAATAATATAATCTATTTTCTCTGCCTAAATATTATAGGTTCTTCATCCAAAGAATACTCCAACTGGTGGGTATCGATTTCCTTTCTCAGTTCTTTTGGGTTAGGCTCCGCCCCTGCCTTCATCTTCAGGCAGGAACTGCAAGTGTGTTCTACCCTTCGAATTTGGATTACAGATGGGGCCTACGCCAAAGAACCTTAACATTTCATTTTGCATTCAAAAAGTGTAAAATAAATCGTATTCATATGTTCCCTTGCCTCCCAAATCTTTCTGGTAGAAAAAGGAGCTCTAGTGCAAGTTATACCGGGAAGACTCTAATATCACGTCATTCATTAATCACGTCATTCATTGACCTCAGAGCTAGCCAATCACCACTCGACATATGGAGTATTTAAGCCCGGTTAACACCCATTACTACGTTTGCAGAAACTGATGCCGGCGTTCACCCCCATCCTCCCCACCACCACCAGGTCGTTCTTTTGCCTCCTGAGTCTTTCTGGAAGAACTACTTTTCCTGTGCGTTTACTGAAAATAATTGCACACCTTAGAATGTTCATCAACCAATCAGAATGAAGCATTCAACAGCCCCGTGGTATAACTAGAGCTAATAAGAACTCAATGAGATTCAGTCTCAATAAGAACTTTATGAAATGTAGTAATGTAATCTATAATAAAGTGTAACTGGTTTGTAATAAGTGAATATTGTAATGCTGTTTTTGGAGTTGTTTAATCAAAACTCTTCATGCTCTACATACTTGAATTTTTCCAGTCTGTAGTTTGTATCCTCCAGTTTTTCAGAGAGCAACTTGACTCCTGAATCTCCTGGGTGATTGTAGCTCAGATCCAGCTCTCTCAGGTGTGAGGGGTTTGAACTCAGAGCTGAAGACACATAACCACAGCCTTCCTCTGACACCATACAGCCAGACAATCTATAGACAGACACAACAATAGTCCACATGACATTAGTTTGGCATTCAAATCAGCCTCTTTCACACAATGACCTGCATTGTTTGTATTTTCAGCTGTATTTTCTGTAGATTGTAGGACTTAGGAGCAGAGGAATCTTTTCAAGGGTTCTCAAAATTTGTCTCTGACAGCCAAATTGTCACGGTTCATAGATCCGTGTGTTCATTTTGCGTATTTGTCGGGTGTGTTTGTAGGTGTTGGGTCTGTGTGTGTGGTGGCTTGTTTGTTGCCTAGTAACCAGCTGATCACTCAATCAGTCATTCAGCTGCAGTTAGTCAGCTGCCTATATCTAGCTGGGGTGAGATATGCTTGGTGTCGGTTCATCACTCTTGTTTTGTTCTCTCACCTAGTTCCTGTATCTGAGTTCCTAGCCGAGTCATTCCTGCAATTCATCTGTGCTTCCAAGCAGCGCGGAGATCATCCTTGAGTTTTCTTCAACCAGCTGTCCGGTCTGAGTTACCACGCTGTGTTTGATTCCTGTCTCTTCATCTCTCTCTCCTTTGGATCGCTGCTTTGAGTCCACCAGAGCATTGACTGTTCTGTGACAGTTTTTTCCGCTGTCCTGTCTGTCAATAAACTGCCTTCTTGCAATTGGGTCTACGACTCCCTTTCTGACACAAATAGTGGCCAAAATCTTACAGTGTGAACCTGGCTTTAGGCAGGTCGCTCCACCAGCAGGGAACAGTAAAGGGCACCTAAGTAGTGAGTTTAGGTATGGGGTGAAACCCTGAAGTGACACTTTTAATTTCTCTCACCTTAATTATCTCATTAACTTCTACACTGCTTCAGTGTTACTTTTTTTAACACTCTGAATGTGGAATATATAAACACTGAGCAGTGTACATTACTTGGGATTTTGATGCGAGGAATCATCGATGGGATTGATGTTAAAGTAAGATTTTTGCACCAGAATGCAGGTAGCAAGGTCAAGCCCCAGATATGATGTTAATTGGTGTGGTGATGAATATTGGTATTGAATGCATTATTTTTTGATTGCAAATGTCATGTCCATAATGATGGAAATGATCAATTACAACCCTGCAAATGTTGTTTTTGTCTCTTGTTCTGGCATTCCATTGAGAGCAGATTTGTTGACAAAATGTAATCATTATTTGTTGTGATAATATATTTTTATATTAATTGTTTCAAGGAAAATCATTTACCTCAGTATCTGTAGCTGACAGTTTGGACTCTTCATTCCATCACAAAGAAGCTTCACTCCTGAATCCTGCAGGTCATTGTTACTCAGGTCCAGCTCTCTCAGGGCGGTGTTTGAGGATTGAAGAACTGAAGACAAACTCTCACAAGACTGAGCAGTGAAATTACACATGGGACACCTGAACATGAAAAGCACAATGTAATTGCATACAGAATAAAACTTAGCAGAGTTATTTTTTACATAATTAATGCAAAATAAAATAAAATCTTAGTATTTGAATTCAGACCTCAGTGTCTGCAGCTGACAGTTTGGACTCTTCAGTCCATCAGAAAGAAGCTTTACTCCAGAATCCTGCAGGTCATTGTTACTCAGGTCCAGCTCTCTCAGGGCGGTGTTTGAGGATTGAAGAACTGTTGACAAACTCTCACAAGTTTGAAAAGTGAGATTACAGCTATGTAATCTGTGTGGAGAACAAAACAAACTGCAATATTAATGTGTTATTCATGTAGGGTTTATAACAGGGGTTCTCAACTCAGGCCCTTGAGATCCACTTTCTGGCAGAGTTTAGCTCAAACCCTTATCAAATACACCTGAAAAAGCTAATCAAGGTCATCTGGATTACTAGAAAGGTGCAGGCAGGTGAGTCTGATCAGGGTTGGAGTTAAACTCTGCATGAAAGTGGATCTTGAGGGCCTGAGTTGAGAACCCTTGGTTTAGAGAAACTTGTTCATGCTTTCATCACCAGCAGGGTGGATTATAGTAATGGACTTCTCACTGGCCTTCCCAAAAAGACCATAAGACAGTGTCAGCTCATACAGAACGCTAAGCAGAACCACAACATATGAGCACATCAGACCAGTACTCAGGTCTTTACACTGGCTCCCTTTAGGATTGATTTAATTGAAGTATTATTACTGGTACATATATATATATATATATATCACCCAATGGCCTAGGACCTCAATACATTGCAGATATGCTCACTGAATATAAACCCAACAGATCACTCAGATCATTAGGATCACATCAGCTAGAAATACCAAGGGTTCACTCTAAGCATGGCAAGTCCGCTTTTAGCTATTATGCTGGAACCAGCTTCCAGAAGAGATCAGAGGTGCTCCTACAGTATCACATTCAAGTCCAGACTTAAAACACTTCTGTTTAGCTGTGCATTTAATGAATGAGCACTGTGCCACTGTTCGTCCGACTGTTTGTACTGTACTGTATTTTATTTCTTATTCTAAACTGTTTTAATTATTCTTATTTATTTTGATTATTTTAATGTCTTCTATGTAAAGCACTTTGAATTACCATTGTGTATGAAATGTGCTATATAAATAAACTTGCCTTGCCTATAATCTGAAGCACACATAGCAAAATCCCCAGAGTAAAATGAACAGTGTTCAGTGTTCATATGTGTCCACTGTACAAACTACAACTGACTTACAGCTAGACAGCCTAAGATGAAATCAACTGAATATAAAATAAGACATTAAATCTCTCAACATCTTGCCAGAGGATGATTAAACATCCACTAACCAGGGGGATTTTAATTTTAACCATGACAATGACATATCCAGAGCCGGTCCTCCCTATATGCAAAGTACACAAGTTGCCCGAACCACCAGTGGCCCCCTTGTTCTCAAAGATGATTTCATGACAAGGGCTCCGCGATTAATAGAATTTTCAGTTTTGATTTTGGCTTTGAACGATTATGAAAACATCATTTCCTTTAAAGCAGTGCGCTGTCGCACTTCCTACGTAACATCCAAATCAGTCAAATCGTGTAACGTGACTGTCATACACAGTCTCCTTCCGGATGTACTCGATACTAAAAAGAAGTGTAAAGTTAAAAGTGTATTGACCTGTGAACAAGATGCTGTTCCCCAGGCGGCTTTCTGTGCACACAATCCAAAACAGAGCAAAACACGGACAAGTATAGCCTACTTTGGGCTTCGGGTGTGCGCTTAAATGGACAAATACACACAGAAATATGTAAAAATGTCTTAAATTAAATGCAGTCAGTAATGTTTTAAGTAGGGATGCACCGATACCACTTTTTCCACATCGAGTCCGATACCGATACTTTTGTTTTTGGTACTTGCAGAGACCGGTTGGGGGTAATTTTATTGTTTTTAAGGATGCACTGACAAGGCCCTCTGACAACATTTTGCTTAGGGCCCCCAGAAGTCTAAGCCCAGCACTGGAAATACATGAATTTACATTTATTTGTGCTTGAATGGACACAGGCAAAAATATGTCAAAATTCCTGCCTCTGCGAGTATCCTCATAAACACGGTCACTTACAGATGTGGCCATTAAGAATGCACGTTTTTTTTTCCCACAGCATACCGCAATTCATTCATGCCGAATGCTGCTGAATCCTGTCAGCACATTTTTTTTTATTTAAATAAATGTGTTCACAGAATATCCACCAGATGGCGCATGGAACAACATAGCCTACTGTATCTACAGGCCAGACCAAATTGCAATTTGCAATTATTCGTCTTCGACCGATTGTTAAATATGCTTATAGATTATTACAGTACGCTGCATTTTAAAAATAGAATTAACATAATTATCAGTGTCTGATAAATTAACTGCAAATAATGTTGTCACTGTGGGAAAATCACACAAAAATAGGCCTATAGGCTAAATAAAATAGTATTAGACACAAATATTTTATATAGTAATACAGACATTAAAATATCTATTTACACACGAGTGCAAAGCGGATAATTATTTGATGTGATCTGTAACACACTGGTTTTTTTTTTCACATTTAAAGATGCGCATGCCTGCAAAACTGTAAGGAACCTGTGCTTTGTCATGTCTCTTATTGTGAATATTGTCAGTTCATGTTCCTTTTGTAGTTCTGTTCATGGTCTTTGTAGTTTTGTTTGCTAATTAGACTCACTCACTCACTCAGGTGTACAGTGTTATCTAATTAGTCCTGTTATTTAACCATGGTGTTCTTTCTTACCTGTACGGATTATTGTTTGAATGTTAGTGTGTTCTAATGTTCATGTGAACGTGCCCTTTATGGGTCATTGCTATGGTGAAGCTCTACGCTCTGTGTCATGTGTTCTACGCTCAAGTCATGAATTGCTGTTTTGAGCCATTAAACATAATTTTTATCTGCATCTAGATCCTGACTTTAACTTGGTTCTTGGAGCACGTTACAAAAACGACGAAGTGCAGCAATAAGTTTGCCTAAAAATACACTGCCGTTCAAAAGTTTTGGATCTGTAAGATTTTTAACGTTTTTAAAAGAAGTCTCTTCTGCTCACCAAGGCTGCATTCATTTGATTAAAAATACAACAACAACAACAACAACAAAATAAACAAAAAAAACAGTAATATTGTGAAATATTATGAAAATTTAAAATAACTGTTTTTCTATTTTAATATATTTTTAAAATGTATTCCTGTGATCAAACCATAATTTGTGCATTCATTCAAAGCATTCATTTTGTGTTTTCAGCATCATTACTCCGGTCTTCCATGTCACATGATCCTTCAGAAATCACTTTAATATGCAGGTTTGATGCTCAAAAAACATTCATTATTATAATCAATGTAGAAAACAGCATCTTTTGAACAGCATTTATAATAATGTAAATAACTGTTTTCATCACTGATAATAATCATAAATGTTTCTTGATCATCAAATCATCATATTAGAATGATTTCTGAAGGATCATGTGACACTGAAGACTGGAGTAATGATGCTGAAAATTCAGCTTTGATCACAGGAATAAATTACACTTTACTATATATTCACATAGAAAACAGCTGATTTAAATTGTAATAATATTTCCCAATATTACTGTTTTTGTTGTTGTTGTATTTTTAATCAAATAAATGCAGCCTTGGTGAGCAGAAGATACTACTTTTAAAAACATAAATCTTACTGATCAACAAATTTTGGACAGTAGTGTATATCAGTATCCAATGCTGAAGCAAACATCAATCATGTATTTTACAATAAGACTTGATCTTTCATGATGAATTTTGGTAAATGCACTTTAAAAATTATGATCATAATTAGATGAGATGTCTTAAATACAGGGTTCATACGGTCATGAAACACCTGGAAAAGTCATGGAATTTTAAAATAAGTTTCCTGGCCTGGAAAAGTTTTGGAAAAATAAATAAACACAGAAAGTGATAGTATTAGTTAAACAAACTTTAAAAGGCCTACTTAACATTCATTCGATCCATCCGACTGCGGCATTCAGCCAGATTTCGTTTTGTAGCGTTGAGCATTATAACCAATGTTAATGTTATTAACATAATGTTATTCTGTTGAATGTGATCGGCCAATCAGAGGCATTCAGATTAGTCATCACTGAAACTAAGAGTTTTGTTCAGTGCGAGCGCTCTCTGTCTGAAGTCTGACTGAAACTCGTGAATTCTCCCGTCATAAACAACAAAGTGCAGATTCGATGTAAGAGATTCATGTCGCAGTGTCGCCAGCTTCCGTGATTTTAACAGGAGTGTTTGTGAGAGTGCTTAAACTCGCGCTAAATCGGTCACATTCTCTGCTCTCTTTCTGGATACAGTTAATGTTAAAGGGGTGATGAACTGAGAAATAAAATTTTCCTTGAACTTTTGACATATAAGAGGTCATCATACTATAAGAATAACCTGTAAGTTTCAGAACTGAAAACTTCCTTGTTAGTCCAATAAAAGCTTTTATTGACACCAGGCACAGCGAACGACAGGTTTTTCAAAGTGGGGATCTATGAGGTCAAAGGATATCAAACCCCGCCTCCGCAGAAGAAGAGCAACGCCTACTTCAACACTGCCTGTTTAGCCCCGCCCACCGATTCAAGTATTACATGAAGCTCAATATAATATGCAAAACTGTTATCCAATCATAGCAGTGGGCGTTTACTTCCAAGTCTTCATTGCGGCACGCCCATAAACACCGAGCGTTTCAGGAGCTAGGCTCAAAACCAGGGTAGAAAACAGCCTATTACTTATTCATTTTGATGTTTGAATGTAAAAAACCAAGCGAACGTCATAAGTTGACCTCAGACAACAACACAATTTAAAAAAAAAAAGCCAGTTCATGATCCCTTTAATATAATTTATTCATCATGCTGATAAGATTAGGTAAAGTCTTTGTTTTCTGATGCTTAAAAAGCATTAAAATAATTAATAAATGGTTCTAATGTTTTATCAACATTAATAATCATTATTATAATATCAAGTGATATCAAATATTATATTTGTGATAATATCTTAGTTTTTCACCTGTTGAGAGGTGATCCAAATATTCATGGCTTGAAACAAAATGAAAATTGACGGGTTGTGCTGCTATTAGGCTGAGACTTCTGCGTTATCTTAAAAACTTTGTTCATTGTATTCGTTGTATTTCTATATGTTGATGAATAGTATGTTAATGTAATATGATAACAATAAATATACAAGGTAACACATAAAAGTTACAGCTGAACCTCACAGTTGCGAAGATTTCAATTGCAAATGTAGGCGACAGTATAGCCCTCGAGATTCTGGGTTGAAAACTGGCAAAATCTGTTAATCTTAAACTACACTGAATGCCTTGTGAATGAAAGGTGAGCAAAGATGGACGTTCACACACATCAAACAAAAACTATCCCCTTCTTCTGTTAACCTCACGAGGATGCCGACACACTGAATCGTTCTTTGTTTAAATTAGTTCAAAGTTACTGTTAGATTTAATGTTATTACTGTGACAAACAATTAAAGGATAATTTAAAAGAATGAATACTCAGGCTTGCATGTAGATAAATGTAGTAGCTAAAAGTACAGGCTAATGACACAAAAGACAAAACAATCTGTAGTGTACGCCTACATGTATGACCACTTTCAAAAAATAAAAGCTTTATTGACATGACCATTTTATCGTATTTTTGTGATCATTGAGTTAAACTTAAACCTTTTATTTGTATTTATTTTGTTTTGCTGGGAAAATAAATATTAGACAGATTCTTAAAAAAAAAACTGAAATATAGGCCTCATTCACTTAAATATTACAGATTAAAAAACAAAAGAAAACGTGCTGAGTTTCAGTTCATTGTGTCGTGCTCCGAAGGAAACAGAGACAAAGTTTTTTTGTTTTTTTTTTTACAAAATCTGATCATCTTTAGTAAATGTATGGATTATGTCTTGCTTTTATATGTATGACCAAAAATTACAGAGTAAGACAAGACTTTACTTTCTTGGAAGGACAAATAAATAGTGGTCGCGCCGCTATGGGGTGCCGTTTGTAAAGCGGCTCACACATTTAGCTTCAAATAATGTAAAAAAACTGGTATGAATTTTTGACGATCACTTTTTAGCACATTTACAACAATATTTGTCCACTTAGAGATATTTTAAATAGTTAAATCTAAATATTAAATGTTACACCTAAATGTTAAATGTTAAATCTAAATCTTAAATCTAAATGTTAAATCTAAATGTTAAATCTAAATGTTAAATCTAAATGTTAAATCTAAATCTAAATCTAAATCTAAATGTTAAATCTAAATCTAAATGTTGAATCTAAATGTTAAATCTAAATCTAAATGTTGAATCTAAATGTTAAATCTAAATCTAAATCTAAATGTTGAATCTAAATGTTAAATCTAAATGTTAAATCTAAATCTAAATGTTAAATCTAAATCTAAATGTTAAATCTAAATCTAAATCTAAATGTTAAATCTAAATCTAAATGTTAAATCTAAATCTAAATGTTTAGGGTGAAACTAAATATTTAACTAATATGCAAATTCAAAATGCCGGTAACCGGAAGTGCCAAAATAAAAGCTCGAGGAGGTCAGTGTGTGTTTATAGCATGGTTTATAGTGTCAAATAACGAATAAAAACCATCTCATCAGAGGAAATGGACTCTTGGACATGGATTATCGTGATAATAACTACGTTTTTATCCCAGCGTTTGGAGAAACTGTATTTGAAGAGTAGGCTATAGTGTCACTTTTATGAAAAGTGCGGGACTTATGACCAGTAGCCATAATAGCCAGTCACGAGGGGGCTCACTTTGACTGAATGTCATGTCATCACTCTGTCATCACTCTCATCACGAAACTCCACATTTTCTCCGAACGTGTTTATTATTTTAGGTAGTTATTATCACGATAATCCATGTCCAAGAGTCAATTTCCTTGGATGAGATGGTTTTTATTCGTTATTTGACACTATAAACCATGCTATAAACACACACTGACCTCCTCGAGCTTTTATTTTGGCACTTCCGGTTACCGGCATTTTGAATTTGCATATTAGTTAAATATTTAGTTTCACCCGAAACATTTAGATTCAACATTTAGATTTAGATTTAACATTTAGATTTAACATTTAGATTTAGATTTAACATTTAGATTTAACATTTAGATTTAGATTTAACATTTAACATTTAGGTGTAACATTTAATATTTAGATTTAACTATTTAAAATATCTCTAAGTTGACAAATATTGTTGTAAATGTGCTAAAAAGTGACCGTCAAAAATTCATACCAGTTTTTTAAACATTGTTTGAAGCTAAATGTGACAAAATGTTGCTGTTATTTTCAGCGTGAGCCACTTTACAAACGGCGCCCCATACGCCGCGGCCTCACACGCGCACAAAAAAATATTCTTGAATTGCTACCTTGATATCGCAGCCTGTTCATTATTAAAATAAAATACAGTCAACCAACCATATAAGTCGTTACACTGCTCAATTTGAATAGTCTGTATTTCTGACGTTTAGAATGACCACCGCCTCATTGCTGTTATATGGGAAAGATCATATTTTACATCAATAATGCCAGTGAAGTACAAAGTTTATAGCCTACATAATAATTGGCCTTATAGTTTAGCATGATTCGCAAATAATTAAACATTTGGATTTGTGTCGAATGAGAAATGTTGGCTTTTTTCACTTTAAATTAATTTGTTTTGCATCTTATTTAGCCTAGTTTTAAAATAAAAAATTTAAATAAATAAACCTGAATAAGGTATATATCCATAGAAGCTGGCATGGCGTTACATAAGAAAAGGGAGATATTATTATTATAGCCTAAATATTATTATTATTATTATTATTATAAACTAGGCTACATTTAAAAAAGTTTTTAAATAATAATACAGAAGGAACGCAAGAACAGAAACGTTCCTGATTCTGCTCGGAGTGAACCAATGGAATTTATGTTTAAAAAAAAGGTTACAATAGTATGATAAAATGGATAAAAAACTTTTCTTATAGAATAAAACAATGATAAATACACCAGCGCCACCTAGAATACAATTTGCCCAAAGCCAGTCTAAAGAAGTTATATTTCATGTTTGAGAATGATCCAACAAATTCTGAGATTGCTATAGTTTAGATATAGGAGTGCAGAGCCAGTGGTTGTTCTGTAAGCAAACATCAGTGCCTTGAATTTAATGCGAGCATCTGTTGACAGCCAGTGCAAACTGATGAAGAGAGGCGTGACGGGTACCTCTCTTCGGCTAGTTAAAGACCACTCTTGCTACTGCATTCTGTGCATTGTAAAGAAAATGCTTAAAGGGATAGTTCACCCAAAAATGAAAATGCTGTCCTCATTTACTCACCCTCATGTTGTTCCAAACCTGTATGACTTTCTTTCGTCTGCTGAACACAGAAGAAGATATTTTGAAGAAAGTCGGTAACCAAACGACTGATGGACCCCATTGACTTCCATAGTAGGAAAAAAAAATACTATGGAAGTCAATGGGGACCAGCAACTGTTTAATTACCAACCTTCTTTAAAATATATTCTTTTGTGTTCAGCAGAAGAAAGGAAATCATACAGGTTTGGAACAACATGAGGGTGAGTAAATGATGACAGCATTTTCATTTTTGGGTGAACTATCCTTTTAACGTGGCTTAATTAATTAAAATGTAATTAATTATAATTGAAATAAAGATTTAATAAACACCTTGTTAATAAAGGATACAATTGTAGAAGAATTTAATATGTTCTATATGTTTGCATTTTCATATATTCATAGAATCATTGAATGGACAATGAGAAATGTGTGGCTAATGTATGACTGAGACGAAGGGCCTTTAGGGTAGTAGGATGCAACAATGTGTTAGTTATGGGACATGTTGTTCATGATAACAGAAGAAGTAACAACTAAAGAACGGAGGATGCAACAATGTGTTAGTTATGGGACATGTCTCTTCATTTTAGAGACTATAAAGAAGAAAGGATGCCCTCCCTTCTTTGTCACACTGTGCAGCCACTCTGTGTGACTGTATGACTGTCGACCTTTTCTTGCAAGAAAATAAATAACATTTAAAGACAGCTTGTCTCTTATTCAGTGATGTAAAATTGTTTGCCACTACACTATTTACAGACATGCAGATGCAGACAAGTTAAGCATTTTCTTTATAACAGCTTTCTATGGGGGAGAAAACAACATAAAAATAGTGTTTTTAGTTATAGTTATAAATAATAATAATAATAGTTATAAATAAAAATAATAGTTATACATTTAAAAATAATAGTTTTAAACTCTGTTTATGGTGCCGTCATCTTAGGGGTAGTTGGTGTTGATGACAAGAAAATGTGCAATTTTCCCTGGTTGTTGTTTTAGTACATTACGCCACATAGAGCATTCTAGAATGTCCCAGTGACATGGTTTTAACGCATTGCTTTTAATGAGAATTGAGACACATTTCATGTCAAACCTCCACTAAGGCAAAGGGCCATGATAATTTTTTCTTCATGAAAATTATTTATTGGAGTATAATTTGGTCATGATATTTGTTGGAGTATTTAAAACCGCCAGCTACATCTCATATAGGCTATTGCCTCCTGAACCTTTACAATTTCTCAATGTAAACGATATAAAACACATAACAGACAAAAAAATAAAAAAAATAAAATCAAAGTAATTTAAATGTCATTTTGACCTTTATTCATATGAAAAAGAGGGAAGTTGATAATGTGTTTTAACGCTAAACAAGAGGCCAAGATTTAGAAATGATCATGTTTAGCATCTGTGTGTTGATGCAAAAAAAACTAGAAAGTAATTGTAGCGTTTATAAATTGTGGGAATCCTGATTTTTTTGCTGTTGATTATTTTTTCATTATATTTCTTTAGGAGGCACTGTCTACCTCGTCTGTTTAGAGAAAACACCACTGGTTCATTCATACTACAGTTCACACAGGGGAAAGAGGCTGCAAGCCATAGTTATGAGACACCTTTTCATACACACTTTTGAACACAGTGAATCAGCGAATGTGAAAGTAAAAACTGAGTATGTTGAGTTGACAGTGTGAACAACAAGATATTTCCAACTGTATGTTAACTTTTAATTGTTGTGAAATTGTGTAATTACTCACAGGGCTTTTCTGCAGCATCTCACAGCTGGAACGAGTCTCTTGTAGTCTGCTGGTGATGAAGTGAACCTCTTTGGGTTGAGCTCGTCCAGCACCTTCTCTGACGTCAGCAGTGTGTGGGCCAGCACTGTGCACATCGGAGAGGAGAGTCCTCTTCCTGGATGATCATCTGGACCGAGGTATCTCTGGATTTCCTCATATAATGAATTATCTTTGAGCTCAAGTAAACAGTAAAATAGGTTGACTAAAGCTTCATCTGAGATGTCCCGGTGTAGTTGTTGTTTAATGTATTCAGTTGTTTGTCTGATGCTCTCTGTGGTGTCTTCAGTGTCTGTGGTGTCTTCAGTGTCTGTGAACAGGCCTTTGAGCAGTTCCTGACTGGATTCCAGTGAAATGCCCATCAGAAACCGCAGGAAGAGGTCCAGATGTCCTCTCTTACTCTTCATGGCTTTACCAACAGCCTTTTGCAGTAGCTCATGTAATGTGATATCTTCTTTGGGTTTATCAAAGAAAAACTGAAGTTCCTGCATGTTCTTGTTCAGGTAACAGAGGAACACATGCACTGCAGCAAGAAACTCTTGAACACTCAGATGCATAAAGCAGAAGATCTTTGACTCATGAAGTCCGTCTTTCTTCTTAAAGATCTCAGCGATCATTCCTGTGAACTCTGTCTTTTTACTCACATCAATACCACATGATTTCAGATCTTCCTCATAGAACACAACGTTTTCCTTCTTCAGCTGTTCAAACGCTAGCTTGGCCAACTTTAATATCATATCTCTATTTGATTGTAAGAGTGTTTTAAAATCTCTCTCTTCTTCTTCATCGTACTTCTGGCTCTTCATGTTCATCTGTATCAGCAGGAAGTGAATGTACATTTCAGTGAGTGTTGTGCTGATGTTCTCTGCATTGTTCTTGATGAGGATATTCTGAAGGACTGTGGCCGTGATCCAGCAGAACACGGGAATGTGGCACATGATGTAAAGACTACGAGACGTCTTAATGTGTGAGATGATCCTGGAGGCCGCAGTCTCATCTGTGATTCTCTTTCTGAAGTATTCCTCCTTCTGCTGGTCAGTGAATCCTCGCACCTCTGTGATCAAACCCACATGCTTAGGAGGGATCTGATTGGCTGCTGCTGGTCGTGAGGTCACCCAGACGAGAGCTGACGGAAGCAGAGTCCCTTTGACCAGACTTGTAAACAGCACGTCTACTGATGATTCTTTCTCAACAGTGTTTAATGATCTATTTTTAAAATTAAAAGGCAACTGACTCTCGTCAAGTCCATCAAATATAAATGCTAGCTTGCATTCCTTATATAACTTTGATTTCTCCAGGTCCTTCAGGTCAGGATAAAATTCCAGCAGAAGCTTATGGAGACTAAACTCTTTATTTTCCATCAAGTTAATCTCTCTGAATGGAACCAGGAACACACAGTCTATATTCTGATTGGCTTTTCCTTCTGCCCAGTCCAGGATGAACTTCTGCACAGAGACAGTTTTTCCAACGCCAGCGATGCCCTTTGTCAGCACAATCTTTTCCTCATTCTTCAATTCAGTAAATATATCATTGCATTTGATGGGTTTGTCCTGTGTTTGTTTGTTCTTGAAAGCATCATCAATCTTCAGAACCTCATGTTCCTGATTGACATCTGCCATATCTCCCTCTGTGATGAACAGTTCTGTGTAAACAGCTTTGAGATCTGCTTCATTTTCCTCTTTGCCCTCAAATATACATTCTGCTTCCTTCTGCATGTTGGCTTTGTGTTTTTCCAAAAACTTTTGCAAATTATCTGTTTAAAAAAATAATGTAAGCAAATTAAATTATAGGCAAAAAGAGTTTTATTTTTAGGCCACACTTATTAGGTGCCTTTACTATGTACTAACATTTAATACAAGACTATGGATTTACTGTGTGACTAGACATTGTTCTGGATGATTCCCACATTTCCTGCTAATGAGCTGAGTTATGGGTTTGGTTAAGGGTTAGGATTATTGGGGTCAGAGTTAGCTTTTGGGTCAAGGGTTGGGCTACAGTTAGGGCTAAAGTTAACTGTAACTACAAATGTTAATTAAATGCATGTTCTTTAAATCTAATTATACTATGGAGGCTGTTGAATGCTTCATTCTGATTGGCTGACAAACTTTCTAAGGTGTGCAATTATTTTACAGGAAATGCACTGCTAAAGTAGTTCCAGGCAGGTCTAGACACACACACAGACACACACACACACACACCCACACACACACACACACACACACACACACACACACACACACACACACACACACACACACACACTTGCTGTGCCCAACAAGTTTATCAAAAATAGTTTTGCAACAGAAAAGCTATATGACATTTCTCTGAATTCATAAATACATCCATCATGTCTAAATCGTTTAAGACCTCTATAATGAAGAAATGATGGTTGCACCTTCTAACTGTTTCTCTGGTGTCTCTGTCTCTAAGGTTTTTTGTGGCTCTGTGAGGAAAGATAAAATGAGTACATTTATACAAAGGAAAGAGACAATAGATACAGTTACACAGAAGAATAAAGTGACAAGTACCTAAAGCATTTCTGAACAATATGGCTACACACTAAACTTCCTTAAGAATAGGATTCACAACTACTGAGCATTATTTCATATATGATTGTTAATAAGCAGTGTGTCTCAGAAAGCACAGTTATTGTGTCTTTTTAAACATTACAATTTATTATATTATATTTGTATTATATGAATTGTATTATAGTCATATATATATATATATATATATATATATACAGTATATATATATATATATATATATATTTATATATATTACCATGTCCTGCAGTGTTTATGCTGCAGTTGAAGAACATTGGGCCTCTGATGGTGTTATCAGTGAGTACAGGAGCATTTACAGTTGCTCCTGTTTCAGCTTTCACATCAACACTGACTCCAGTGTGAGCACTGCTGCTCATCTGGCCTGGAATAGAGATAGAGAGATTAATTACACCGCTTAATCGCAACATTTCTGATATTTTTTTTCTTTTATCACTATTACCTTCTTTTAGTTTTTTGTTTTCCAGCTCATCTAGTGTGTCATCATCGTGCTGTTCAACAGATGCCATTGTCCTTTACTGACTTACAGCTGTTGGGCAAGAACACAAATCTCTATAATGAATCGTATGTTATCAGACACTTTCCCAAAAAGCAAAAGAAAAAAAAAAGCAAAGTATAAGTGCTGTCAATCGGTTTAAAAATAAACTAATAATTTTAGGGGGATTTTTTGTCATTTTTTGGTAATCACGATAAACAATAAAGTTTTTAATATATTTTGATATTGTGATACTTTCACATTAAATCTCCACAATAATGTAGAAACAACATAAAGACATAAATATTTGTACAGATATTGCTGTAGCTGGCCAACAACGACCCGTTCGAGGACCTTAGCCAGAAAAGGTAGATTGGTAATAGGCCTATAGGTAGATAAGGTAGGGTAGGTAGGTAAATCTTCAGGATCAGAGCCAGGCTTTTTAAGAACTGGTGTAATAGCGGCTGTCTTAAGGGCCAAAGGGACGTGCCCAGTAGCTAAGGAAACGTTAATAATTACGGTAATAGCGGGACATAAGCATGTGAAGTACATGTTTAGAACCTCAGTAGGCAAAGGGTCAAAGAGCATGTGAAAGAGCTCATAGACATGATTCATTTCAAAGTATTATCTATGCTGACAGTTGTAAAACTAGAGAAGAAAGTGGAAAGTGAATTTTTAAAATGAGACTCGCTAGACAACCAAGAAAAGCCTGTTAATCTGTTTAACTGTTAATGCGTTACTGTTGCATTCACTTGCCCTAAATTAAAATTCTCTTCACACACAGTATGAGTTGATGTCCATATCGATCTTGGACTATCCCTGTTGTCATATGGTTGCTTAGCATAGTAAGATTAATATCATGTTTTGCTCCAAAATCACTATATATACACATCAGTCGTGTTTGAAATAACTTGCTTCTGTGGTGCCATGTTACTTCTTAACACAGAGTGAGAAAGAAAATTATATCATTTTATAAAAAAAAGTCTATACTCTGATACGAGCTGTTGGTTAGCACTGCATTATATACATCATTCTTATGAAAATACCTGAGATGGCTTGAAGAACACATTGCAATCTTGTTACTGTCTTCATGTTTCATTAGTCAGAGGTCTCTATCTGCATGTTATTCAGCTGTAGATTTCTGATGTCCATATAAGGGGTTTCCTATAAGGAAATATTCCTCCAGTATGAATGAAACCGAAATTACATGAGAGTGTTTAACGCGCCTCATTCTGGATAAAAACAGAAACATATACTATAGTACTTTGTAACATAGTAACTTGAGTAGTTTTTCAGCAAACTACTTATTTACTCATATTCATATTGATAGTCATATTATTTTCCATTACTTCTACTTGAACTCAAGTAAATTATTTCTTAAGTAGCAATACTTTTACTTGAGTACAATTCTTTAGTAGTCTTTCCACCACTGGTTGGGGTGTAAGTGTGAATGATAGCGTGAGCTCTGAAGCAAGACAATCAACAATCCTGTGATGCTCTCATGACAAGCTAATCTGATAAGATGAGCCGGCCCGATGATTTAGTGCCAAAACGAAGAAGCACCTCGAAGATATGGCAGCATTTTGGTTTTAAAAGAGATGAACACATGCATACTGAAGTTATATGTAAAACATGTAAATCTCAAGTGGCAAAGCAAAGGGGAAACACTACAAATCATTACAGTCACCTCAAAGCGAAGCACAGCAATTTGTATCAGCTTTACTTGCCGGAAGAATCTTCAAGCACAGGTGAATCAACCAAAGCATCAAGCTTTGAAAGCCTAACACCATATCCTGCAAGCTCCCGGTGTCATAGAGAGATAACAGAGGCCATAACACGCTATCTGGCAAAGTGTATGCTTCCGATCGCCACAGTCGGGAAACCAGGTTTTGTGCACCTGATCAATACTATAGACAAACGGTACAACATTCCCTCTCTGTCCTATGTTTCCCACACTGCTTTCCCTAAATACGGGAAACACAGTTCTGGGACTGCGAGAGGCTTTTTCTGCTGGGAATTTGAGTCAGGCACGTCTAGTGTGTTTTACCACGGACAATGCAACTAATATGATCAAAGCTGCGGTAACAAATGGTTGACCCCGACTTCAGTGCTTCGGCCACAGAATTGCTATTGGTAAGTGTGAAGTGTTGAGTTTTTATTTCAGTAGTTTTAATCAGTTATTTTAACATAATATTACATTAAAAAATGCTTTATTGTATATTCTGTCAGACCTTTTCTATTGTTGACACTAAATTATTCTGTAAACTATTCATCACTTGTAAATGTGTTACACATCATTTGTAGATTATCACTTCAAGAATCAATAAGGCATAAGATCAACGAATCTTATCTATAAATGATGTGTAACACATTTACAAGTGATGAACAGTTTACACTTTAGATTAGGGCAGTGCTTCTCAAACAGTGGGGCGCGACCCCCTGGGGGGGCTCGGAGCGATGCCGGGGGGGGGCGCGCGAGACCCCGAAGAATATGCTTTTTCAGGAAGTGGGTTTTTTTTTTGCACCGAACAAGAGCACAGAGCAGGAGATATGAAGTGCAGATAACAAACAACATGGAAAAATATTTAACAGGGATGAAAAGAAAGGCGGAGAGAGACGGAGATAACGAGACAAACGTAAGTCTCCCGAAAGCTAAGACTTGGAAATATGACGAAGCGTATGTTGCGCTTGGGTTCACCGTGACTACGGTGGGAGACGAAGAAAGACCTGTATGTTTACTGTGTCTAAAAATATTGGCAGCGGACAGCATGAAGCCAAATAAATTAAGGCGTCACTTAAAGACATTACACCCCAATCACGCTGATAAGCCACTTGAGTTTTTTCAGCGAAAACGTGCCGAATATTGCCAACAATCGTCTCGCTTTGTGAATGCTACTTCAGTAAACCAGCGAGCACTGTTAGCATCATATAAGGTGGCGTACCAAATTGCTCAGTGCAAAAAACCCACTCCATAGCAGAGGAGCTGATACTGCCTGCAGCATTAGACATGGTCTCTGTCATGCTGGATGACGCAAGTGCTTTAAAAATAAAAACTATCCCTCTGTTCAATGACACTGTCGCCAGACGTATAAATGACATTGCTAACGATCTTAAAGAACAGCTGGTAGATAAACTCAAAGACAAACGTTTTGCCTTACAGTTCGATGAAGCAACTGACAGCAACAAAGACTGTTTGTTTATTGCTTATGTGCGTTTTGACGTTACAAACTCCCTGTGTGAGGATCTACTTTTTTTGTAAATATGTCAGAGACAGAGCCACAGCTGAAGAGCTATACAAAATGCTGGACTGCTTCCTGACTGAGAATGGGCTAAAGTGGGAGAACTGCATTGGTGTTTGCAGTGATGGTGCAAAGACCATGGCAGGGATGAGAAAAGGACTTCGGGCACTCATCAAGAAGGCCTCACCTAATGCTGAGTGGACACACTGCGTTATACACAGAGAAGCACTGGCATCAAGGCACCTTTCCTCTGAATTAAGTCGGTTATGACTGACATTGTAGGTGTAGTCAATTTTATAAAGACCAGACCACTAAAAACAAGAGTCTTCTCTGCTATCTGTGAGGAGATGGGAGCTGAACATCAAGCTGTGCTGTTTCACAGTGAAGCAAGGTGGCTGTCACGAGGAAAAGTCTTGTCCCGAGTTTTTGAGCTCAGAGAGCAGATAAGAATGTTTTTGGAGCAGGAGCACAAGTATGACCTCGCAGAAAAATTTAGTGATGAGAACTTCCTGGCAAAACTTGCGTACATGAGTGACATATTTGGAAAGCTAAATGAACTAAATCTACAGCTTCAAGGGAAAGATAAACACCTGCCTCAGGTCACAGACAAGATCAGCTCTTTCACTCGAAAGCTTACAATGTGGGGCAGGCGACTTGATGAAGGAAGTACTGATTCATTCGAGAACCTGCATGAATTTGTTGACACTACTGACTATGATGCCACCTCAGTGATTCCATATATTAAGGAGCATATTTCATCACTTTAAATTAGGATTCATAGGAATCATAATTTATGATTCTTTAAAAAGTACTTCCCTGAAAACAGTTCCCAATATGACTGGGTGAGAGATCCTTTCAATGCACCAGCTCCAACTGGTTTCAGCTCTGCAGAGGAGGACCAGTTCACTGATATGTCATCTGACTCCACCTTGAGACTGAGGTTCACATCACAGACACTGAGTGAATTCTGGCTGAGTGTAGAGAGGCAGTATCCACTCTTAGGGCAGAGGGCCATGGGCATTCTCCTTCCTTTTGCAACGTTGTATCTTTGTGAGATTGGCTTCTCTGCTGTTGCTGCACTGAAGACCAAGTACAGGTCCCAGCTAAACATTGAACAGGAGCTGAGAGTTGCAGTATCATGCTTCAAACCCCGCTTCGAAAAGCTGTGCACTGTAAAACGTGCTCATTGTAGCCATTAATCCTGACTTCCTCATTTTGATAGATAAAAAAAAAAAAAAAACTGCACAAATTGTTTTATTCATTTTTGTTTTATAGGTCAAAATGTTTTATATATTGTGTTCCTGAGTTAATGTTGCTGATCAGTTTGAATTTATTATTATTTATTGATTATATTTTATTTTATTTTCACAAATTGTTTTATTCATTTTTGTTTTATAGGTCAAAGTGTTTTAAATATTGTGCTCCTGAGTTAATGTTGCTGATCAATTTTAATTTTTCTTATTATTTATTGATTATATATTTTAATTTCAGGCAAATTGATGCACTTTAAGTCTTCTCTGTTACAGACTAAAAAACAATGTTAATAAAGTTATTCTTTGTTTTAAGTTGATCTATATTTCTTTCTTTTTTCTTTTTTGTTTCCTTTAATGTTAATAAGGATACAATGTTATGCAGAGGTGTACTTATAACAATTTTATAGACAAATGATACTATTTACAGTCGCGGCGGAGAGTTGGGGGGGCGCGAAATGTTTACTTCTTCCTAGGGGGGGCATAACAGAAAATAATTGAGAAGCACTGGATTAGGGGATGCAGAAAGTGTTGTAAATGATTTATTCATGCGTTTACACATCATCTATAACAGGTGTTGAACACTGTAGTGTGTATTGCAGTGTAAGTGCTGACTGGTGAGGGTATAGACAGCTGTCTTCTGTAGTGTGTAGTGTAGTGTAGTGTGTAGTGTGCACTGTAGTGTAAGTGCTGACTGGTGAGGGTATAGACAGCTGTCTTCTGTAGTGTGTAGTGTAGTGTAGTGTAGTGTAGTGTGTTGTGTAGTGTGTACTGCAGTGTAAGTGCTGACTGGTGAGGGTATAGACAGCTGTCTTCTGTAGTGTGTAGTGTAGTGTAGTGTGTAGTGTGTAGTGTGCACTGCAGTGTAAGTGCTGACTGGTGAGGGTATAGACAGCTGTCTTCTGTAGTGTGTAGTGTGTAGTGTAGTGTAGTGTAGTGTAGTGTGTAGTGTAGTGTAGTGTAGTGTAGTGTGTAGTGTAGTGTAGTGTGTAGTGTAGTGTAGTGTGTGTAGTGTAGTGTGTAGGGTAGTGTGTGTAGTGTAGTGTAGTGTGTAGTGTAGTGTGTAGTGTAGTGTAGTGTGTGTAGTGTAGTGTAGTGTAGTGTGTAGTGTAGTGTAGTGTGCACTGCAGTGTAAGTGCTGACTGGTGAGGGTATAGACAGCTGTCTTCTGTAGTGTGTAGTGTAGTGTGTGTAGTGTAGTGTGTACTGCAGTGTAAGTGCAAGCGTTTGATACTATCGATCATAACTTTATGTTGGAGAGTATAACTTATACTCACCGAGTTGTCAGGGTTATTCACTGATATGCTCACACAAAAATCGCTGCAAAAGATGCTTTCCAACAGGTGTTTATCGTAGTTTTTGTCCAACTCCATTGACTTGTATTGGATGTGCTGTGAGGTACGGTATTACTCCGCCGCCGGAAACTGAAATGGGGTTGTTTTCTTCTTCTTCTTCTTCTTCTTGTGTTTTTTTTTTACGGCGGATCGCAAACAAATGCCAGTGGTTTGCTTGCAAAGGTGCATTATCGCCACCAACTGGGCTGGAGTGTCTATTATTCAAGCTCTCAACGGAAGAATGTACGGGTGTGAGACGTTTGGAAAAATAGGTCCCCAGTTTTACAACGAATGGTAAAACACCTGTTGGAAAGCATCTTTTGCAGCGATTTCTGTGTGAGCATATCAGTGAATAACCCTGACAACTCGGTGAGTTTCACGTCTTTGTAAACGAAAGTTTAATGTGTTTTAGGAAGGATTGTCCCAGTGCACCTATGCAACCAGTCAAACTGTGGGCAGGGAAAGCGAAAGAAACCTAAAATTCTCGGGACAGCAGCATGTGTCCAAAATTTAATCTTAACCGTTCTATTTCATCAGAAACGATCTGTAAACAGGGCTAAATGTACTTGACTTTAATAGGCCTACTGCTAATTGCGTATTTGAGAACAAGTGGATAAACAACTACTTGAACTCTAAAGGCAAAATTTGGAATATCATCCCTGAGTTCATGTTTGATAAGCTGGGGGGGGTTTAAAAAAAAATTTGAGGTGTAATTTTGATGTAAATAAGGTTCCGATAAAGCTTTCTTCTTTTCATAAACAGTTTTTATTATGGATGCTCATTTTTAAGCATAACTTTTCTCCACACAAATATGTGATTTGGAACAACAAATATATTACGTTTAAAAATAAAGCTTTATATTACAGAAACTGGTACAAGTATGGTATCATTTTGGTCAGACTTAAGATTTAAGAATAATGGACATCTTCTTAATTAGCCTACTGTGAATTCCTTAACTATTATAAGATCCCTGTAACTGCTAAAGAGTTGGCAGTAGCATTTAATGCCATTCCTAGTGGCCTTATTCAACTTTTATCAGGCAATGTCTCTCTGAGTCTATCCCCATATATATTACTAAACAGTTAAGTATTGATGGTGTGAAAATTATAGATAAAAAATGTAATAACTTTTATATTAGAGAATTATGTAGAACTACATTATTGCCTAAACGCAAACCTTTTTGGAACGCAATGTAAAATCAAATTGAATGGAAAGAGGTCTGGAGTTTACCCAGCAAATACTGTCTCACTAATAAAGTTAAAGAAATTACATGTAGGATTATTCACTTGATTTATCCAGTGAGAGTCTCAAGATTTTTTAGACATGGAGACTACATGCATCTTTTGTAACACAGAAGAAGAATCAATAAAACATTTATTCTTTGAATGTGTATTAACCCAATTGTTTTGGATTGATGTTGAATATCTGATATTTAAATTCACAAAATTAAAGATTGTACTATCTGGTGAAGATATTTTTTTGTTATACAAAAATATGAGTTTGGAGCAAAATTTGGTGGTTAACTTAATAATTATGGAAAATACCATATACGCAAACAGAATGGGCAAATAATAAACCTAACATTATATTATTTAAAATTGATCTTAAACATTACATTGAAGCCCTAAAAGATGCAAGAAATATAAAAGCGAAACGGATGTATAACATTTTTGTAATTTCCTGTATAGTTTATATTATTATTTTTTTTATTATTTTTTTATTTCTTTACTCTTTCTTTTGTTTCATTTGATGCTATTATGAATGTAATAGATAATAATACACTGTGATCCTTTGTATGTGTATGTTGTATATTGTTCTTGATCTTGTTATGCAATAAAAAAATAAAATAAACATACATCACGACCAAACGTTAGCGACTGGTTATGGCAGATCCAGAGTGGCTCTGGGAGGATCGAATAGTTTGAAACTTCGACAGAGTTCCCGCCTTAACGCTGGTCAATGGAGAGTGGCCAGACTCTCTGTACAGATGAAATGTAGGCTACGAGAGTCTGGTAGGACCAGGCTCCTCAGTGGACGTCTTTTCAACATACGACTTTTGTGACAAAGACGTATTTTGGACATCATTTTGCTTAGTGTTTCACCCAAAAATGTAAATTCTGTTATCATGTACTCACCCTCATGTTGTTTCAAACCTATGAGACTTTCGTTCAACTTCCAAACACAATGAAGATATTTCAGGGAAAAGAAAATAATCAGGAAGAAGAGAACGGAGCGCGTGACGTCCCATTAAAACACCACGCGTGTGTTATCTGTCAGTCTGATTATGAGAACATGAGATTATACAGATCATTCAGTCGGTCTGACGGATTATTTGTAGCGCAAATTTATGATTTGTTTCTGTCTTTGTGAGTGGATCTTCCCCAAACCGTAAGGGTCTCCCCTGTTATAACACACAGTCGACTCTTTAGGAAACAGCGTGATATAATCTCATCTAATGCCGACACAACATCACGAAAATACATTACAACATCATGGAAGTTATTATGAGAAGGACATCGCTGAACTTACCAATAATTTCGATGGAACTGTTTTGGTTTACGGTAGTCTTAAAATGACGTCTTATCTGAAGTGTGTAGACGAGAGCGAAACTGCGAGTTTTTATCTCTCACAACTTGGACTCTGTACTCATCATAACTCATAATTCTCAGAACCAAAGGTAAGATCTGTCAGATAAAAGTCGCAATTACATTTTTTAAATAGCTCATTAGTTTCAGTCACGCTTCTGTGGATGAACAGCAGGTCTTCTAAATGATTTAAGTGATGAGCTATTAAATCTAGTGCATGTATTGTACAACATAACTCACCTATTAAGAGTGCTGATGTTTGTTTTCAGACTCCTCCCGCATCTGTTCTTCTTCTTCTTCTTCTTCTTCTTCTTTTATTGAAGAAATATCAAAACAAACAATACATATCAAATGCTAGGGGGAGGTATAACAGTATTATAGGAATACATTAGTGTGTACATGCCTTTACAATTCTAACAGCTTTTTGTTTCTTCAAGGGCAATATTTACTCAATATAATGCTTCACTCATTTTTAAATGCAATAAAACATGTTTTTCCCCCTGAAATTGTACACTCATGAATGTGAAATTTAGCCATCAAAATAAAAACATTAATGAAATAAGTGTGGGGTTGTTTATCTTTGGGTTTACAATAATACCTAGTAGAACATCTTTCCACATTAATGTCAAATTTTTATCAACATTTCCAACAATGAAAGTACATTTTGCCCAAAATAAAATTCCTTATAAGTAAAAAGAAGGGTAAGTTAAATAAATTATGTTAAATAATTGGTCTACCAAAACAATATTATTTCGAAACCAATTTTCAAAGAAATTTTTTTTTTGTTTAAATAGAATGTCCTTATTATTCCAGATAAAGTATTGGTGTGGTGAAAAGTTGTGTCTGTAAATTATACTGCTAGAAAAGCTTTACGATGAAATACAGAAAGTTTCACAGGTATTTTGTTAATATCAAAATTGCAAACAAGGAACAAATGTATGCCACCCAGACTAGATACAATATGGAGAGGAAAAATATTCCAAATAGAGTTGTCTAATCTATTTTAACCCTCAACCATCAAAATGACCTAAAAATTATACTTTTTTTTTTTTTTGATAATATCTTTTCTATTTTCAATGCACTTTTTTACCTTTAAATTACTAGATTTGATCAATAAATAATACATAAATTTAGTTTTAAACACAATTTCATGCATAACCCTTTTAATTCAGCTCTAAATATCTAGGAATGCGAGGAATGTTTCAATACACATAATTATTTTATAATGTCTACATGTGTATGTGAATGCATTGCATTTTTTGTGTGTGTATTCGTGGTTCAAGTGTGACAAAAGTCCTGGGGTCTTGGACCCCTCTGATGAACACTCAATTAAAAAAAAAAATTGCTGAGGGAGGGAAGGGTGATTTAATGTATTGTTTAATGTAGTTCAGGAACTTGAGACCTCCATTTTCACGAGTTCATTAAGTTTTTCTTATATAATGTATCCTATTTTTCCACACAAAATCAGAGAGCATCTTATGGATCTCCCTGGATATTTCATCATCAACCCGAAGAGCCAAAGCTGGATAAGTTAAGCGGGATATAAGATCAGAGCTCTCACTCTCAATGACAAGTCTCTTAGAAGCCATTGATTAAACGTTTTTTCGATAACAGGATTAATTCCTAGGTATTTGACTTGTGTTTTGACTGGAATGTTATAATAAGATGCCCCTGAACATTCTCTGACCGTTATAAGTTCACACTTCTTCACATTCAGATGAACACCAGATGCTTTAGAGAACTCTCCTATCACTTTAATCGCAATGGGTAATTGGTTATCAGTTTGGAGAAAGAGGGTGGTGTCATCTGCTAATTGTGTTATAACAAGTTCATTTCAACCCTCCTATTGCATGTGCATCTGTTTTCACCCAGAAGAGGTACAGAAACATTTCTACAAAAACACAGTTTTTTAGTATGAAAAATAAATGTTAGATTGTGTTTAGACGTTTTGTCATGTTCTGTCATGCTTTTCGTATTCTTCATTTCTTTCTTTCTTTTTCTTTATATTGAAGAGATATAAAATTGTTACACCTTTTGTGTCTGGGTCCGTTTCAACCAGAGTATGTGAGCGGAGCGGAGCGGAAAGAGCGCTCCACGCTCAAAGCATTAATTACTCCGCTCAAGCTCCGCTCTTGGTGTACAATTTTCCGCTCCTCGCTCCCTCCCCACGCCGTCCTTAATACGTCTCGCTCCGTTTTCGCTCCACGGTAAAAAATGTTTTTAAATAACACCAACCTCTGATCAGAAGATGCATGTACTGTAAAACGAATACGCAGTACTAAGAGCCCCAAACCAATAAATTAGGCTATCCTTTAGCTCACTTTTAAACAAAGCAAAATAAAAAATAAGTGTTGAATGAGGCTAAATTAAATAAATTATCAAACTAAAATATGAAGTTAAACAAATTGCCAAACGAAAAAATATAGATCTCTTTAAGCCAACTATACTATGTAGGCTACTATGAACAGAAAAAAATGCTGGCTGGTTGAACATATTTTTTTATTAGCAAAGCTATATCTCCAGTGCTGCGTTAACTTTCAGAAAAACGAGCTTTTGCAGAGTGGCAGGTGCCAAGCACATGCGATCATTGCTGGACATCAGACCAGCAATAGAAAACACCCTTTCCACGCTGGCCGAGACGCTGGGAATGCTAAATATGCGTCTTGCAATTTGTGAAAGTTGTGGCAGTACATTAGAGTTTTCTTTCCAGAAGCGAAGAACGTCAACTTCGGTGTTCAATCTTGCCATTCCAAGGTATTGCTCGACTTCTCCTTTTATCTTTTGACGTTGTAATCACCTCCCCGCACTCGCGTTCTCCTATGTCATCACTAACTTTTACAATACATTTATATTTTTCCCTCCTTCTTCATGGTAATATTTCAGAAACTCCATCTTTCTGTCTTTCTTTAACTGTGCTTATTAACAACTTATAAAATCGTCCATCATATAATGAGTTGCACAGGCGGAAATCGCGAGGGGGTCGGTAAAAAATATCATTAAAAGCATGTGTAAAATTAATTACATGATATATACTTTATATAAATGTTTGTGAAAGTACTAGTAAAACAATACAAATGCAAACAAATGCAAAATATGATTAGAAACATGTTGAGTCTCCATCCGTTGCCTCAAAGTGGTTTGGTCCTGGCTCGTGATTCGTAATTGAGCGATAGTGCAGCGTTTTCGGAGCGAGAGAAAATCACAACGCTCCGACATTAAAAAAATCCGCTCCTCGCTCCTGGCAAAATCACGCAACTCCGCTCCCACTCCGCACCGCTCACATACTCTGGTTTCAACCCAGAAGTGAACTGTACTTTACACATGAAATTACGCTGATATAATTTCAGTTAGATTAGTCTCTAATCACTTCTGTAAAATACATTTAGCCACTTTCCTATAAACTCACACCCTTTTTTTCCTTCCAACCGGGACTGCATTTTGTTCATTAAAATGCTTGGGCATGCACACGCACACATATATATTAATTATATTTTATATTATATATTAAAATATATATATATATATATATATATATATATATATATATATATATATATATATATATATATATATATATATATATATATAAATCAGAGTAATGATGTTTTGAAAAAAAAAAATGTCAAAGCATCAAACCGGCTTTAGCTGTAGTTCTTGTAAAATATTTCAAGTATATCTAGATTTTTAAATGAATACAAAAGTTGTTAAATGTAGTAATAACACAGTAAAACCTGTTAACATTAAAAATGTGCACATTCACTCAATAGAGACGTTACTCATTAATAAATAAACTCAAGCCAAAATTATTTAGCAAATCACTTTTCAAACTGCTGCTCAAACATGCATCAAAATATCCTAAACTCTACATCACCAGGCATTGTGCATGTTAGTTACCATATCAGATTCCCACAGTTCTGGGCTACAGTTATAGTTACTGATGCACCAAAATGAAAATTCTGGCCAGAAACAGAAACAAAAAATATTATTATTTTTTTCAATTTGATTGTATTAATGTTATCCTTTAATACACTAATCATTTAAATGAAAACAGCAGCAGGGCAAACACAGTGGCAGTGGATCTGTTCATGTAAACGCACTGCAGTGATATCAGCATCTGTCCAGAGGTGGAAAGTCCAGGTTCAGAAAGTAAAAGTCCTCCTCAGTATTTTGTTCCAATCACCTGGATTTGCTAATTAGCACAGTTTTTCAGCTAGGAGAGAGAACTAATTAGTGAAATCAGCTGGCCGAGTTCATGAGTGGAATAAACAAATGTCAGGACTTTTACTCTCTGACCCCTGGACTTCACACTGGATAAATAAAGTGCAAAATTAGTTGTTCCAGTTTAGCAGACTTTAAGTATACCAGTTTAGTATACCAAAAACACAACTGTAGGGTATTTTTATTAAGTACATAAATATGTAAAGGTATTTGTAGTATACTTAACATAAAATAAATGTATTTCAAATACATTTTGGTACATTTATTTTTCACTAGGGCAGGTATCATTTTCAAAAGAATTATAAGTACTGTTGCATTTGAACTGTACCCAGAATTACAGTATACTTAGATCAACTTTATTACAGTATACTTGGATCAACTTTATTACAGTATACTTGGATCAACTTTATTACAGTATACTTAGATCAACTTTATTACAGTATACTCAGATCAACTTTATTACAGTATACTTAGATCAACTTTATTACAGTATACTTAGAGCAACTTTATTACAGTATACTTAGATCAACTTTATTACAGTATACTCAGATCAACTTTATTACAGTATGCTCAGATCAACTTTATTACAGTATGCTCAGATCAACTTTATTACAGTATACTTAGATCAACTTTATTACAGTATACTCAGATCAACTTTATTACAGCATACTTAGAGCAACTTTATTACAGCATACTCAGATCAACTTTATTACAGTATACTTAGATCAACTTTATTACAGTATACTCAGATCAACTTTATTACAGTATACTCAGATTAACTTTATTACAGTATACTCAGATCAACTTTACTACAGCATACTCAGATCAACTTTACTACAGTATACTCAGATCAACTTTATTACAGTATACTCAGATCAACTTTATTACAGTATACTTAGATCAACTTTATTACAGTATACTCAGATCAACTTTATTACAGTATACTCAGATCAACTTTATTACAGTATACTTAGATCAACTTTATTACAGTATACTCAGATCAACTTTATTACAGCATACTCAGATCAACTTTACTACAGTATACTTAGATCAACTTTATTACAGTATACTTAGATTAACTTTATTACAGCATACTCAGATCAACTTTACTACAGTATACTTAGATCAACTTTACTACAGTATACTCAGATCAACTTTATTACAGTATACTTAGATCAACTTTATTACAGTATACTCAGATCAACTTTATTACAGCATACTCAGATCAACTTTACTACAGTATACTCAGATCAACTTTATTACAGTATACTTAGATTAACTTTATTACAGCATACTCAGATCAACTTTACTACAGTATACTCAGATTAACTTTATTACAGCATACTCAGATTAACTTTATTACAGTATACTCAGATCAACTTTATTACAGTATACTCAGATCAACTTTATTACAGCATACTCAGATCAACTTAACTACAGTATACTCAGATCAACTTTATTACAGTATATTTAGATCAACTTTATTACAGTAATTGAAGTATTTATTATAATTGTCATTGCGTATGCAGCATGAGTCAAATACAATCTTCTGCTCGTGAACAGTTGTATTTCATTCATTAATCTGACTATGCATCCGTGCATTTAATTGCCATTGGCTTGTGTGATAGTAATACGGATCTTAGTAGTATTTTAAGTGATAATTGATTATATAAACAACTATAAAAGATAAATTTCGTCTTTCTCCGGCTCCCTGCACCGGGTGTAATGCAAAATCGGAAGTGTCTAACCGCACACTCGCTGATCCGAAATCCAAAATGGCGGCCACGTGCAACTAGTCTATTGATATAATTTTTCTATAGGCTACCTTATACTACGCTGTGTTTCGGTTCATTTATGAGACGAGCTCCAGTTCACGCGCCGACGCCTCTGTGTCGTGCTTATCTATTGTCTGCTATATTTACTTATTATTTATTAAATCCAGGCAATTGGTTCATGAAACATTGATTAAAATTAAGATATAAATATTATTATTATAAAATGAATATTTTATGTTCTGTGGAGAGCCAACCCTTCTTCATCTGGTGGGTAGTATTAGCCTACTTTTGGTTTGCGCAGTGTAATTCACAGAATTACTAAAATATTTCGCCACCTAAAAGTTAAAGATTTTTTGTGTCACGTCCGTAACACATGTGTATTTCACTCATATTAAATATAATCCGCATGTGTAGACTGATATTTTTCTAATGTCTGGACTCCTTTATTAAGGGAGTATGGATATATAAATAGACGTTTCAATATATTGGTATTAAATGCATTTTCTGAGAATTTATATTTCAAGTTTTGACTGCAAATGTCTCGTCCATAACGCTGGCATTGCCCAATTTTAAAGAATTTATCCTCAACTAGTTTTGTGGTGTAGGTCTACGTATTTTATAATGTTAACTTCAACCTCTGCTGTATGTAGGCTACTAAAGTTTTTCTTTTTCTTTTTTAATAATCAAATTTATTCAAATAATCGTATTCAAATAATAAGCTCTCTTCCTCGTCAACATCAACACCTGGCCTTGTCATGTGGACACAGTGTCTGGCGAGGTATCTTTGCCTTACTTTGAGGTTCCAGGTATAGCTTGTATTTTTGCCTATTTCTACGCATATTTGTTAAAAAAAATACTAATAACGATGGAAAGTGCTGGAGACGAGTTGCTGAGTTCTTGTCACGTAATAAGGGGGCGGAGCTTAGCTTGAATCCGTCTGTAAGCTATGTAATGCATCTCTTAATTAATACAATTGAGTGCATTATTGCTGCACTTTTTTCAGCAGCGCAGGTTCCGGAAGTAGTTTTTCCATTCATTTATCCCATAGGGATTTAACAATAGTCTCCATTAAAGTGTTGTAAGCCATAAACCAAACCAATCAGCTATGAGGTGAATCATAACATTATACAGTTTGCGTTTTGCTTGTTTCGGGTCTCTGATTGGTGAAATGATCTAAATAGCATCATGGGAAATGTAGTTTTTCACCACAAATTCTGCTGTTAAACAATTTTTTTTTTTTTTTTTAAGTGTGACGACAAATGACAAGAAAAAAAAAAGTTTCATTCAGGTGTGGTATTGCTATACTTCTTTTAAACTAGGGCTGCATGATTGATCACAATGAAACAGCACTCGCGATTTAGCAAAGGCTGCGATCATTTTATGTGCAGCGAGTCAGTGCAGTTCGGTTCCTGTTGAAGAAACATTTCTGTTGTGTAAATTCTGGTTTCATATTAACTGAGCATTTAGCTACAAAATAGTTACTATACAGCTGTATGACATTTTCTTAAAGCTGCAGTCGGCAAGTCTGACAGATTGCGTCGAATTTTGAATGTTTACAACTCTCATGCCCCTCCCCCACTATCAACGAATACCCTCCCATCGAGTTCGTGCTTGTCAGTGCGTGTGCACCAGATTTTCTGTGAACGCGTCCGTCTCTTCAGCATCGATCAACACCATGGACTCGGAGGTAGGCTGCCCTGGCTAATATACGCTTAGATAACAATAACCGAGGAATTGGAAGCTTGTTAGTAGATTTTCTCTCCGCCATCACGCTTTGTACAATCTTCAGGCGTGTCGTGTGCGTGTGATATTGTAACGTGCGCGAGGGAGAGGGGATCTGTGGCGTACGTGTGCACGACCTGTGATTGACATTCAGATCTCACACCCCCCTGCGCTGATTGGACCCGATGATCCGGGAGCGGTGGATTTTTGCATAACAAATAACACGCTCCAGGTGGAGTTAGAAGCTCGGGTTTTTTTCTAAAACCACCTTATTTATGTTGTTCTGTCGGATTATAGTGTCGATTTCACTGAATATGATAAAAAAAAATTTGCCGACGGCAGCTTTAAATAGTTTATATTTTGCAAATATTGTACACTGGACCAAATTCTTAAAAATAAAAGCATTTTTCTTTATATAATATTTCTTCTTGCTTGACTTTATTTATATATGTGACCTTAAAGAAATCCAAAATTAACCAGATTACATTACTTTCATATTGTGGTACTTGGATTATGTTACTGTCATGATTCTGCCATATAGTCCTTGTCATTCTTTAATTCTTGAGGCAGGATCATGACAGACCCATGTTTTGTGTACAAGCACACGGCCATTTGTTTGGGCCATGTGCTTGTGTTGTCTCGTTCTCTTGCCCCGCCCCCTTGTTATCCTCGTCTTGTCATTATTGCTTTACCTGTGTCACCTGTTGTGTTATCATTAGTCTTCCTATTTAGTCCCCTTGTGTTTGCTGTCTTGTGCCGGTTCATTGTTACCTGCTATTATTCATTGTGAGACTTTGTGCTTCTCTGTGAGTACCCTGTCAAGAGAAAGTACAGTTTCTGTATTAGCTGTTTAATTGTAGTCTAGTTACGTCAAGTCATAGTCTAGTTTAGTCACTCGTTGTCCTGTCTGTGTTTTGCCCCCTCGTCGGTTTTGTTTTCCCCATTCTTTGTCATCAATAAACCTTGTGTGTAGTGCATTCTGTCTGCGCTTGGGTTCATCTCTGCATCCACATAACAGTTACTATGAAGTAATTTGTAACTGTAACAGAATACATTTTTAAAGTAACCCTGCCAAGCCTGCCTGCTACCTATTGGTGCCAAGTAATCAGTAAAACCAATAATAATGGTCCATCTCTACTTTTAAATGAGCTAAAATGGTCTTATTCTGTATATTAATGTTTTTTTCAGGATCTAGGACATGGAGTCATGATACCCACAGAGAAATGGGACATCGTGAGGAGAGTTGAGGGTGACTCGAGGTTCTGTATGAGCCTGGATGTTGTAATCTGGGGTCCCACAGTCCTCAAACACAGGAGCGTTGCCGGCTTGAAGTGTAACACTAAAAAACTGCTGAGGCAAAACCACCTCTGACTCCTGAAAAGATCTCAGCCATCAAAGGTAAAATTGTCAAATTTAGCTACAATATAATTAAATCTCTACACATAAATGACTTGATAAATGCCCAGAAAACAACTATATCATATACCTGACGATTGAGGAAATACACCATATGTCCATATTATATCCCAAAAAAAATAGTTTGAATGTCCGCTGAGGAAAGCGATATGTTCGTCTTTGTCCTTCCTACAGACAGCGCTAAAACAACTTCCTTGTTCTGACTCAATCATAAAGACATCTAATGGCATAATAATGTAATTGTCATATAAGTCCATAAAGTCACTTAAAATGTGAGTGTGTGTGTGTTCCAAACAGAGTGTTTGTCTCAGAGGACATTAATAAGCGCCTCGCAAGTGTCCGAAAATACCCGGCTGAGAAGATCAGTGACATAAACCGGACACAAACTGTCAGTGGTAAGTATTTACACACCCATTTCTTAATGTTATAGTAATGTTTTCTTATAATATATTTGTACTTTTACATTTATATGTTCATCATTTCATTGGGTAACTGTTGAGCAGCTTTTTTTGTTGAAAGCTTGACCACTTTCTTTGACACATCAGTTCCTACACTTCTTGAGTGCTCGAGTAGTGTTATGATATGGATAGTTCTGTTCCTCATGATTGGCTGAATTGCTTTCAAAGCCGCTGTAAAATACTCTAAAACATAACAAACACCTGGACCTCATTACATCAGCAGCCCCTCCTCACTGGTGAATTACTGTTGAGAGATCATGTGTGAACAAAGTCAGAACATGCTGACGTAAGAAGTCTGCTTTGGGCCAATCATAAAGTTCTTATGGAGATGATGCGATTACTCCACTGCTCTTTAATAGTTTTTCTATGTAAATATGTGCTAGATGGACATCTTTGACCATTGTGCCGCGTCTCGAAGCTTTTCCAACATGTCGGACTCGAGACCCAGCCTTCTTTCCCATTCAGTAGTGCTGCGGCTCTGCAGTGGATGCTATTACATGCGTCTGTTTTTAAGAACAAAAACGCTAACTTAACAAAATTTCGGTGCATCCCTAACCTGAACTGTTCTGATCAGTTTTATCATTTAAAACCTACACCTGGGGAAGGTTAAATAACAGATGACTGTAATGCTATGAACATTACATGACTAGTGGACAAAGTTCACAGCTGGCAAGATCTTGAATCTGCTCAAAGTACGCCCAAAGATGTTGGATGAATATATTTAAATATATAATGTATGGATAATCTTATGTACTGGTAATGTGGTTTAAGAGGCACATTGTCCTAATGAATTCTCCTTCTTTTTGCAGGTCTAATCAGTCAGCCCCAGTGAAGCCACACAATGTAAAAGAATAACTGTGACTCAAATAATTAAAATGTAATATTAATGTTGTGTGTCAGATGTTTATTTCCAGCTGGGTTGAGTAAAAAAGCAGGTCTTAATACTGTATATTATTTTTATTTCAGGTGCATGTTCTTCATTCTCTGCTAAACAAAACCTGAGCTGTAAGCTATTGAAAAGTTGGTGTGCAGTTTATATCAACTGTGTATAATTGTAGTAATAATTCAAATTAATTAATTAAAAACTATAATTAATGTCCTAATTATTAACAGCTAAAAGTATGTAACCATACCAATACAAATTTGTAATGAAACCATTACAAATCAGAACCAATACAAACTGTAATGGAAACCATTAAATACAGTATGTACAAATCATGACCAATACACATTTGTAATGGAAACCTATACAAACCAATAAATCCTAATACAATATGGCCCAAAACACACTACGTAATGGACACATCTTGGTAAAGGTTTTAATGGTTAACGGCTGATGGTTTGTAATGGTTTTGTAGTGGAAACCATTAGCATTTCTGTAATGGTTTCTATTGTTTTTTTCAGCAGGGCTGCTTAATGAGTGACGACGGAGGACAGAACTAAACATTCAGACGTAGTCTGGTTACACTTTAGGTCTGTGATATTAGTCTGATTTTATTTTGGATTTCGGCAGGTTATACAAATAATATATTGAGGTAAAACCATTAAAAAACTATTGCCACATTCTGTCTAGCGCAACTTCCTTCCCATCACAGCAGGGCGCTGTCATTCCTCCCTAAAACGTCACGACAGAATCAGCACGATCTGCGATTGCTGTAAAATGCAGTCTAGCTACTGTTGCTAAATTGCGGGACGCGTTTAATAATAAAAAGAGTTATTAAAAGCACAAAGATATGCGCAAGAGATGCTGTTCCCAAGATGGTGCGCGCTCCGAAACAGACGAGACAAGCTAATTATACTTTGGGTTTCATGTGCGCATCTAAGCGATCAAATGTACACAAAAATATGTCAGAATGACCCGCTTGGAGATTCACTTAAACACAGTTTATGTCTTAAATGGACGTAGTTGTGGAAATAGTTGGGGGAAAATATGGGTCATCAGTAGCTTATTAGATCTGCACTCGGTCTTAAAGCTACACTGTGTAACTTTTTTAGTTGATTCTTAGCAAAAAACACTTAGTTCTTTCAAAAATATATGTGCTCATTAATGTATAATTACTTCTTTCAAGTAATAAAGTATTCTCGTAAGTTTATAATCTGCCATTGAAAGTACATACGGGTAAGGGGTTCAAATGCCGGTCGCCATGTTGCCCCTCCATCTTGAAACTACATTGGCCAAAGAGGGACATACAAGCGTTTTTACACGCAGTGACACAGTGACGAATGTGAGAGGGAGATTACTCGCGACTGCCGGCAGATTTGAAATAATACGGCCACCGTAGGAGTTAAAACGCCTTTGGAATGGTAGGAGCTAGAAAGTAATATTCAGTTGGTAGTCATATACAATTTCACCGCTAGATGGGAGTAAATCCCACACAGTGTAGCTTTAAAGGGGAAGCAGTCTAATAAACATGCTGACCATTACTGCGAATCAAAACTCAAAAGGCAAAGAGAAAATCACTCACAGCTCTTGAATGAATACCTCCAGCTTTAATAAGCATTAATCTATCTTTGATAAACTATGCAGTGTTATTTTACATTTGATTACTTTATTAGATTTCTTTTTAGACCGTACCTGAACAGTAATGTTAGTAGACCTTCCTGAAATTAAAGGGGGGTGAAACACTCAGTTTCAGTCAATCTCATGTTAATCTTGAGTACCTATAGAGTAGTATTGCATCCTTCATATCTCCAAAAAGTCTTTAGTTTTATTATATTTATAAAAGAAAGATAGGCTGTACAGAGTCTTTCCGGAAAAAAACGAACGGCTGGAGGCGTGCCGTGTGGGCGGAGCGAAAGAATCATGTTGTTTACTTGCGATAGCTAACAACACACAGACATTTGAAGCAGTTTTACTCACCGCCTGCGGTTCCAACGCACGACCGTGAACCTTTATCGTTGGGACTGCTCCATCCTTAAGCATTAGACGATCTGCAAATCCGGCAAAAACTTCCCTAAAGCCGAGCACAGCGCTTTGATGGGCGTACTGCTTTCGCGCTCTCGCTCTGGTCTACGGGTGCGCGCGCCCTTCCGGGAGAAGTGCCCTTAAGACCCGTATAAGGAAATTCCGCCCCATCTGACGTCACACACGCCCATACTCGAAAAAAACTTTCCGAAACTTGTGACAAACCAGAAGAAGTATTTTTGGCACAGAAATACTCCATCAAACGTACAACTTAATTTTTGAAACTTTGTCCATGTTTAGCATGGGAATCCAACTCTTTAACAGTGTAAAAAACTCAGTATGCATGAAACAGCATTTCACCCCCCCTTTAAAGCACTGTGTAGTTATATAAAGTGTATGTTTATCTTTTGTTTATCTATAGTTTATCTTTGTTTAATATATATATATATATATATATATATATATATATATATATATATATATATAAGAATACCGTTAAAGTACCGGATCGATAAGCTGTATCGGTAAGAGTAGTAATACCATTAAAACCTTAAAGACACCCATCCCTACTCCCCGGTCAATGCTCCGACAACAGCCCAGACATGAGCTACTTCAGCCACCAGTCTCCCCAGTCCCTGGTAAGATGCCAAGCCCTGGTCCTTCGTCAGAGAGGGCATCCGACTCAGAGACGGAGCTAGAGACTCAAAATAGTTAGCGAGATAGAGAGAGGGAGGGTGAGAGAGAGAGATAGAGAGTCACTTACAGCACTTGATAGAGAGAAGGAGAAGAACACACACACACAGAGAGAGAGAGAGTCACTTACAGCACTTGATAGAGAGAGGGAGAAGAACACAGAGAGAGAGAGGGAGAGAAAACTACAAAAACAAAATTACATTACCTATCGGAAAGATGCTACTAAATCACAAAAGAAGATGGATCTCTATTTACACCTGAAAAGAGATTATAAACCAGCAGAATACCTGAGCTGTGTGAAAGAGCATAAAGTGAGAAAGACCCTGACCAAGTACAGGCTGAGTGACCACAGTCTGGCTGTAGAGAGAGGTGTGTGTATGTGTGTGTGTGAGAGAGAGAGAGAGAGAGTGACCACTGTCTGGCTGTAGAGAGAGGACGGCACAGGCAGAGATGGCAGCCGAGAGAGCAGAGACTGTGTTCTAGAGGTCTTCTCGGGTCCTAAAAACTGTACCCGACCCGAATCACTACCTACCCGAACCCGACGTTCAGAAATAAACTTTTTTTTTTAAAGAAAAACCCGACCCGAGACAGACCCGATAAAATTAGACCCGAGTCCGAGATTTACATTGTGCACAGCCTGCAGCCCTGCCATACCATCTTCTTCCGCGTATCCGAGGCCGGGTCGCGGGGGCAGCAGTCTAAGCAGAGATGCCCAGACTTCCCTCTCCCTAGACACTTCCTCCAGCTCTTCCGGGGGGACACCGAGGCGTTCCCAGGCCAGCCGGGAGACATAGTGTCTCCAGCGTGTCCTAGGTCTTCCCCGGGGTCTCCTCCCAGGGCCTGAAGCCCTGCGTTTCTCAAAAATGCACTTAACATAGACAGGGCTTACTGGTGATGTGTGATTGACATTTCAGCACTTCAGCGCGCCGATACTTGCGTAAGTATCGGCGCGCTGAAGTGCTGAAATGTCAATCACACATCACTATAACTTTTCTTTATTTGAGCAACGTGTCTGCTTACTGTAAACAGTCACACAATGCACGTTCAAAATAAGATGTTTTAGCCTACTCATAAATGTTCAAACTTTGTATTAATCATTAAAATTTGCTTTGCAATTTTTATCGTTTATTGTTTGCTGGTTGCTATTTATTCAAGTCTGCCCGTTTCCTGAAGAAAATTCCGATCTATGATGTAGCCTAATGAATAAAACAATTTTTCTGATTACCCCAAGTTCATTGGGGTTGTTCTCTTATTCAAATAATAAATTATATAGCTAAGCAAATAGTCTCACTTAGAAAAACTGAGAGAACGGTGTCATAGAGTTGTTTTAAATAATGCAATTTTGTTAAATGCCCAACATAGTTTAAAAGAATTCGGGTCTTCTCGGGTCCATTTGGAAAAGGCATATTTATTTTAAATTACCCGAGACCCAAGGCCACTAATACCGAACCCGACCTGTGTCCGAGACACTCGTCGGAGTTTTGGACCCGAACCCGCTCGGGTCTCAGGTCGGGTTTTCGGATCCAAGTGGACCCGTGAAGACCTCTACTGTGTTCACTGTGCTCTCAGAGAGAGGTGTGTGTGTGTACACAGACTATGTTCACTGTGCTCTCAGAGAGAGGTGGAGACAGAAGAACACTTCCTGATACACTGTGATCAATATCACAGCATTAGATCGGACTATTTCACTAGATTCCAACAACTAGAACCAAATTTTATGGCATTACCAAATTCAGAAAAATTAAATCATATTTTAGGAGAAAACTACAAACTACGAGAGTCAGCCAGTGGACAAAACTAAAGTCAGAATCATTCTTATCTTGTCTGAATGTTGGTACAAATGTACAAAGGTTTTTTTTTTTCTTGTTTATATAAATGTAATCATGCATTTGTTTACTGATTGATTTGTTTGTTGCTTATGTAATGGCCAATGCTTTGGCAATACTGTACAAGTCATGCCAATAAAGCTCATTTGAATTGAAAAATTGAATTGAGAGAGAGAGAGAGAGAGAGAGAGAGAGAGAGAGAAGGTCACTTACAGCACTTGATAGAGAGAGGGAGAAGAACACAGAGAGAGAGAGACTTGACTTTTAGGGTCTCTTATTTTACAAAAAAATATTTTCCTTCATATATATTTTTTTTCCTTTTTATTTATTTTTACAATTACACTTTTGTTGACTGTTTACAATCTAAGATTATTAAAAACAGACAATAAATATACCATGGACATAAAAATAACAATGTACCGTAGATTAAAAAAAAAAAAAGAGAGAGAATTTATACACCTTAGACATTAACTTGCAAATTACCATCAATATCAACTTCACACACACATTGATTTACTTACCATTTACATTTAAAAGACTCAAGATTATCAACTAGTTTATAATAAACATACTCTATTTTAACACATGTTTTTATCAATCCTTTCAAAATTGCTAAAACATCAGTGGACCCCATGTCATTCAATTTTCCTTTACGTGTCAACGTTTGGCACCACTTCTCTAATTCAGAAAATAGTGTCTGCAATCTCACGTTTACACTGTCCAACATTTGAAGGTATAAAACTTTCACACACAGTACATAAAGAGCTTTTTTTCCAACATCACTGAAAAAGCCAAGTTGGGGTGCCTCAAAAGACAGCAGTCCACCCTCCAATTCATTCCATAATCCAGTTTCTGCAGAAATAGTCAATTCTGGGAAGGAAAAAATATCCTCTTCATCATCATGCGCTTCCAGAGACAGTCTGTAATCCAAAGGTAGGGCTTTACTCAACTGAGTCAGTATGTTCTGGGCGAGCTGAATTGATCTTATACCCAGTTTTTCAGCCAAAACACAGATATCCATCCTTCCTCAGATATAAATTGTCCAACTTTTAATAACTTTGCAGTCTTTAGAGTATTTCTTAGAGATATTGACTCTAGAATATTCCAGTCCAATGCAGGATTGAAAAGAATCGTTTCTTCTTTCAGCCACATTCTCTGCACACCATTGTGTTCTCGGGATACTCTGCAAACTGTCCAAGATGTTAAAATTGACCTGTAGAAACCTGTTAATCCAGACAGGTCTATCTTGTTAATGTCCATGAGGAATAAATGGCGGTCTAGCCCCATATTACCCGCTCTCCTCAGTAGGGTACAGCCGACTTCATCCCAGCTCAAATCTTCCCCATACAGGAGTTTCTTCACGGTCTGGGGTCTGAAGGCTTTTACTCTGGATCTTATGTCTACTAGTCCTTGTCCTCCTTCTTGCAGAGGTAGATACAGCACCGATGCCTTCAACCAGTGTTGTCCCGGCCAGAAGAAATCTACCAGGCACTTTTGTAGTCTTCTTACTATATCTTCTGGAGGCTCCAGAATCCTCGTTCTGTGCCACAAAGATGCTGTTACAGACAAGCACTCTTCCCCTGTAGGACAGCTGGGGCAGCACCCGTTTCCAGTGAGACAACCTTGCACACACTTTTTCCACTAAACCCTCCCAATTTCTTTTTCTAAATCCTTCTGTCCCTAAAAAGACCCCTAAATATTTAAAATATTTAAATTAAACTCTTCATTACATTCCTCTGAGGAAGGATCTACTTTCTCAGAGACGGGGCACCATATGGCACCCACGTCTAGACCTCTGGAAACTCCATGTCTTGTCCCTGGACGGGACGCAGAGGTTTTAGGTGACCTACCCCAAACGGTGGTAGACACCATCACTTCGGCTGGAGCCCCCTCTACAAGGCGCCTCTATGCATTGAAGTGAAACCTGTTCATTGAGTGGTGTTCTTCACCATCAGGAAGACCCCCGAAGGTGTTTGATCGGAACCATGCTTTCCTTCCTGCAAGACGGGTTGGAGCAAAGGCTGTCTCTCTCCACCCTCAAACTGTATGTTGCCACTCATCACGATGCAGTCGATTGTAAGTCCTTGGGAAATCATGACCTGATCGTTAGGTTCTTGAGGGGCGCGAGGAGATTAAATCCTCCCGTGTACTCACTTCCCATAGCCAGTAACACCGGAGAACCCGTTTAGTGTCGGCTTGCTGCGCCATTCCCCTCCTATGGATGGATACGTGCGCTTATTCGCTCCAGTAGAGTTCCCCGGAATGGCAAACCCTGTTGAATTCCTCCACACCCTCCGGCAGTCGGACGTGGTGGAGCGTCTGACGCCAGGCCTAACACTCGTATGCATTGGTGGAACCTGTGCTAGGCTGGGTCCCATATGTTATGATCCCTATGGCGATCACATGTGTATTCTTCCACGGTATGGCTCCCTGCGGTGAGCCTGTGTCTTTCGGGAGGTGCGGGGGGTTTAGGAGGCTTATGCTGGGTGCTAGAAGGTGGCAGCAATAGGTGGCGTTTTACTTGGGATCCCACTAAATGTCTAGCCTGACTACGTCAGACTTCGTACTTCCGCTCAATTTCAGTTCGCTTCTGTACTCAGTCTGAGATAGCGACCTATCTCCCCGTTTTCCTCCGGCCTCAAAACAGCTGGCCAATCAACGAACAGAGGGCAGGCTGAGAGCCGTGACGTAGACGCTGATTGTACAAAAGTCGTTCACAGCCATGTTCACTCCGGTATTTCGCTCGATGGTTTTGTTTTCGCATCATACATGTCTTTACAGTGGAAGTTAGATGCGGGTGAGCCTGCGCATAACGTCATAACCAAACGTTATGTGATTGGCTTACGGGTAACCAATGATTTTAAACTTCAGACAAGTGCCCCCCCCCCCCGCGAGAAAGAAAACGCTTTTCAATTATGCCCTTCCAGACTCTGTCTACGAAGCAAAGTGAAGTAGCAGAGTTTGGTATTACCTGGCTACTAAAGGTCGAACGTGATGGACTGAAAGGGAAATCGTCTCGGTTACTTATGTTACCCTTGTTCCCTGAAGGAGGGAACGGAGACTTAACGTCCCGTAGGCACCATTGCTGGAGAACCACTGAGCGCCGGGTCCTGCTCGGCTCCTTAGCGAAAAACAACTGGTGCTTGCATCCGCTTCCTATTTATTAGTGGTGGGGGAAAAAATCTATTCTGTTAAGTATCGCGATATTTAGCGCACGCAATTATATCGATACAGTAGCGCAAAGTATTGCAATATTTAATTATAAAATTATCTGTTTTACTTTCGGGTTATAGGGCTGTGACGGTGGGAGTTTTTTACCACCGCGGTGGTAATGGACCAACTACCTGCGGTGGTTGGGGGGTTGTTTTGAGCAAAAAAGTGTTTATTTGAGCAATTCTGTCAAAGAAACAACACACTAAAGCCTGTAAAGTATTGAAATAAATATCAGTAAATATTGGAAACTTAAATAATATAATAAAGTTAAATCTATTTAAAAAAAAAAAAACTTTCGTTTAATACTTCCACACAAAGACACGTGATAGCCTACTCTGCACTTTGAGAGGGATGTGGAACCCGAGCAGGAAAGAGTCCATCGATCTCTTTTCCGATATCTTCATGTTTTCTACTTGATGTAAATTGGTCTGAAGAGCGAATTTTATCTTCCTCAAGGGCAAGACATTTAGGCTGTTTGATATTGCGCTGCCAGAGAAAGCGAAACTAAAATAATCCGCGTGTGTGAAACGCGCTTTACAAATAAACTTGACGTGCCTTACCAAGTCTAATAACAAGCACAAACTGTATTAAAAAGAATTTGACGTACAAGTAAAAATGTAGGCTATCTGTCCTTACAGTGTTTTTCTACTTTACCACAGTAAAGAATACGAATATAATAGGCCTAATTAAAAGTGAACCAATGAAGAAACGTTTATAGAGTCACGATTTTTTTATATTCGATTCGTTTATTTAATTATAGAATATCTAATAGGTTGTGCAATTATTCTCTATAATAAAATCTCCATGTTTTCGGTGCTAATGCGATGGTGACGCGTTCATGTAACCAGAGGGTGACGCTGCCAATAACACACATAACAGCTGTCAAAAGTAATGATTATGAATGTGTCAAATATATCAATGAAACATTTGTATTATTTATTAATAAACTAGTGTTTTCTGTGTCAGTGTCAGGCTGCAAATATGAAGTTAATTGACGATGCCGTCTCATCATCTTTGCAGTGAACGCGCCTATATAGAGAGATGCACACTTATACAGATTACATATAAATATAGTGCTACTCAGCCCATGTCTGCTTTATGTTACTCTATTGTATTTAACAATATTTAACAATGTATTCATATTTATAGTTATGTGCTGGTAATAAGGTCCTGTGTCCTGAATGTTCAAGGACAAAGTTTTTGCACTACCCTCCTAAGTTTTTGCACTTCAGTTAATGTGTAGAAGATAATGTTCACAGAATTAAATGTGACATTTGAAGTGAGTTGAGCAGTCTTATTTTCCTCATTTTTTGTAATGCCTTTGAATAAGATGGGGGACATGAATCGCAATATATCGCAGAATCGAATCGCAATACTTGCTGTATCGAAATATGTTAAAGGTCCCCTATTATGCAAAAATTCACTTTTGCATGCTGTTTGGACATAAATGTGTGTTGGCAGTGTGTGTACACAACCAGCCAAAAGTGATAAAAATCCACTTACTCCTTTTTTATTAATCCCCATAAATCATCAGCAGTGTCTCCTGTTGTAAAGTTTTTCTTTCTTCAAAGCAGGCCAGGAGACATTGGGATAAGCAGAAGTGATTTATTCTTCCAAGTAGTCTGTAGTGTTCTTCCAAGTCTGACTAAGGGATCTTTACATGGTATTTTATAGGCATTCAGTGGGCTGTCCCTAAAGGTGCTGAACTTACACACAGCCTTCAGGGATGACTACTGCTAAAGACAATAGAGGCAATTACCCCCCAACTGAGCTCCCCAAATATATATATAAACACAAATGGTCACGAGAACTAAGACTATGTAACATTCACACACACAGTTCAACTCTCAGTTGGAAGATCAAAGACTAATGCCATCATGTTCACCTTGAATGCCCAATACAGTGTAGTTCACCTTAGTTTTTCATATGATGTTATGTAGGGAAATAGGATCAGCAGATCTAAAACATATTCTTAAATTTTAATCCTTCAGTCCCCTCTTTGAGAGTTCTTAAAATAACTCTCACAAAATACAAATTTAAACACTTAAAAGTTAATTCTTGTAACTTGAAAAAGTTACAGGCACGCATAACTTATTCTGTGTTGTGTCCTTGATTTACATGAGTGTCATAGTTCTTCTCAAAACCATAACTGTTGACACCTGCGACGCAGGGTGTAAAATGTCGTATAAACTACATGATTACACAGAAAACCATGTAGCATAAGAGTGGAAGTCTTGAAAGTCCATGGCGCCTGAATAGCTGTGAAGTCTGTTTCCTGTAGAGTCCATTTGTCATGTAGAGTCGCTCTGATGACTCATCCCTCATGAGGTTTGTTCATGGAAATCTAAGGTGATGTTTTATACTAGGATGCAGCTTGTGAAGACATCATGGCATACACACATACCTGTAACACAATAAAAACAAAGAAACAGCAGACCAGCAGTATTCATGCATGGACTTCATTCTTCCATAAGTCGCACATGTTCTGTGTTGATTTTCTGTAAAAAAGCAGTAATCCTTCACTCCCAACGACCTGTTTTCAGAATGCAGCTTTAGTGACGTCATTAAGCACAGGCCCCGCCCACGAGTGTTGACAGACACTGCCGTTCTAACATAGCCCCGCCCTGATCGAGTTCACAGCGAGTTGAACACATCCGCCATATTGCTGCACTGACGAGAATGTCTCCCAAGCGTTGTAGGTGTTGTGTGGCTGGATGTATTAATCCACATAGCTCTCTCTATTTACTCCCGAAATCTGAGGCAGCCGTTGAAGACGAGGTGGAATTATTTTGTTTTTAAAGAAAATGCTCCCTCAACTCTACCGAAATTCGTTTATGTACTTGCGCACTTCTTATAACTTACTGTGTTTACTCAGCTCTTACGGTGATTTTCTGAAGTAAAACTGACGCTTCATCTTTTGTGTGATGTACAATAAACTTTATTAAACTCATCAGTATATGCTTGATCATCATTCGGACCTGGTCCGGAAAAGCAGACTTGTAGGCTATTAATAATGGATACATACAAGCAGATGACAAATACGTTATAACCATAATTAAACTACTAAACTATACCTGTTCCATCTCTATACAGCACTCTGACTCTGTAGGCATTATTGTCCAACTCGAAATGAACACCTGATATTATCATCATTCCGTGAGATGAAATTGTCCTGAGAGACTAAGCGCTGTTGTGTTGTTGTTGTCATGAAGCTCCGCCCCCTGTGCCGTCCAGCAGCAGCTCATTTGCATTTAAAGGGCACACACTAAAACAGCGCGTTTTTCTGAGCCCCAAAAAATGACAATTTAAACATGCTGTAAAAAATTATCTGTTGGGTATTTTGAGCTAAAACTTCACATACACACTCTGGGGACATCAGAGACTTTTTTATATCTTGTGAAAAGGGGCATAATACGGGACCTTTAAGAATCGCAATAATATTGAATCGTGGCCCAAATATCGCAATACTATCGAATCATCACATTTGTGCCAATTCCCACCCCTACTATTTATTCCTGCACTGCTGGGCGGAGTGCGAGATCCAAATCTTGGACGCCAATGTGCATTGGCTCGTTCTGTTTACACTGGAAGATGATTGGGGCTCTCTGACGCGATCCCAATGTCAGTCGTTGACTTTACGTCTCCGTTCCCTACATTCCGTACATACGTCACAGAGACGATTACTATACAGACAGCAAAACAAATAAAATACATCTACCCACCCCAAAAGAATCACTCAAAATGAAAAAATGAAAAAAAAAAAAACTATCAAAATTGAGGGGAAAGTTGCGCCACACAGAAGAGAAGCTTCTGGACACGACTAAAGAGATTGTAAACCTAAAGAAAAAACTGAGAAGACTTGAGAAGAGAGAGATTAAGCAGGTTCTTGTGAATATGGAAGGCAGAGAGGTCGGAATTGACTTCCGGAACAATGTGGAGTCAGAAAGGGAGAATGCGGAGTCAGTTTTGGAAGTAGGAAAGTGGATCCTTGTACAATTTCACACAGTATAAAGAATTATTTGGTGGTATGGATATGTGTTGTTGTTGATGATGATGATGATGATGATGAAAAATTCTTACATTTTGATTTATTTATTTAGACCTATTAATTTTTCCTTTCTAGATTGTAGATGGTCAATATGAGGTTGACACTATGAGTTGTGCCGGACCAATCAAATTTTACATTCCATCCATAAGATATGAGGGAGAAGGTCTGGTACTGCTTTGATGACATAAAAGCCATTATTCCAGAGCTAAGACCTGCCACAGCCTCAGCTCAAATCTTTTTGCTTATGTATTTTTGAAGCACTACTAAACAAAACTGATTTGAACTTGAATCCATGATTGTGAAAATATTATTTAAAAAAACTATACAGTATATTAAATTAAATTTTGTGTTTTTAACAAAAGTACAGTATACTTATTATCATTACCGGAATAATCAACCTCATATCCGTGACCTATGTATCATTACCACAACAGATGTTCATTAAATGTTAATTAAATTAATAGAAAAATAGTAGTTTGGTTTTAAATACATGTACAGAATCTACACTTTATGCTCTTTCAGGTTTGTCACATCATTTTGAAAATGTATAATTGAAATATATAAAAATTGTAGATTAATGAGAGAAATATAAAAAACTTTAAAATAAATATTTTATCAGAATTTTAAGTAACTGTGTGTAACTGTTAATAACCCATTTTTAAAAATGTGAAAATGTTTGCTTTTCTAACAGTGTTGATGTTTTCAGACTGTTGAGGTAATGAGATGTTTGTTTCAAAAAGGTCTTAAATTGTAAGTAAATGTTTTTAAAGTAATGTTCACAAATCTCCAGACTTTGTTTCTAATGTCTGAAAAAAAAAAAAAAACGTGAAATTTTTAAAAGCAAGCTTTGGTGAGAATCCCCCACTCAGAGCATAAAGTGCGGTATCATACTAGTGTTTCATTCAGGACACAGTCGTACGACCGCAATCCACCGTGAGCGGTTCAAACAGTTCATCTGAACAACATGTAGTGTGTGTGTAACTGGGATTCAGCCCTAGTACTGGTCTGATCAAGTGCTTCAGTGTGTAGTTCAGCAGCGCTCATGTTTGCAGTGTCAGTGTGAACGGATGAAATGAAACGAGGTCTTGCCAGTAGAAGTTCCAGTCGTCGCTGTCCGTCACCTGGATCCATCCTCTCTTCTCAAAGTTATTGATCAGCACCGATTTCTCGATGTCCGTCACCCACTTCACCTTCCCAGCCATCGCACACACACTCCTGAGAAACACACGTCACTTCCGTCTCAGAGACGCCGAACCCCGACAGCTCAAAACACTCATGAGAGAGGAGCAGCTCAATCACTGTGAGAGTATTAATGGTGTTTCGACTGAAGAAAAATATAATGTAAATAATACTTTGCTTTACAATAAGATCCCATTAGATAACATCACTTTTAGTAACTAAAAAACACAACTGTTAGGTTCATGTCAGCTCAGGTCCAATAATGAATAAATCATGTTAACAGATGCAACTGTTGATTTAAAATGTATAAGTAAATGTTAAACATAACATGCACTAAGATTAATAAATGCTGTAGAAGAACTGTTTATTTTTAGTTCATGTTAACTAATGTTATTCGCTAATGAAACCTTATTGTAAAGTGTTACCAATATTACAAATACGTTGATAAGTTATTAATTTATTATTTGTAATTGTAATATTATTAAATTATTACAATTATTTCTATAATTACACTTTGGCACTAAAACACGTAATCATGTGTGTCACATTATCATTCAGTAATGTCTTTGATAATGTAGTCGATGTTCATGATTGTTTAGAGGAAGATTTCTGTGTCAAAGTGCTAAAACAGATTCTTACTGAACACGGATGATAAACTACAGGCGCTGCTCGTGCGTCTCATTATAAACTGACAGACTACGTATCATATACACATATCAAAAACACGGCGGATTGAACTCACAATCACAGCTGTCAGTCCGCGCAGCGATCAGTTCATGCTGAATGTTGCTGGTGAAATGAGCTTTTCTTCATAAGAGGAGCATCACAACAGCAGCAGCGGCCCATAGCAACGGCTCTCCACTTCCGCCTGCACTGTAAAAAAAAAAGGTGTAATTTTACAGGTAATTGTCTGTATTTTTTTACAGAATTTTACCGTTTTGTCATTATACAGCAAATATCTGTAAAATAAAAGGCATTTGCTGTAATTTAAAGGTCCATTGTTAAATTTACAGGTAATTGCTTGTATTTTGGTTTTACATCAATTTTACGTTTTTTAAAAGGAACTTGTCTGTAATTTTACAGAAATTATTAAGTAATATTTTACAGATTTTTTCTGTGAAATTAGAAAACAAAGAAAAGAAGGTATAACTGTTTTCCTTACAGATCATTAAGCATGTGGGGGTTAAAGTGAGTTTTTTTTTTTTTAAGGTTAAATAATAGTATTTGTACATACAGTACCCTACATAGGCTACAGTAGGCCTGTATTGAATTATTTTTTATTTCACATTTTATTTTATACTCATTTTGATCATTATTTCATTTTATATTTTATGAATATTTTTCCAAATCTCCGTTGCTTCACATTCAGGGCTTTGTGTGTGTGTGTGTGTGTGTGTGTGTGTGTGTGTGTGTGTGAGTGCGCGCGCGCGATGACGCAGATTCAAATTCATTTCCGCTGTTTACTCCCGCCCACAACGGTTAACGTTAGCTGATCAGTCGAGTTTGGGCAAGCGGGAGATTTGAATTCAGTCTACTCTCGTGAAGTGGATTGTGAGATCAACAGTGGTTCAAAGCAATCATATTCGTCAAGAGCAGCCGTGAGCAGAAGCTCTGTTGTCAGTCAGTCCGTTTGGATTCTTCGGAGATAACGCCCTTTTCAGTGAGCCTTGTTCGTCACAGCGGACATCATGCCAACCGGTCACCGGCTGAGGTAAGAGTCTCATTATATTAACGTTACATGTGAACGATATTTTATATTAAATTTTTGTTAAGTTTACAGTTTTCCAGCTAACGTTAGCATTCTTAAATGATGTTCAGTCATAACTGGCGAGAGCTGGAGGGCAAAACACTGAAAATGTAGCATGCGTCTTTACATTTTCCATCCGTTTTAAGAAAGATTAGTTGAACCCACACCTCAAAAGACCTAAAACGAGCTTTCGTAGACTTGTTATACATATCAAAGTCCGTTTAATTGTGTATAAAATCTTCGTTAATACGCGATAGTATCTGTCAGTAAATCCATCTCTTAAATGGCGGGACATTTTGAAACACTGCCTGGAAGCTGAAAACTCTTCTCTTAAAAAATATCCTTGGTTTTAGTTATAGTAAAATTATAGTAACCACGTTTTTGGTGGATTTTTATTACTATTTTTAATAACCACAGTTATACTACAAATAGGCCTACCATGTTTTTTTAGTTTTTTTTGTGGTTAAACCATAGTTAATTTTCGTAGGGGTTAACGTGGCTATCAAGACTGTTAAGAAAACGAATTCAGTAAATACTGTACTTGATGATACAGGAAAGCACATGAGACTAGAATATGAACACAACATGATAAATTGCATATTCTGGCTGCATCTGCTTGCCAACACGTAACGTTAGCTATAGAATGCATACATGTGCATATATTAGGCTTATAAAATAAAAGTTGATAGAATGTTTGTGTTCTGATGAAGAAATTAACTTATCTACATTTTGGATGGCCTGGGGTCATCATAGTAACGTTAGCCTTTTTCATAGAATACTTTTGATCATTGGTTATGAAAATTGCATTGATCCAGATGAACAGAAAGTTACACCCCTAGGTGTCTCAGCTCAAAACTTCACTGTTAGCCTTTCCTGCTCAGCTTCCAGATCATAGTCAGTTGAGGTTTTGCATTGTCCCAGTGGAACATATTCTGACATCTGTAAATGTAATACTGAGTTGTTAAAAAAAAAAAATATATATATTTTTTTTTGTGATTTCAGGTCAAGTGTAAAGCAGAATGATCATGGCAAACAAGGTATGGGAAGAAGTAATTTAAAATATTGTAATGGCCGAGTCTTCTGATTCCATATGATTGCACTTAAAGTGCAAAAAAATTTATTTGTTTTATACTATATTTTCCCATGTGAATATTCATTTGATCCTTGTGAGGCCACTGGAGCTGCACAAGGTTTGGTTTTGCTACAGTGAGACCACAATTGTGTTAGATTCCACCCATCTAGTTATTTTTATTTTTATTTTTTATTTTTTGTAGTGTAACTACGCTCTGTCATTTAGAAACATGACTTTTCCTATCACTTAATGACACATATCTCTACCTTTCATTCCAGCCAGAGGATCTGACGGTTATCTCAGCCTACCTGATGGAAAATTCTTGCTGGATGAATGACCTTCAACTCAACCTTGCCAAGACAGAACTGCTTATGGTTTCAGCCAAACGATCCTTGCTGTGTGATCCTGCTGATTTGCCTTATACAACATCAGAAAGATCCGGCCCTTCCTATCGGAGCCACATAACTCCTTGTCTAAGCTCTTGTTCTATCCAGACTGGACTATTGTAATGCTCTCCTGGCAGGCCTTCCAGCATCAGTCAAACCTCTGCAACTGATCCAGATGCTGCAGCAAGACCTAAACTCGCTGCTTCAGATCTATGTGTTTCCAGAAGCTTGTGTTCTGCAAGTGAACGGCGCCTTGTGGTGCCATCATCCCAAAGAGACACAAAATCACTTTCACTGACCTTTCCCTGGACTGTTCCCTGCTGGTGGGATGACCTGCCCAACTCAACACATTTTCAAGAAACTGCTAAAGATCCATCTTTTCATAAACACTTGACCCAATAATACTAAATCTTTGTTTTAATAAAAAAAAAAAAAATTGTGCACTGTGCTACACTAACTGGGACTTGTCACTGCACTTGTTGCTTCTATTGTTCTCTTAATTTTAAGTCACTTTGGATAAAATGTAATTGTAAATGTTTAAAATAAGTTATATTAGAGTATAAAGGCATACAGCAATTGTCTTTTAATGTGGATATTTTTACATGTTCTAAATGATATACTAAGCCTGTATTTCCTATCATTCACGTATCTTGATGTTCAGTGTTTAATGAGTAATACTGTAAATGTGCAGGTATTCCGTACTTGTACGTTTAGTTAATTTAACAGAAATTGACTGTACATTTGCTATTATTAAGTACTTAATTAGAGATTGGTCAAAGTTGTGAAACTGGATCTGCAAAAATTAAAACTGTAAATATACAAACTTTGTATTTGAATTTATGTACTTATTACATTTTTATACATAACTTCATAGTTATTTTACACAGAAAAACTATATATTAAAAGATAATTACTGTAGATAGACAGAGCATTATTATAAAATAACTTTATAAAACCCTAAATTTACAGTTTAATGTTAAAGTTAAATGTTCTTTTTATGTAATTTGACATAATTTATCCGTTTTTCCACGGTTTAATAAGCCATTATTAACAGTAATGTACTGTAATTTAATTAATTTTGACCGTAAAGTCAATTCTGTATTTTTACGGGTTTTGCCTGTAATTTTGTGAAATGGTTATTTGCTGTAATTTAACGGAATCCCTCTGGAAACTTTGCTGCCAGAGATTTACCGCTTTTTTACGGGATTTTTTTTTTTACAGTGTGGACTACGTCTTCTTCCTGGGGGGCGGCGATAAGATGGCGCCGAAGACACACGCGTTGTAAGTTTCTCCATATAGGCTTTGGCCATTACTCCTTCAAAATGTTGTTTTAAACGGATTAACTAGTTTTTTTTAAGTGCTTGAATCGTTGGAACGCTTGAACACTTTACTTGATAACCAAAAAAGAGAAAAGTCAGAAGTAAATCAGTGAAAGTTAACCGAAATTAACATCGCAAAAATGAGTGGCGCAAATGAAAAGAGCAAGAAAGGTATCCAGAAATTGGACCACTCGTATCCTGCGGAATCTAACAAGCCAAAAAGTCTAAGTGGGAAAAAGCATCTTTCAAAAGAGCTGGATTTTAGCGCCGAATCATTTCCACCTCTCCTCGTCGGAACGCCGACAAATAGCCCTGCGTCAAAAAAAACAAAAGCTGATCTCTCGTTACATGAGCTTCAGGAGAACATCATCACAGCCCTTAACAAGAGAGCGGACTCCCTTGAAGAAATTATAAAAACAAATTCAAACACCATTGAAGAGCTGAAATCGTCACTACTTTTTGTCAACGCAGAAATTGTGGACCTGCAGAAGTGTAAAGGCGAACTAACAGCTAAAGTTTCCGAACAAGCAACAACGATATCTCAGTTGGAAAACAGAATCGTGGAAGCAGAGCGCTACAAACGGCGATGGTGCCTACGACTATACGGAGTTCCAGAAACGGAAACTGAAAATGTCAAGATCAAAGTGACAGAGATCTGTAAAGGAGTGGTACCTGAGCTGGCGGAAAAAACGTGCGTTGCTCATAGGTGGACGTTGCTCATAGATTGGGCAGGCTGGTGTTGGGTCGTGCGAGGGCCATTATCATCCTCTTTGCACTGCACTGCACTGCACTGCACTGCGCTGGGTGCGAGACTTCATCTGGAAGAGTGCAAAAAACAGCGCATACCTGAAAGAACACAAAAATACGCTTCGGAGAAGACCTGACAAAAGAAGAAAAAGGATCCCGTGCACTACTCTGGCCTTATGTACAAAAAGCACGCAACGAAGGGAAAAAGGCTTACTTCATCGGTTCTAAAGCATATGTTGCCGGCAAAGAAATCGTTCCAGAAAAAATGGATACTTCCTGATTCCTGCTAGTGTTTGAGCAAAATCAAGGATGATTCTACTGAAAAGCACTTCTTTATTTGATACGTTTACAATCAATTAATGGCTGTTTGCCTATATGTTCAAATTTAGAAGGAGAAAATCTAAGCTTTCTTTTTCTCTTTTTTTGTCTCTTTTTATTTGTTTTTGTTTTAACGTTCGATGGTTTTGAAATTATGTTCCATTAATGCCAGAGGTTTGAGGAACTTGGTCAAAAGAAAAGCTTTTTTTCTTTTTTGCAAATAATGCAAAAGCGACTTAATCTTTATTCAAGAGTCTCATTCATGCTCTGAGGATTTTAAATTTTGGAAAAACCAATTGGGAGGTGAGATGTGGTTAGCTTACGGGTCAAGTCACTCCGGTGGAGTTGCAATTTTGTCACATACTTTCCATGGAAAATGTGTATGGAGCAAGAGTGACTCTAAAGGGCATTGGATAATGCTACTGATTGATATAAATGACTGTAAATTCATTATTGTTAATGTTTATGGGTACTGTTCAAAAGATGCAGGCACTTTGTTATTTGGTGAAATTGAAGACTGTCAATTCTGCCATGAGTAATAACCCTAATGCTAAATTAATAATTGGTGGTGATTTTAATTTGGTCATGAATGGTTCAATGGATAGATTTCCTCCTAGAGCAAACAGTGAATCCAGTGATCTTTTACGTTTAAGTTACAGCCTTGACTTGATTGATATCTGGAGGGTAAAAAACCCCTCAACTAAACAGTTTACTTGGGCAAACAAAAATTTCTCATTACAGTCGCGTATTGACCTTTGGCTGGTTTCCTCAGACTTAGAACCTTTTATTTTAGAAACATCTATATTACCTGCTGCTTTAACTGACCATAAAATCATTAGCCTTAAAGTTGCATTGTCTGGGCGTAAGGATCATAGAATTAGTGGAGGATACTGGAAGCTCAATAATTCATTAATAAATTCTGAAGACTTGAAATCCATTATAGAAAGACTTATCCAAAATCATTGGAACTCTGCAATTAATTATGGTGAATTTGGTAAACAATGGGAACATCTGAAATTTTAAATAGGGTGTGCTGTTAGGACCTATGGTAAAAAAATAGCTATTAAAAGAAGGGCAGACTTAATTGAAATTTCTGCTGAAATTAATAATTTAATGGAGAGATCCACTTTAACTGTTGAAGATCAGGCCACTTTGAATAAACTCCAAAATAAACTTAACAAAATATATGAAGAAAAAGCCAAGATTTATTAGATCGAGAAAGAAGTGGTTAGAGATGGGAGAAAAAAATAGTAAATATTTCTTTAGTCTTGAAAAAAGAAGGGTGGAGGTAAATGCGATTAGGAAAATGAAAATTGATGGTGCTGTCTGTGAGGATACAACTCTTATCTCATCCCATATAACACATTACAGAAAAGGTATTAGAATTCATGATAAAGAAATACAAATTTCCCAATTCGCAGACGACACCACAGTTTTCCTAAAAGATCAGTCGGAAGTTCCTAAAGCATTGGAGACCATTCAAGAATTTTCTCAGGTCTCTGGCCTCTCTCTCAACATTTCAAAATGTGAAATACTGTCTTTAAAAAATATTGATAAAACAGCGGTCTGTGGAATTCAAATTAAAGATGTAGTTAATTATTTGGGAGTAAAAGTATCCTTGAATTCAAATATGGTTATAACAGAAATTAATTTAAACCCTATTAAAGATGTAATTAAAAAGAAATTCAATTCTTGGTTGGCAAGAGATTTGTCTCATACTGGTCGAGTCTTATTATCAAAGGCAGAGGGTCTATCAAGAGTTTCTTATCTCTTTTCTGTAATGGATTGTCCCAAGTCATTATGTTCCTTATTAGACAAATTATTATATAATTTCATATGGAAAAACAAATCACACAAAATTAAAAAGGAGGTTCTAAGAAATAGGATTAGTGATGGAGGTCTTGGAGTTGTTGACTTTACCCTATTTAACCATATGTTAAAAGATTTGATAAAAAAAACAGACTCTATATCAGGGGTCACCAACTGACGGACTCCGGTCCGAATCCGGACCGCAAAATGCGTCCATACGGACCGCGAAGCCTTTTGACATAATGAAATAAATAAATGCCGCTATTTTCTAATAAAAACACATTTATATCAGGCACATCAAAGTCAGCTCAGTAGAGCCGTTTGGGTCCAACAGCGCAACGGGTTGCTATGGTTGCTACTACAGTTACTATGCTCACTGTTGCTACGTTCAGACGCGCAGTCATGCGTGCAATGAAGAGAGCAGAGAGCGCGCAGACAGATGAAACTTTCAGCGAGTGAAAAACAATGGCATTTTCAAAAATTAGTAAAGTTGACGCTGAAAACCGAGTTTTCCGAGATAATTGGTGGAAAAATACGCATTTATTCTTCCTGCATCGAGCTGTAACTGTTACAAGGCCCGTGTGTCTCATTTGCTCCGAGTCTGTCGCGGTTCTCCAAAGTGGAAACATTAAATGTCATTACAAAGCTAAACATAGACACTTAGAAGAAACTTATCCTCACCAGTCCGAGGAAAGGGCGCAGAAAATAAATGAGCTCAAAGCCCAGTATGAGCGATCTACACGGGTCGTCCTCTCTCACTCATTCGCCGCCCAACATCGAGCATATGATCGAGCATATGAGTGTTCACTGAGAATACAGTGAATTTTAGACAATTTTATTTAAATTTCATAAGAGGTTATTTACATTTTTATGGACTGTACAAAATAAGTGATAAAGGGTTTCTTGCACTTTTTCATTTTTCCAACACTGGTGGCTCTATTTTTTGCATGTGTTTCTGAATGATGTTGCTGATTATCTTTACCAATGCAACTTGAAGCACAGAAGAGAGCAGTGTTCAACATTAGATACATTTAGTTAAGTAGAGACAATACAAGGAGGTTTGCGTTGATTGTGATTGTTAACCTCAGTTCAGCCGGGAAAAAGCACTTTAGTTTTCCTTTTAAGTTGTTAATGTTGAAATTAATGTATGTTTAGTGCAAATTTAGAGATGAAGGCATTTTGCACAGTTTCCTTGATCATATTTTTGTCAGACATTGTTACTGGTTGAATTAAGATATTTTGTACCAAATCAACTTAAAGGACATAACAGAACAGCATTAGATCAGTTTTGTGAAGGATTACTTATGGCTGCTTATACATATGAAAAGACATGTTTATCCATAACATTATATTTTGTTCAAAAAAAAAAAAAAAAAAAATGTTATCTACACTCATTTCTTTAGTCTGGTAAAACCCATCAATTCATATTTTTAGGTATATAATTGTCCGGACCTTGGCTGGTGAGGAGGGTTCATTTACTGGACCTCAAGCAATTTTAGTTGAAGACCCCTGCTCTATATGGAATGTATTTCCCAATTTTGTTTTTAAGAAAATTGGAGGTATTGCATTTTTGTTACAGTGCCCCTTTTCACTTGGTAAATTACCCATTAAATTAGCTAAATTTCACCAGCAGGTTTTATTATCATGGTTACTGGTTTACAAACATAATTTTTCACCTCACCGTTGTTTTATTTGGAATAATCAGAATATTATTTACAGAAATAAAACATTGTTTTTTGAGAGATGGTATTTAAACAACATATATATTGTTAATCAGCTGATGGATGACAATGGCCAGTTTTATTCATTTCCAGAATTCTCCAGAAAATTTGTTTTTGGGGCTTCATTAAAGGAATATAATATTGTATTCAACGCCATTCCTAGTGGTATAAAAACTCTTGAAAGGAGAGCAAACTTATAGTCCTATATCTTTGTATAACACTTCTATTTCAATTGAAGGGATTTTGATTACTGATGACAAATTCAATAACCATTTTGTTCGTAATCTTATGAACAGAAAATCTATTCCAGTATCATCTTTCAAGTGGATGGCGTTATACAATATTAATTGGAGAGTGGTCTGGTCTCTTCCACACAAATATTTGTTAACAAACAAGATAAAAGAAGTTACATTTAAAATACTACATAGATGTTACCCCTGTAATAGTGTACTCAATAAGTATATCCAAAACATAGAAGATAAATGCACTTTCTGTGATGTTGAAGAGACAATTGTGCATCTTTTTTGTGAATGTGTTTGTGTTAAAGCTTTTTGGAATGAGTTATGTACCTATCTCTCAGAAAAAAACAAATGGCAAAATATGTATTAACACCTTTAGTATTATTTTTCTTTATCATAATCCAAATTCTCATATTCAGTATGTTGTTAATTTGTTTATGATTCTTGGTAAATTTTTTATTCACAAATGCAAATTTTTGGGTAAGATCCCGTTACTGTCTATTTTTTTAGTAGATTATAATTCCTATGTTTTGTCTTTGATGGGCATAAAAAAACAAAAAGTGTTTGAAAAGTCAAAGATTGCTTTCAATGTTTAACCTTGTATAATTTATTTTTATTTATTTTTCCTTCCCTCTGGCACTCTATTTTGTTTATGTATTTTTCGTGATCTATGTCTTGTTTTTTTTATTATTCCTGTTGTTATGTACTTGTTACATTTGAATTGTTGGCATTAATAAAAAAAAATAAAAAAACGTCTTCTTCCTTCTTCCTTTTTTTGGCGATTCGCATCGATTTCGTGCATTACCGCCACCTCCTGTGAACTTGATCCAGAGACTCTTAACAACTATGCTAACAACTACCCACTCCTCATCATTACCCAGTATTAGAGGTCTGCTACCCGACCCGAGCCCGACGGGTCCCGAAAAATGTGCGGGTTTCGGGTCGGGTTCGGGTTAATGTTTAATGAACAGCCTCGGGTTCGGGTCGGGTTCGCGTTTGTAACTAAGAAAAACTAAATAGGCTATAGTTTGCATGTGTAACCAGCCCGATTCTGACCACCAGGCCCTATAACGATCTGCGTTGTGTTGTGTAGCTGAAGGATGACACGGGACAACTGGATCTGCTGCTGATCTGAAGAGTTTATTTTTTGTGGATATTTGGATGCATGCAAATAGTGCTGGATGAAATAAAGAGAGTACAGCATGAAATGTTTGACAGAGATGACGTCATGACGCCAGTACAATTAATCAACTCTTTTTCCGAAATAATACTGATAAAAGTTCAAAACTAAATTATTATGTCTTTTTAAACAAAATAATATTAAGTAAATAAAAACTGACAGGAAGGATTATTAGTGAAACATTCATTTACATTGTTAATATACACTATGAATATAAACATCCGTCACACATGCCATGTGCTTTGCCTGCTTGCTGTGTAGTGGTGACCGGCACGCGAGAGAGAAGTAGGCTACATGCGTGCGCAGATGTGGCTACACAGACACACAGGCTCTCTCTCAAATATATATATATATATATATATATATATATATATATATATATATATATATATATATATATATATATATACAGTGCAATGCATAAGTTAATACACCCATGCTAAAGTTGACTAAAAAGAGGAATAAAAAATCATATTTTGGAAATTGAACTTAATGCCTTAATTTAAAAAATTAGGAAAAATCCAACCTTTTAGGACACCAATTTTCTTTGTGAATGAATAATGTATCGTAAATAAATAAATGTTCTTCCTTAAAATACATGGTGCATAAGTGTGTACACCCCTATGTTAAATTCCCATAGAGGCAGGCAGATTTTTATTTTTAAGTATTTTTTATTTATTAATTTTTAGGATACTATGCATCCTGATAAAGTTCCCTTGGCCTTTGGAATTAAAATAGCCCCACATCATCACATAGCATTCACCATACCTAGAGATTGGCATGGGGTACTTTCCATAAGATCATCTCTCAATGCAAATCAAACTAGCTATTAGGCTAACTGAAATAAAACCATGCCAATCTCTAGGTATGGTGAAGGCTATGTGATGATATGATATATATATATATATATATATATATATATATATATATATATATATATATATATATATATATATATGGCACAGTGCTCATTCAGTAAATGCCTAGCTAAACAGAAGTGTTTTGAGTCTGGATTTGAAAGTGACTACAGTAGGAGCACATCTGATCTCCTCTGGAAGCTGGTTCCAGCTGCGGCTGGCATAATAGCTAAAAGCAGACTTGCCATGCTTAGAGTGAACCCTTGGTATTTCTAGCTGATATGATCCTAGTGATCTGAGTGATCTGTTGGGTTTATATTCAGTGAGCATATCTGCAATATATTGAGGTCCTGGGCCATTGAATGATTTGTATACCAGTAATAATACTTTAAAATCAATCCTAAATTTAACTGGGAGCCAGTGTAAAGATCTGAGGACTGGTGTGATATGTTCATATTTTCTGGTTCTGCTCAGAATCCTGGCGGCAGCGTTCTGTATGAGCTGCAACTGTCTTATGGTATTTTTGGGAAGGCCAGTGAGGAGTCCATTACAATAATCCACCCTGCTGGTGGTGAAAGCATGCACAAGTTTCTCTAAGTCTTGTCTGGAAACAAAGCATCTTATTCTTGCAATATTTTTCAGATGATAGTATGCTGATTTAGTTATTACTTTGACATGACTATTGAAACTAAGGTCTGACTCTAGTGTCACACCAAGATTCCTGACTTGATTTTTAGTTGTTTGACCCCTAGAGTGAAGGTATGCGTTCATCTTGAGAACGATCAGTTTCAGGCTCCACCTACAGTACAGGATCGTTTGGGGGGAAGTGACTGGTGTGGGTGCGGGTGCTGCCGGAGCATGGACAGTGCACCGGAATCAATCTGTTGCAGAGAGGTCAACGTCAACCTGGAACATTTATTTTTGAAATGCGATTTGGAATTAGACCATATTGCATATATCGATATAGTTCAAATTTGTGATCCTTGCTCCCCGCGCCCCCTCTCCTCCTTTTCCACTCTGCGTGCGTGTTTAGAGCATGTTATGTTATGAGAGGCTAGAATCATGACTACTTCAGAAAACCCAGCACAATAGGAACTACCAGGCAGTGACATAAGTGTACGCTGAAATAGTTTTTCACCTCAGAAAAACTGACTTTCTTGTCAGTGGCGGTTCTAGAGGGGGGCCAGGAGGGGCCAGTGCCCCTGTGACAACAAGCTTGGACCCCCTTGTGGCCCCCCTAAATGTGGAGTGTGAAATAATTTATAAACTATTTTTTGCTATCGTTATTTTTCACATCCGTTATTAGACAGTGGCAACACGGAACACAAATGTAACCCTAGAGGGACTGCTTAAATCGGATCTGCAGGGGTTTTTTCTATTCAGAAGTTGGTGGACGTTTTGCGCGAATATTATAGCCTAAGCAAAGAAGGAAATATAGAGGTGAGTAAAGTTGTTAATATGTTGTATTTGTATTAAATGCATTACAGAAGTGTAACGTTGGAACCTGGCCGTTTGTTAGTTTGTGGCAGTTTGAAAAAGGATAAAATATATGATCAACAAACTCATGGTGCTGAGTATTTTTACTTAAACAGGGATGCAAACAGCTCGCTTTTCTGCGCCACTTTTTCACGTCCGTTTGGGTGACTTGGGTCTGAGAGGGTCTGATTATAATTTCACAAAGTCACCTGAAGCCATTCCATAGCTTAATGTGAGGGACAGAAGTCTATTTACATCATTAAATTAAAGTTTACGGAAACTCGTTTTCCCTCCTCTGCGGCTGTCCATAATCTCCATTCAGTATTCAAACAGCGCGCGCGCCTCGTCCGGTTACAGCAGGATGCACGGTAAAACTCTCTCCAATATGATATATTCATATAATGCATGATCTGTAGATAAAAGGCTGTGGATTTGCATAAAATGTCTTTATTTTGTGTATTTGTATTTTATGTTTGTTGCGGTTTTTAAACGACTCGCTACCGTGTGCCTAACTGTGAAGAAACAAAGGATCAATAAACTGTTGGACAGATATACACTAGGATTTGTGCGCTCCACTTTTCTTCGCTTTGTGCCGTGAACTTTTAAATGCGCACTTGTGCAGCGCTGCACACTGTGACTCCACGTTGCTTTGAGCACATCATTCTGCACCCGCGATGCGCTTTGTGCGCTCTGTTTTGAAGCGTTTCATATTATCATGTTTTTTCCTATATTTTTTATACCTAGCCTGTAGCCTACAATACATTTAAAATAAGCATAATTTAATTGTATATTATATTGTATGCACTAAAGCTGGTGAAAACTTATCTCAGGTACACAATGTCAGATGACAGATTAAGCAATTTAGGTGTTCTAAGTATTGAGTCAAGGGCAAAGGCCTTAAATCTAGATGAATTTGCTGATCTTTTTGCAAAAAAACACAAAAATCGTAGAATACAGTTAATGTGACTAATTCTGAATATGTAATGCAAATGTAAAAAATATAATGGAAATGCAAATACATTGTTGAATGATTGTAAACATGGTATTTTGCCTGTTAATGCCTACAGTGCAGTACAGAAAATGATATGACAACAATAAGGTCTAAATATAACTGGCCCCTCTAACAGTACAGCTGGCCCCAGCTTGGCCCCCCCAGTTGAAATGGTCTAGAACCGCCACTGTTTCTTGTCCTGTCAGCCGTTATCCTGTTCTCGTAGCGCACACTCTTCAATTGCACGCGCAAACGCAGCGGCGCGCGCTGTATCGCCTCACTGATCAAGTGCAAAAGAAACTACCAGCATGCAACGCCGTTACGTTGTAAATTACACTAAATAAAAGTAATTATGAAGGTAAAATAGTAGCAAAACTCGAGAGCACGTAGATGTGAATTTGAGAACTTGTACAATAAATATTCGTACTTGTACATGAACATTTACACTCACAGCTCCAATGTGAAAACCGTTTTATTTCCTATTTTCATAGGAGCCGTTTTATTGGTTGACATCTAGCCAATGAAATGGGACTTCGATGATGTCACGAAACCCGTGTGCACTGAAACGCTAACATGGCTTAATGCATTAGACTGATATTAAAAGAAATAAACGATATTATCAAACTCAGTAAACACAATGCTAATAATGCATACTACAGAAGAGCAGATGAGCACAGAATATAACGAAAGAAAGCAAATGTGTGTTCAGTGCAAATAAACTTGCTGCCTGTGTTTTATTAATAATGGAACGAATTATGTGTTTTTTTGTTATTGTTTTTTTATTTTATAACTGTTGGTCCATTAAGCCTCATTAAGAAATAAACGATATTATCAAACTCAGTAAACACCATGCTAATAATGCATACTACAGAAAAGCAGATGAGCACAGAATATGAACGCAACGCGTTTAATTGTACGTTTTCCTCCCATAGAAAACCAAGAAAACGCTTAATGACAACATGACAAACGCCAACAGTTATAAAATAAAAAAAACAATAACAAAAAACACATAATTCGTTACATTATTAATAAAACACATGCAGCAAGTTTATTTGCACTGAGCACACATTTGCTTTCTTTCGTCATATTCTGTGCTCATCTGCTTTTCTGTAGTATGCATTATTAGCATTGTGTTTACTGAGTTTGATAATATCGTTTATTTCTTTTAATATCAGTCTAATGCATTAAGCCATGTTAGCGTTTCAGTGCACGCGGGTTTCGTGACATCATCGAAGTCCCATTTCATTGGCTAGATGCCAACCAATAAAACGGCTCCTATGAACCCCCCCGCTCCCGCCCCCCTTTCGCTCTCACCGCCTCTGAGTTTCAAGTGCACAAGTTAGTTTTGCACCTGATATATCGCGAAAAGAGTAGCAAAAGTCAAGGCGCGAAATTTGAAATTGCAGTGACAGATTTTAGAAGTTGCAAGTGCCTAATTGAGGTAATACCGCGAATGTGAATGTAAGATTAAACGCAAAATATATATTACAAGTTTGTGTCTGTCATTGTATTTCTGTGAATGGCATTTTACACATTTGTGTCTACTTGTCTGCAGCTTCAGATTCAGAATACAGGTTTGTTACTATTGTCTGCGAGTGCAAATTTCAACATTCAACTTCAGATTTTTATTTTACAGGTTTTCACATTGGAGCTGTGAGTGTAAATGTTCATGTACAAGTACGAATATTTATTGTACATGTAACCCAGTAGCATATAATTCTTCAGGTTATGGGTTATCTCATTTATTATTTGCTTTTGTTTGGTTCTAATTCAGATCTAACAGGTGATTGAAATATACATTTCAAATCAGTGATGTATAAAGATGTGTGTTCCTTTAAGAACGTCGTTACTATTTCAAGTTTGATTGATGTGTACATGTGGAAAACGTGGCATTAACCATCATGTTAGGTGTTTCTTATTTTATTGGTTTATGTGAGTTAAGTCCCGCCCTCGCTGGTGTTTTTGTGTAGCTTGAGTGGTTGTTCGAGAGAGACGATAGGGTTGAGATTGACAAGTGCGTGAGTGGAGATAGAGATGTGAATGTGAGAGACGTGTTTGCGGTAAGAGAGTGATTTGATTGATGATTTACAAGTTTAAATAATCTTTAACTGTAATGTAGATCAGAGGTGGAGCACTGACACAGAGATGAATCGCTTGTGTGTGCTTCTTTGAGATTGCCGCGAGTGTTGTACGGCCGTTTTCCAGTGTTGTTAATCTGCCGTGCAGGCACGAATACAGACTGTTTAGGTTAATAATCAATGCGCATATCCGCGCATCTGAACGCGTAAGCTAAAACAACAGTTACCAGACTAAAGACGTTTATGGCCGTTGTTTCCTTTTTTCAACGAGGGAGACCTTGAGGACCAGATAGCGCCCCAAATACCCGAGTTATTTGGGGTTCCTCTGGCGCCGTGGGAGGTGCATTGTGTTCGGCTGTCGAGCGAGAGAGAGGACGAGGAGCTGCGCGAGGCCTACTACAGGATTTGCGGAGTGCTGTATTGTCTCACATGGAATTTGAGGTATCTGTTTGATTTGTTTTGTGCTCAGGAGAGTGAAGGGGCCATTTGTCAGTTTCCTGGCCACCACGAACACGAGCCACGTTTCAGGCCTGCAACGGGGTGGGTTGTGTGAATGACTGATGTGTGTGTGTGGGCCCACAGCAGGGTTGTGACGATGAGGAAATTTCTCCACCGGTTAATCGACATGTGACAACACCGGTAATACCGGTATCACCGTGGGGGTGGGGGTTTCCTCTTTTTTTCTGCTTTTAAATAGCTTATAAATGCGTGCGTATTATACTTTCACTTTCAGTTTTGCGGGAATTGGCAATTCGCGCGTCAATTGTTTGAATGGACAACAACGAAACTACAAAAAAAAAAAAAAAAAAACCCACTGATATTAAACATAACTTTTATTAACATAACGGAAAAAAACAACAACAATGCTACAGGCTGAAAAAACTGTAGAAGTTGGAACCAAACAAATAACACCATAGAACGTTTATTTCGTAGCCTATGTTAGAATGTTTTTAAAATGAATAAGAAAATAAAATAGAAAGATAAATAAATAAATTGCAAAACGTTTAAATAAGATTAAACGAATGAACAAGAAACGAATATAAAAGAAAAACTTCCAAAATGACATTAGGCTACAAAAATGACAAGTCAACAGTCTTAAAAAAAAATAAAAAAATAAATAAAAAAAACACTATAACTTGTTATTTATTAACAGTGCAGTCTACATGTTCTTTGCCAGGAAACCCAACATGTTGACCATCTCTGGCTTAAGATGGGATCTTGTGGGGCTCACTATGTTCCCCATCGTGCTGAACACTCTCTCGGATGCGCAGCTTGTTGCGCACACGCAAAGATACTTTTTGGCTACCTTTGCCAACAGGGGGAACCTACTTTGGTTCTCTTTCCACCAGGCCAGAGGATCCTGCTCTGCGTGAATGGGGGATTCCTGAGCATAGGTGGAGATTTCCGACACCACCATTTCTGGAATAGTCAAATTTACTGTCACAGTGTCTGATTTTCTTTTTAATAAACTGGCCAACGTTTTTTTTCTTTTGGGCTGTGGGTCGACCACGATGTCGGCTTCCTCATTTTGTTCTCCCTCTTCTCTCATGGAGTGCACTGACTGCGCTTTCCTACCGAGGATGACCGCTTCTTCCTCTATCATCTTCTTGATCTCTTCGACATTCGAGTCATAGTCACCTTTGTAGCGCGGGTCCAGGAATGTTGTCTTGCGCATAAGCTGCTGGCTTGCTTCTGGCAGAGCTTTATATTTCTCGTCTAAAATAGACACGATGCCGGCTTTAAGGTTGGCTGTCAGTTGGCTGTCATCATCCGATGGGGCCAACGTGTCCTCTTTAATGAGACGCAGCACAGGGAGAAGAGATGACGCGGTTACGTAATTCTCTCCAGACAGAATGTCGGTAAACTCACTTACTGGCTTTAACGCTTTGTTCAGCGATTGCAACACATCCTCATCTTGCCATGTGATGCTCACATTGACTTTACGATCTTCAGCAAGAACTCGATTGATGGCCGTCCTCTGTTCTAGCATCCTATCAATCATTTTTTGCTTAGAGCCCCAGCGAGTTGCACAGTCCTCAAGGAGAAAATAAATCCATTATTATTATTATTGTTGTTATTATTATTATTATTACCATCAATGATAATAAAAAAAAAAAAACATAAGATGTGGTATTGAAACCCGGAATTTCCGAAAAAGTGCACGAAAAAATCTCAAACTTTCACTTACGCTGTTCTGCAAAGGATAACGGTTTTCTGCCGAATATCCTTTAAAGTAAACTACTTTAAAGCAGTTTAATTATAATCTTTAATGTATTTTATTTTATTTACAATACGTTTTATAATATTTTATTTACTATACTAAATAGCCTACTTTTTTTAAGAACTAAGAGTAAACTTACCGTGATGAGCGAGTGCTCTGGGAGGCCAAGGTGGACTTGGGCTTTCTGCAGCTCCCTTCTTCTTTTCCAGCTGTGAGAGAACATGCCGTTTATTGTGCGACAAACAGAAAGGGCACGGTCCGTGCAGGCTTTCTCCGTCTTCTCAATAGTGTTGGACACAGCTAAGTTCAGGTTGTGCCCAAAGCAGCTTAACCAGGGCCAGCCTAAATTACGAACAGCCGCTTTAATGTTGCTTCCACTGTCAGTCGTGACACAAGACACATTATCCTCTTTTAATCCCCAGTCATGCAGAGCCTCATCCAAAGCATCGGCCAAGTTAGCAGCAGTGTGGTCCTGTGGCAAAAAACTTGTTTGGAGGCATTTTGACACCAGTGTCCATTCTGCGTCAATGAAATGGAAAGTTAGCGACATGTACAGTGTCATTTTTGTACTCGACCACATATCTGTTGTAAGTGAAAAATACTCGACTGTGGTGGAAATGGCTTGTTGCAGCTCACCACGGATACGGTTGTAGGCACGTGGAACAGCTGTTTTTGAGAAATATGTACGTCCAGGCAATTCGTACTAGCTGTCGAGTGTGGTTATGAGGTCTTTGAAAGACTGTTTTTCAACTGTGTTGAAAGACACCATTTCTTTGCAGAGATACTTGGTCACTGCATCAGTGCATTTGTTCCACCTCACACTGTCCCTCTTATATTTTGTGCATCGCTTAAATGCATCACTAATTGATGGCTGCACCTGTTCGTCTGGCTTCTGCGGTCGATTTTTTACTGCATTGCCCATTTTGGCAGCCTCACTCTTGTGGTGCGCTTGAAGGTGCGTGTATAAATTAGTTGTGTTTCCTCCAGATGCTGCCACCTTTGTCAGGCAAAGTTTGCAGATAGCCTCATTAACATTTTCAGGTTCCTTTTTTGCATTTGGTTTGAACCCAAAATATTGCCAAACAGGCGCTTTTGCGTTGCGTTTCGACACTAAATCGTCCGCCATTCTTTTTCTGTAAATTCGACTCCTCTCGTTCTCCTCACGTGATAAATGAAAGATGACGCATTGTAGCTATGTTCAGTTTTTAATTATAGTGCCTGCTCTCGTCTTAAGTAAATTATTTACAATTATATTTTCCATTTAATTCAAATATTTCATAAAAAAAAAAAAATACTTAAAAAAAAAATGTGGGGACGGTGTCACGGTGGAAAAGCGATGTCACCGGTATTGCGTCTTAAAACCGGTAACACCGTCAACACCGTCTATCGTGGCAAGCCTAAGTGGGATATATATTGGTTCATTTAGTATTATTCAGTTCACTGAAAATAATATGTGAATACTCCAAGTATATGTGCTATAATCTGTAAGTTATTATATACATTCTTCCTATTGAGTTCATTGGTTCAATCTATACTGAGTGCATTTGACCTAGAGATTAATTTCAGTAGGTCTGGCATCTGAGATATTGCCCTTCAGGGGTTAATTTGTGTCAGATTTAAATGCCATGTGATTGTGTGAATACTTAACATTCTGAAATTCATTGTTTGAGCCAGTTAACATTTTATAATTCTATTCTAATTAAATTCTTTGTTTTGTACTTCTAACAGTGTGATATTCTGTCAGAAGTGTTTATGTTGACTTCATCAGTTAACGGGCGTAGGGATTTATTCTGAGTAAATTTCCAAAAGAAAAGTATCTATTTCAGTGACATCAGAGGGGCCTAGTAATACAACATCTCTTAGGCACTAGTTTATTGAACCTGGTGCTGTCCCTTACTGAACCTTTAGAAAAGAAGGTAGGGGGCGCTACATAAAGTGGGGGCTCGTCCGGGATCTCCCTCTGGCAAGTCACAGTATAGTTGCTGAAAGAAGAAAAAGAAGAATTAATTGCATTATACGTAACTGAAAAGTGCATCAAGTGTTATTATGGCTCTAACAAAAGACCCCAGTCTCCAAGCAGAGTTGGCCAACTGGTGCAAAGATGCTAGCATTGATGAGACTCATGCTTTAATGCTGTTAAACGTACCTGTTCACACAGAAGTGGCCAAAATTGAAGAGGTGATGGAAGCAGTAAAAGCTCTAGGAAGAGTTCGTGTAAGGGACACGAGAGAAGGACCCACTTCACATTCCCTGCTGGTGTTGTGTGAGTGCAGACAAGCCATTGACCCAAAGTGCATACCTCCTGAAGTGTCAAGGGGAGAAAAGAAAGAGCCCTGGTCAGTCATAGTAATCCAGACCACAGAATCTGCATCTGACACCACTTCTGCAGGGTTTACAGAAAAGTTTGCAAAGTTCCTGATGGCAGAAGGAAAGTCTCTTAGCGACGTACAAGCTTTGATTTCTCCACACAGTGCCACTGACAGTTCCCCCGAGTCAATCATGCGCGCCATGGGTGAGGTCCTGGAAAAGACAGTAAAGCACCCGAGTGACAGCAACACATACCGACGCCTGCGCACATTTTCAGCTGTAGTTCCAACCCCCATGGGTGAGGAGAATATGGAAAATTGGATTGATCAAGCCAGGCTGCTGATAACTGAGTGTGACTGCTCCGAAAAAGAAAAACGACGCAGAATTGTGGAAAGCCTCAAGGGACATGCAATGGATATTGTAAGAGCTGTCAGATTCTCTGATCCTGAAGCTAGTGCCTCACAGTATCTAGAAGCGTTGGAGAGCACCTTTGGATCATCTGAGTCTGGTGAGGATTTATACTTTAAGTTTCGTCTTATGCGCCAGGGCACCGGGGAGGCTTTATCTGAATTCCTGAGAAGGATGGAGAAGACCCTCAGCAAAGTCGTAGAACGAGATGGACTGACCCTCAGTATGGTCGATAAAGTACGAGTGGAACAGCTGATTAGAGGGGCTGTGAATTCTGACATGATGTTGCTCCAACTGAGACTGAGAGAAAGAAAAAATCACCCACCTTCTTTTCTGAGTCTGCTGAAGGAAATACGTGAGGCAGAGGAGAGTGAAGCCGTTTGCCACAGAATGTCCGCAAAAGCTAAGGCCATACTATTCCACGAAGATGAAAGAGCCAGTGTGTCTGTTATCCAGGAAATCAAGGCTGAGCTTCAAGAATTGAGAACACAAATAAGCGGGGCTGAGGGCCAAGATGTTTCTACTTCATCATTAGTGATTAAAACCAAAGAAAAACCACTCAAGAAAACTGAAAAAACTGATGATTCAGAAGTCCAAGAGTTAAAGAAACAGGTCCAACATCTACAGCAGCAGTTGGCCGTTCTGAGTGTCAGTTCTACTCAATACTCACCTCATGTGCCAGAGCAGCGGCCAAAACCATGCCAGTCTGTTCCAGCGGCGTTAAGATATCAGTCAGCCCGAACAAGAGATGACTACTTCTGCTACAAGTGTGGAGAAGATGGCCATATTGCCACAAAGTGTCAAGCTCCACCAAATTCGGATCAAGTGATTCAGAAGCTGATTCGTTCTTTGCGGCAGGCAAAGGGTGGAAAGCCTGAGACGGCTGACAATAGAACTACTCAAAACCAAGCCTGTTTCTCCAAAAAGAGCCAGACCACCATCCATGAATCCAGCCATCTTCCTAAAGGACTAGTGGGACCGGCATCCACTGTAAAAGTGAAGCTTAATGGCCGCGTATGTCAAGCACTGTTAGACAGCGGATCACAAGTGACGATTGTGTTTGAAAGCTGGTATTCCAAGTACCTGCCTGATGTGCCCATTCACCCCTTGACTGGATTATCCATATGGGGCCTCAGTTCTTCCAGTTATCCTTATAAGGGCTATATTTTAGTGGATGTCCGCTGTCCATCCTGGCTCTTGTATGTCCTGAACCCCAAGGTCCTTCCCAGCTGCCAGTCATTATTGGTACCAACGCCAGTTTCTTCACACGCCTTGCTGCTCTTAGCCAGGATACAGAAGGATCCAGTGTTGCATGTGCTTTGAGAATCCAGACTCGACACTCTGCAATCCATCTGCCACAGCAGCAAAAGACTGAAACTCTTCCTGATTCACCTGAAGGAAAAGTCCGATGGATAGGACCTGGTGATTGCTTAGTTCCACACAGGGGAGAAGTGTGTGCTGTCTGTAAACTGGAGACTGACAAGCCTGTAAGAAAAGAGATCTTTGTGGTAGACACGCCCGAGGACGCTAGTCTTCCAGCTGGAACATTCATAACACCAATGGTACTCCCATCATCCGCAGTAGAAGGACAAAACATCCAAGTGCTAGTCCATAATGAAACATCCAAAAATATCTCTATTCCTGCGGGAACAGTAATTGCCAATGTATATCCGACTGACACACTCACCGCAAGTTCTGGAGAACAGAGCTCCCAAGCAATAGACCCGAGCTTGTTTAATTTTGGTGAGTCGTCCATTCCTGAGGCCTGGGAACAGAGACTGCGTCAAAAGTTGGCAACCAGAGGTGATGTGTTTTCTGTGGAGGAATGGGACGTTGGATTAGCTCGTGGGGTTGAGCATCCCATCAGACTGAATGACCCAAAACCATTCAGAGAACGCTCCAGACGCATCGCCCCTGCAGACATTGAGGATGTACGACGTCACATCAAAGACCTGTTAGCAGCGGGAATTATTAAAGAGTCAAGGAGTCCGTATGCATCGCCCATTGTAGTAGCGCGGAAGAAGAGTGGGGCAATCAGAATGTGCATTGACTATCGAACTGTAAATGCTCGTACCATCCCTGATCAGTACACTACTCCCAGGATCGACAATGCCCTAGACAGTTTGGCTGGTAGTAAATGGTTTTCCATACTGGACCTCCGCAGTGGATACTATCAAATAGCCATGGCGGAGGAAGATAAAGAGAAGACAGCATTTATCTGTCCCCTGGGATTCTTCCAGTTTGAACGGATGCCTCAAGGTATTACTGGAGCTCCAGCCACATTCCAGCGGCTAATGGAGAAAGCTGTTGGCGACATGCATCTCCTCCAAGTAATAGTCTACCTCGATGACATCATTGTGTTCGGACGCACCCTTGAAGAACACGAAGAGAGGCTGTTAAAAGTCCTGGACCTTTTGAGAGAGTGTGGCCTGAAAGTGTCAATTGATAAGTGCCAGTTTTGCCAGCCTCAAGTTCGGTATGTGGGTCACATCGTGTCAGCTGCTGGAGTATCACCCGACCCAGCCAAGATTGAAGCCGTAACACGCTGGAAAAGGCCCACTGACCTAAAGACATTGAGGTCGTTCCTGGGGTTTTGTGGATTTTACCGGCGATTCATAAAGGATTACTCCGCCATTGTAAGGCCTTTGACGGAGCTCACCAAAGGTTACCCACCAATATCTGGGCAAAACAGAAAGTCAATCGATGGCAAGCAATACTTCAGAGTATCTGAGCAATTTGGAGAGCGTTGGGACGACACCTGTACCACCGCTTTCCATAAAATCATTTACTGTCTCACACATGCCCCAGTACTTGCTTTTGCCGATCCTGCCAAATCATATGTACTGCATGTAGATGCCAGTCTTGGTGGACTGGGTGCCGTTTTGAATCAGGAGCATTCTGGAGGATTGAGGCCCGTAGCCTACGCAAGCTGGAAACTAAGTGCTTCCGAGCAACGTTACCCCATTCATCAGCTAGAGTTCCTGGCGCTCAAGTGGGCGGTTGTGGACAAGTTTCACGATTATCTATATGGAGCTCAGTTTGTAGTGAAGACAGACAACAATCCACTCACCTATGTGTTGTCAAGTGCTAAGTTGAGTGTGACGGGTCATCGTTGGTTAGCTGCATTAGCTACATATAACTTCAGCTTGCAATTCAAACCAGGAAGTCATAACATCGATGCGGATGTATTGTCTCGCTACCCCTGTGAATCGCCTGCTTGCTCTGAATGGAAGGAAATACACAAGTCAGGAGTAAGAGCCATCTGTCAGTTAGCAGTGGTTGCTGAATGTGGAGGGTCCTCATCCAGACTGGTGGATCCATTGGGTGCTTTACCTCAGAGTATTCCCGAGGCATTCTCTTGTCCCACAGCTTTGGGTCTTGGTCAAATGGAACAGCTGAATAATACAGAGTTGAGGAAAGCTCAAGAGGAGGACCCCGTAGTTGGTGTAGTAAAGCGAGAAGTGGAGTCAGGAAGAATACTTACAGTTGCTAGGAGTTCTGATGCTACCATTGCTCTGTTACAGCGGCAGGGAGACAAGTTAAAGATAAAGAGTCAACTTCTGTACCGAGTCACCAAAAGTTCCTGTGGTAGAGACAAGACACAACTCGTCTTACCCGAGAAGTACTGGTCTACTGTGTTGCACTCCTTGCACGACGACTCTGGCCATTTGGGAGTGGAGAAAACTACGGAACTCCTGAAAGATCGCTTCTATTGGCCTAGAATGTCTGCGTACATAGAGCAGTATGTCAAGGATTGTGGCCGTTGTGTAACGAGAAAGACATTACCCAAGAAGGTTGCACCACTGAATCACATAACCAGTAGTGGGCCGTTCGACTTAGTGTGCATCGACTTCCTGTCAATTGAGCCTGACTCAAAAGGTATTGGTAATGTTCTCATCGTAACCGACCACTTCACACGCTACGCTCAAGCGTTCACCACCAAAGACCAGAGAGCTCTGACCGTGGCTAAGATACTGTGTGACAAATTCTTCGTTCACTATGGCTTACCTTCTCGCATCCATTCAGATCAGGGTTGAGATTTTGAGAGCGGTCTCATAAAAGAGCTACTAAGCATGCTGGGAATCCGAAAATCCAGAACATCTCCCTATCATCCACAAGGAGACCCACAGCCAGAGAGGTTCAACCGAACCCTTCTTTCCATGCTGGGTACACTGAATCCCGCAGAGAAAAACAGATGGAGTCAGCACCTTAACAGATTAGTACACGCTTACAACTGTACTAAGAACGAAGCAACTGGGTTTTCCCCATATTATCTACTGTTCGGAAGAGAGGCTCGTCTGCCAGTGGATGTATGTTTCGGGACTTCGCCTGATGGAAAGGGAGCGGGTAGCCATCGACAGTATGTGGAAAAAATGAAATCAGAGTTACAGAGAGCATATCAGTTAGCCACCGAAACTGCCCAGAAAAGTCAACAAAGGAACAAACGGTTATACGACAAGCGAGTGAAACACCAGAGTCTGACTGTGGGAGATCGTGTGCTGATAAGAAATCTGGCCGTGACCGGAAAGAACAAACTGGGAGACAAGTGGAATTCTGTTCCTTACCTGGTGGTGGAAAAGCTAGAGAACTTACCGGTGTATCGCCTGAAACCCGAATCCGGCATGGGAGGTGTAAGAACTTTACACCGAGACCATCTCTTACCCGTTGGAGACCATGTGAGGTTGGCAGATCCTGGAGAACCTACAAGAGTTTCTGCTCCAGCGGAGACCAGGACAAGATCTGTGGAGAGAAAACGGAGAAGAGGATTAGGAGAAAGAAATGTGGTCCTGACAGGGAGTGAAGTGAGGAACCACTCTGAAAGTGAAGAGGATGAAGTGTGGCATTACTACTCGGATAGAGTGGAGAAACAGTACAGGCCAGAGTGTGTTACACGGGAGGACTCTACAGTGGATGATGAAACTGTTAACTGCAGAGGTGACTTGGAGGATGGACCCCTTGCAGAAATGGCAGAGCCGATAATCATGGAAGAAGGCCCTGGAGAGCTTCCAGATCAGAGTTCAGAGACAATGGGAGATCCTGGTTTAGAAGGGGGAGAGCTTGAAATAGTTAATGCTACTAAAGAGGTAGTAGAGACAGTTCAGTCCCGCCCAAAAAGAGACACAAGACCAGTAGTCAAGTTGAGCTATGATAATCTGGGCCAGCCCACTAACCGACCCTTAACTCTGGTTCATAGAGGGATGGTCATAAATGTAGAGAGTGGGGAAGAGTTAGAAACAAAATCTTGTAACACCATGTGGTGTCACCCTATGGCACAGTGTGCTCATTGTACTCAAGTAAACCCTTATTCTGAGCCTAAAGTCACCCTTAAAGTGTTGAGAAGTAATCTCATGGGGTCATGAGATGTTTTTAGAAGGGGGAGCATGTAACCCAGTAGCATATAATTCTTCAGGTTATGGGTTATCTCATTAGGGGCCAAGCCCCGAAGGGGCTATGGCACCTATTGTATCTGTTAGTTTTCTTATTATTATTAGGGGCCAAGCCCCGAAGGGGCTATGGCACCTATTGTATCTGTTAGTTTTCTTATTATTATTATTATTATTATTCTTCTTCCTCCTCTTGAAGTCTATGGCAGCCCTATGAACCATACATAGGAAAATGATGAAATTTGGCACACTTGTAGTGATGGTAATGAAAAGTAATTGTAGCAATTTTTGAGTCTCTAGGTCCAACTCTATAGCGCCACCAACAGTTCAAAAATTCAACATTGAAATGGTTATAACTTTTGAACCCTTTGATCTAGAAAAATGAAACTTAGTACACCTGATTCATCTCATCATGCTGATTAGAACCAATATCTTACATTAAGACTCCGCCCATTACAGTAGTGGCCATTTTGAAAAGTACAGTATGCAGTTTTTTTGCTACTCCTCCTTCAAAATTGGTCTAATTTTGTCCAAACATGTACTCAAATGATCTTCGGACTGAGCCGCATAAAAGTACTGTCCCCGATTTTTTTTATTCTTCTCTGATCAAAAGTTATGACGTCGCAAACTTAACGAGGTCGACCCAAAATTGGTTCAGAAGCTATAGCTCGGCCAAACTTTGATCAATCGAAACGAAAATTGGTACACTTCATCGGAAGCATGATCTGAGGTTCCATGCCAAAGTTGGGAACAGCGCCACCTACGGGTCATGAGATATGGAAAATGCATATTTTGGCCAATAACTTATGAACAGTTTGTCAGAAAATTATAAACTTGGTGTCTATCGATTCCTTGGGTCATGACAAATCCGTGGATATCGATTTTGCCATGATGGGATGTACCACGTGTCCGCCATTTTGAATGATGTCATAATTTGCAATATCTTTTAAACTATTTGAAATTTCTTCACCAAATTTGGTATGGATCATCATTAGCATGGCCCGAAGGTACCTGAGAAATTTGATCACAGCGCCACCTAGTGTTCCAGAGATATCATTGTTTTTTGAAAAAACGCTTATAACTTTTGCTAACATTGCTTGAAATTTGATTTCTTTATGTCAATATATTCCTTGGCTTATGCCGATTTCAACGATATCTCATATGTTATTTATCAACAATGTGACTGGCCGCCATATTGGAGTGAATGTAAAACAGTTTTTTCGCTACTCCTCCTTCAAAATTGGTCTAATTTTGTCCAAACATGTACTCAAATGATCTTCGGACTGAGCCGCATAAAAGTACTGTCCCCGATTTTTTTGCTATACTGGAAAAAAAAAGTTATGATGTCGCAAACTTAATGAGGTCAACCCATAATTGGTTCAGAGGCTGTAACTTGTGAACAGTTTGTCACAAAATCATAAAATTGGTGTCTATCGATTCCTTGCGTCATGTCGAATCTGAGGATATCTATTTTGCCAGCATTGGATGTACCACATCATAAGCTATATTAGCATTAAGTTAGCTTAGCATGCTAATCTCGTTAACATGATTTTGTGTGCTCATTCACACACTGAAGCCTCTCCTCTGCAGCTTTGTAAAACATGTCCTCTGGGTGGCGCAAGTGGTTCAACCATGCGTCATGAATCCCGAACCATTGTGGTCGTGGGTTCGAGACCAGTGTGGGGCGACTTTGAAATTGTGTATAAAATAATAATTTAAATTCCTTCCGGCTCTGCACTGCTGTTGGTGCTTAAATGCTAGCTGTGCTGCTGTAATTGATGTGCTTACTGTGCTTGATGTACATTAAATTTCTGATGTTTTGCTCTTCTGGCTCCGCATTGCGCTACAGCGGCTGTTGCTTGCTCTGCCTTGCAGGGCTTGGCCCCGTATTGCTGCTTGCAGCTATATTAGCAATTGTTATTGTCAGAATAACAATTCTTCTTCTTCCCAGTGGAAGTCTATGGCAGCCCTATGAACCGTACATAGGAAAATGATGAAATTTGGCACACTTGTAGTGATGGCCATGAATAGTAAATGTAGCAATTTTTGAGTCTCTAAGACCAACTCTATAGCGCCACCAGCAGTTCAAAAATTCAACATTGAAATGGTTATAACTTTTGAACCCTTTGATCTAGAAAAATGAAACTTAGTACACCTGATTCATCTCATCATGCTGATCAGAACCAATATCTTACATTAAGACTCCACCCATTACAGTAGTGGCCATTTTGAAAAGTACAGTATGCAGTTTTTTTGCTACTCCTCCTTCAATATTGGTCTAATTTTGTCCAAACATGTGCTCAAATGATCTTCGGACTGAGCCGCATAAAAGTACTGTCCCCGATTTTTTTTATTCTTCTCTGATCAAAAGTTATGACGTCACAAAGTTAACAAGGTCGACCTAAAATTGGTTCAGCGGCTGTATCTCGGCCAAACTTTGATCAATCGAAATGAAAATTGGTACGCTTCATCGGAAGCTTGATCTGAGAGTCCATGCAAAAGTTGGGAACAGCGCCACCTACGGGTCATGAGATATGGAAAATAGCTATTTTGGTCAATAACTTTTGAACAGTTTGTCAGAAAATCATAAATGTGGTATCTATGGATTCCTTGGGTCATGCCGAATCCATGGATACCAATTTTGCCAGGATGGGATGTACCACGTGTCCGCAATTTTGAATTTTGTCATAATTTGCAATAACTTTTAAACTATTTGACATATCTTCACAAAATTTAGTATGGATCATCGACACAATGTCCTGAAGGTACATGAGAAGATTGAGCACAGCGCCACCTAGCGTTACAGAGATATAAGGTCTTTTGTAAAAACGCTTATAACTTTTGTAAATATTGTTCAAATTTTTATTTCTTTATGTCATTACATTCTTTGGCTTATGCCGATTCCGTCGATATCTCATTTTTCATTTTCCAACAATGTGACTATCCGCCATATTGGAGCAAATGAAAAACAGTTTTTTTACTACTCCTCCTTCAAATCTTGCTAAATTTTGTCCAAAATTTGATCATATGTTCTTTGGACTGAGCTGCACAGAAATGACTGAACAGATTTTTGATATTCGCTACCGTTCCCGAGATATTCATCTCCGAATTTGACCTAGCCTGTGTTTGTTGCCTTATGCCAGTTACCTTAGCATAATAATTGGTTAGCATGCTAACCAGATGCCATTCTTTCTAATGTGGCTCTTCAGCTATCAGGATAACCATAAGCTACATTAGCATTAAGCTAGCTTAGCATGCTAATCTCGTTAACATGATTTTGTGTGCTTATTCTTACACTGAAGCCTCTCCTCTGCAGCTTTGTAAAACAAGTCCTCTGGGTGGCGCAATCTGTTCAACCATGCGTCATGAATCCCGAACCATTCCGGTCGTGGGTTCGAGACCAGTGTGGGGCGACTTTGAAATTGTGTATAAAATTGTCATTTGAACTCCTTTATTATCTAGGTAAGAGCTGTACTAATGTTTCTAACACTGGGATTAGAAATAAGTGTTTTTTTTTTCTACATTCTGTGTTCATTCTCATCAGAACTTCTGTTCATTTTGATTTTATCCTATCTGTACCTCTGAACCCATCTGTTCATGTACATTCTATTTCTGCTGTTTTTGCTCTTCTGGCTCCGCATTGCGCTACAGCCCTACTGTGCTACAGTGGCTTGGCCCCTGTATTGCTGCTTGCAGCTATATTTATTATTATTATTCTTCTTCCTCCTCTTGAAGTCTATGGCAGCCCTATGAACCATACATAGGAAAATGATGAAATTTGGCACACTTGTAGTGATGGTAATGAAAAGTAATTGTAGCAATTTTTGAGTCTCTAGGTCCAACTCTATAGCGCCACCAGCAGTTCAAAAATTCAACATTGAAATGGTTATAACTTTTGAACCCTTTGATCTAGAAAAATGAAACTTAGTACACCTGATTCATCTCATCATGCTGATTAGAACCAATATCTTACATTAAGACTCCGCCCATTACAGTAGTGGCCATTTTGAAAAGTACAGTATGCAGTTTTTTTGCTACTCCTCCTTCAAAATTGGTCTAATTTTGTCCAAACATGTACTCAAATGATCTTCGGACTGAGCCGCATAAAAGTACTGTCCCCGATTTTTTTTATTCTTCTCTGATCAAAAGTTATGACGTCGCAAACTTAACGAGGTCGACCCAAAATTGGTTCAGAAGCTATAGCTCGGCCAAACTTTGATCAATCGAAACGAAAATTGGTACACTTCATCGGAAGCATGATCTGAGGTTCCATGCCAAAGTTGGGAACAGCGCCACCTACGGGTCATGAGATATGGAAAATGCATATTTTGGCCAATAACTTATGAACAGTTTGTCAGAAAATTATAAACTTGGTGTCTATCGATTCCTTGGGTCATGACAAATCCGTGGATATCGATTTTGCCATAATGGGATGTACCACGTGTCCGCCATTTTGAATGATGTCATAATTTGCAATATCTTTTAAACTATTTGAAATTTCTTCACCAAATTTGGTATGGATCATCATTAGCATGGCCCGAAGGTACATGAGAAGTTTGATCACAGCGCCACCTAGTGTTCCAGAGATATCATTGTTTTTTGAAAAAACACTTATAACTTTTGCCAACATTGCTTGAAATTTGATTTCTTTATGTCAATATATTCCTTGGCTTATGCCGATTTCAACGATATCTCATATGTTATTTTTCAACAATGTGACTGGCCGCCATATTGGAGCGAATGTAAAACAGTTTTTTCGCTACTCCTCCTTCAAAATTGGTCTAATTTTGTCCAAATATGTACTCAAATGATCTTCGGACTGAGCCGCATAAAAGTACTGTCCCCGATTTTTTTGCTCTACTGGAAAAAAAAAGTTATGATGTCGCAAACTTAACGAGGTCGACCCATAATTGGTTCAGAGGCTGTAACTTGTGAACAGTTTGTCACAAAATCATAAAATTGGTCTCTATCGATTCCTTGCGTCATGTCGAATCCGAGGATATCTTTTTTGCCAGGATTGGATGTACCACGTCATCATAAGCCATAAGCTACATCAGCATTAAGATAGCTTAGCATGCTAATCTGGTTAACTTGCTTTTGTGTGCTCATTCTTACACTGAAGCCTCTCATCTGAAGTTTGTGATTGTACATCCTCTGAGTGGTGCAGTCTGCTAAACCATGTGCTTCTAATCCTGAGCCGTTCTGGTTGTAGGTTCGAACCCTGTGTTGGATGAGTATAAAAATTGTGTTGATTCCTGTTTTGTTCAGGCATTTTTCTAATCTATTGCGCTAATGCTGCTTGTTTTGATTTCATCCATAAGTACTTCTGAACCTATCTGTTCTTCATGTACATTCTATTTCTGCTCTTTTTGCTCTTCTGGCTCCACATTGGCTAACCATAAGTTACATTAGCATTAAGATATCTTAGCATGCTTAACTGGTTGAGATGCTAAGTAATTCTTTTGTGTGCTTATTGTGTGCTCATTCTTAATCTGAAGCCTCTCCTCTGCAGCTTAAGCGTAAAATGCTAAACCATGTGCCATGAGCCCAAACCATTGTGTTACAGACATAGTGTCTTTCTGAAAAGTAACTCATTAGAATATGATATGTGGCACATTCATATAAAGATTAACGCTTGACTTGATTTATTGAACTTTGGCATCTTGGTAAAAATGTAAAAAAAAAACAGTTTTCCCAATGGTACTACTAGATGAGTAACAGTCACATCACCCAGAGGTTGTGAGTTCGAGTCCTGTCCAACTTCATAAAATGGTTTCTGTATTTTCCAGTTAAGTATTTTTTTAATCTTTCTTCTGGGATTAGAAACATTGTTTATTCTATGTTGAGTCTCACCTGAAGTCTTGAGTATTCAGAAAGTTTTGTGATCAAAAATGATTTCTATAGCAGTCCTTGACAATCTACTATTCTTGCAATGTAAGCATTTTCTTCATATTAATACTTTTTGCCTTTATGTGTTCATTCTCATGTCAATTTCCTTTTATGCATTGTGTGTAGTGAGCTAGAGAGTAGAAGGGTGTGATTTGATGTTGTCATGGTCTAAGTAAACCTATTTTTTTTTAATTAAGCTGGCTTTTATAAATTAAGTTAACTACATAAACTATTATACATGCATTTGTTTGGTTTAAAGCTTTAAGTATTGTTAAAGTTAAAATTAACATTCAGGTTGGACAACGTTTTAACTATTGTCCTGAAGACACTTACTAATTTTAGTATTTCAAAACAATAAAAACAACTGTTAAATAATAGCATACTACAAATTAAATGAAAATTATGTAAATGCTCTATCCACTAAGCTGTTTTATGATGCACTTTTTGTAAAAGACACCAAGTTTGTGTAGAATCAATTCATATACTAAATATAGTCTATATCCATTTAGTACAAGTAGAAAATCACTGACAGTAAAGTGAAGTAAATGGCTACAGAGACAAAGTATATTTCAATCATTTTATTAAAAAGAATCTTTATTACATATTTATCTTGAACATGTGCCTTAATACCCCAGTGAGCAAGCCAAAAGGCGACAGTGGCAAGAAAAACTCCCTTAGTAGGGTGGAACATCTTGGATCAAAGGGTGGAGCATAATAGTAGGGTGGAACATCTTGGATCAAAGGGTGGAGCATAATCAGCAGAGTGGTAAAGGAAGAAACCTTGGGAGGAACCAGACTCAGCCGGGGCAGGCCATCCTCTTTTGGCTGGCACATATTAAGTAACTGTACATAGGCCAAATATAATACAAGCCATCCATTCAACATTGTTACTGTGGAGATGTATTCAGTAGTAAAATAAATTAATTGACTGCCTGCATACGTTTAAAGTTCTTTCAGAACATTTTCTGAATTGATAGTTGACAAGACTGTTGTTGTCACTATTGCTAGAGGGGAAAAGCAATAAAGTTATCAAAAATCACAAAATTATATGTTTTCAGTAACACGTTTGAATATATTCATTGTATATTACCTTTTTTAATCAGTTGTATAATTTACAGAAGTTCATGCAGTAGAAAATCTTGCGATTGGTATATGGGAGGAAGTTATGACTTGTGCGTTTCAGATATCTGCAAAGTTTACATGCGTTTAACAAACTGCTTGGTGAAAGTAAAAGGTTTACACAAAAAACATAGCCATCAATGTAGAAAATGTCTGTTAGCTTACCTTTTTTCAGTAGTGAAAAATTGTTTATGGAGTTTATGGACCTCAGAATATCAACAGTGGTTTTTGAGTTGTTGCACAAATCTGAAAGTAGATTAACTAGGGCTTGAATGAAAGCGTTTCAATTTCAATTTTGCAGACATGCAATGAAATATACCTTTTTTATCAGCTGTGGGCTTCTTTATAGGAGTTCATGGATCAGAAAATCTTGTGATGAGTACATGGAGGAAGTTATGACTTCAGTGTGTTTCAGAAATCTGAAAATATTACATTCATTAAATGCTCCAAGTGAAGTCTTCACATAAAATATTTTGCAGCTAACATAGACATTGTATGTTAACTTACATTTTTGTTGGTAGTGGACATTTGTACAAGGGTTTGTGGACTTCAGAATATCAACAGTGGTTATTGAGTTGCTGCACAAATCTGAAAGTGTACCATTAGTAGATTAATCAGTGCTTGTATAAAAGTCAACAACTTAAATTTACTTCAATAAAATGTACCGTTTTATCAGTTGTGAACTTCTTTATAAAAGTTAATGAAGCAGATAATCTTGAGATGGGTATATGGAGGAAGTTATCTGCAAAGATGACAAGCATTGAACAAACTGCTTGGTGAAAGTAAAGGGTTAACAAACATTTTCTTCTTAATGGCAATGTTTTTGTTAGCTTACCTTTTTGTCAGTAGTGAAAATTTGTATAAGAGTTTATGGACCTCAGAATATCAACAGTGGTTATTGAGTTGTTGCACAAATCTGAAAGTGTACCAATAGTAGATTAATCAGGGTTTGAATGAAAGCGTTTCAATTTAAATTATGCAGACATACAATGAAATATACCTTTTTATCAGCTGTGGACTTCTTTATAGGAGTTCATGGAGCAGATAATCTTGTGATGGGTATATGGGAAATTATGACTTCAGTGAATTTCAGAAATCTGCAAATATTACATTCATTCAACAAAGTGCAATAAGTGAAGTCTTCGCATTAAACATTTTGCAACTAACATAGACATGGTCTGTTAGTTTGTATATGGGGACATTTGACATTTGTATAGGGGTTTGTGGACTTCAAAATAACAACAGTAGTTATTGAGTTGCTGCACAAATCTGAAAGTGTACCATTAGTAGATTAATCAGTGCTTGTATAAATGTCCACAACTTAAATTTTCTTCAATCAAACCTACCATCTTAATAGTTGTACGATTCTTTATAAAAGTTAATGGTGCAGATAATCTTGTGATGGATATATGGAGAAAGTTAGGACTTTGGTGAATTTCAGAAATCTGAAAACATTACATTCATTGAACAAAGTGCAATAAGTGAAGTCTTTACATTAAAAACATTTCGCAACTAACATACACATGGTCTGTTAGCTTACCGTCATTTGTATAGGGATATGTGGACTTCAAAATATCAACAGTAGTTATTGAGTTTCTGTACAAACTTGAAAGTGTACAATTAGTAGATTAATCAGTGCTTGTATAAATGTCAACAACTTAAATGTACTTCAATAAAACTTACTGTTATATCACTTGTGCACTTCTTTATAAAAGTTCATGGAGCAGAGAATTTTGTGGAGCAGAGAATCTTGTGATGGGTATATGGAGGACGTTATGACTTCAGTGTTTCAGAAATCTAAAAAAATACATTTGTTGAACTGCTGAAGTGAAGACTTAACAATATTTTGCTACTAATGTAGACACTATGTTAGCTTACCTTTTTGTCAGTAGTGGACATTGCAGTCTATAAATCTGAAATTATATTGTTAGTTGATGTAGTGCCTTAAATATTTTCTTTTTAAACTATTAAAATGTACATAATCATGTCAACTTACCTTTTTATGTGAAGTTTTCTAGATCTTTTTTAGATGTTTTCTTGAAATCCTATTAACTTAATTGCATTTTATAAGACAACTGTAGGAATGCAGGCAGTCTTTGTGGATGCTTCCTATGCTGATTGGAAGCATCCAGTGTTGTTTGGATGGCTTAGACTAGGGCAGAAATTAGATCAAAAACAATTTTTCAACTAAAAACCAGAGACATTGTCTTAAAAAGATCAAGACAAATCAGATACACAAATTGAACAAATGAAATGCATAAACAACAAAAACCTTGACTGGATGTAGCTTTGGAGCTCCAGAAAGAAGAGCAATTATGGGAGGTGCTGGGTTGTGCCCGATGAACAATGGATAGAACTTGGTATGGAATGGTCAGGACTGTATGGACCTTGAAATCTCAAGATGTGTGTCACATGGTATGGACAAAAAAAGAATAGACAGTGTAGTTATATACATTTCTTAGTTCAGCGTGCTGCATAAATCAGACATATTACCTTACATGACCAAACCTTTCTTGATAAAATACTAGTGGACTTGCAGAAATTACAACAGAAATAATTTTCTGAACACTTTAACTGTCATCGTCCCGTATGCAGATATACACTGTCCCGTTTACTCTAAAAAGTAGGATATGCATATTATCCCCTAATATATAATATTATCTTTTATATTGCCTTTTTTTTATTACATCACATATTTTAGTAGTTATCATAAATTAGGTATCATTTGAAAGCTTATGATCTCAGAATTCATCCTGTGAAAACGGTTTTGAAATTGGACATTGTGTTACCATAGAAATGGTACTCTAAATTATTTTATCAGGCTCCTCCACTTTTGGGCGTCATGTTTCATAATTTATGATAAAAATATTTTCTAATCTTGAGAAAACACATTGTCAGAAAGGTCTGAGCCTCAAGGTTCCATATTTTGTGACAGAAGTGATATTTGGACAGAAATTTATTAATTTGTTATGGTAGAATGCATACAGTTAAATTCAATGGAATTCAATGACACCCAGTGGCTATTTTTGGTAATACGCGTAAACATCTCATGGGAACTTAAATTTTTTTGATATCCAACTTCAAATTTGGAACACAACTTGGTTAGATATGGCTTTGATTTATAGTAATTGTTTTGTAAAACATTTAGTAATATATATATATATATATATTATATAAAAGAAAAATATTTAATAATATTTGATTTAATGTAAAATTAAACTTCAATAACTGCTTTCATTTCAGTAATAATCTGCTATTTTCTCCCTTTAAGACCAACTTGGGTCTATACTCCAAAACATTCTTGAATTACAACCACTTAAGCTTGAATAGTGCATTTTAATGTCCATTCTCAAAAAGGGGGGTGACAGGTAAGGGGTTAAGGCGAGACACTAAAGGGGAATAGGGTAAAATTTTAAAATAATAGATATCACCATGAAACTTCCTCAGTTGATTACTTAAAGTATATAAAAAAATGTATTACAAGTTTTAGAAATTTGTATGTTTAATTATGCAAATTAGGCATCATGTCACTAAATATGCACGATTTTGTATATATTTTCAGTAGATAGATCTGAACATATGATAAAGCCAGGTGCAAAATTATTTTTTCATTTGGTTTACACAAAAGATGAAAATAAAAACTTAGAGGGATTTCAGGATGCTTTCATTAACTAGGGAATCAAAATATACTGTCCATGGCCATAAAAAAAATAAATTTTCGCCATATTTTTTTATTAAAATGTCACATAAATCAGGCCAGGAATGATTTATTAACAAATCCCTCTGAAAATATCTTCAGAATACTGCTAAGTGTATAACTGGAAAGTTTGGTGTACATAGGTGCTACATAAGCGGAGAGGTTTCTACTGGAGAATGACAATAAAATACAAAAACTAATTTTGAGAAAACGGCAGTTAAAGATTTAATAGTTCTAAATGAGATTTCTTCGTTAGCTTTAAATCCCCCTTTGGACATTCACGATTGATTACTGATAGAAAGAAAATGCCCATATTTGGTTTACATGGCATTGTGCAGGAGACTCAAAGCTTTACAACTATCCCGGTCATGACAGACTTCAGTGAACAGACAGATCTCAGCATGTCATGTTGGAATACTAACTTCCTGGTAAATTCGGGAGAAACTTACTGCCGCAAGTAAACAAAATGTAATAAAATAAACATCTTCATTTTCAATGTTTTCTTTATAGCAGCTTGAAATAATACTTATTGAATTAGTAAACTAGCCCAAAATCTCAAAACTGACCACTGCATGAAAAATCGATGTTTTTGTCTGCTGTGTCTCACCTTAATGATATGATTTGAAATAAATGGTCTAATAACGTACCGTTTTCACTTGTGAACTTGAACAGACCTCCATGGACCTCAGATTAATTGTAGCATGGTAGGGGCACATAAAAGAAAAATGCAGTTATACAGTCTTCATTATGTGCCAGAAATGTCAATTACTTTACTGAAACTAGTACTGCTTCATGGTAACTATAATAAGTTGAAACAATTTCAATTGTAACATTTTCTGCATCTTTAATATAGACATGGTCTATTAACGTACCCTTTTCAGTTGTAGGACATTGCACATGTTGACTGTATCCATGGACTTCCAGTAGTTTCTTAATTGAAGATGATGTTAAGATGTCCTCATTGAAGTCTCCCATAATTACTTTCTTTCCTGGATGTTTTTCCAGCTCAGTAATAACATGTAACAGATTTTGTCGAAACACATCAATTTGATATGAATTAGGCCTGTACAGCAGAGCAGCATTCAAACTGATATGTGGAACTGAGAAGTACAAACATTCCAAATTGCAAGGTTCTGGAATGATAACTTTAAAAAACATGTTTTCACAACAGTAAATAGCAACTCCACCTCCTCGCTGTTGTTTTAAATTACTGAAAAGTGGAGTGCTGTTGTCATAGCACTTAGCTCTTGGATTATGCTTGAAAATAAATCCTGGTATTTGTACTTGGTCTTCAACTTTTAGCCATGTTTCAGTTAAACAAATACAATCTGCATTCATAAGTTGTCTGTGAGCTTGAATATCTTGAACATGAGCTTGAAGACTTTGCACATTGTGAAGAGCAATTGTAAATATACCAGGTGTCTTTGAGAAAGTGTGACTTTCTAATGGAAATTTTGGTATATTTTTCATTGCCAAGTCAATTTGATCATTACAGTATATTACAGACTCCTTGAAGTTTTGAATTATTAGTCCATTGAGAGTTCTCACACGACTCAATGCAACATATGCTTGTCCTGAAGTAAATATCTTGTCAAGGGATACGACAGCTTTATCTACTGTGAGCCCTTGCACTTTGTGAACAGTGCATGCCCATGCCAGTCTAAGTGGAAATTGGCGTCTTAAACCACCGTTGGTTGTGACTTGATCTTCTTGAACTTCAATTACTGTAGAATTTTGGGAAAATCTATGTCGTTGGTTTGATCTCTGAATTTTTCCCACATTTGGATCATCAAATTCCACATGAATGGCTGATGGAAAGTCATCATCATAATCATCTTCCTGTTTTTCACTTCTGCTAATATGGACAACTGTACCAAAGGCTCCATTCACAAGTCCATCCGAAACATCAATATTTTTCTTTAACATAACTCTTGCTCCAACACCCAAGGAAACACATTTAGCCAAACATGAGTTGAAAACGGTTGAATGAAATCCAACTTTTTTTTCAATCCTTCCAGTTTTTGGATTTCTCACAAAATCTTGAGCTCGAATACTGATTGCCTCAGGACAAACCTCATTTAGTCTCTGAATATTGTATTCATCAACCTCTTTATTTGTAGGAAATATATGAACATCCCCGCATTCTTCTCCTGTTTCACGTTGCTTCAACATGTTGATGTCACTTGAGCTTAGAGGTTCATTTTTTTTACGAACTCTCAGACGATTTAAGGTTTCAGCAAAAGATACATCTTGTTGCCGAACAACTTCAGTTAATTCAGCAATTTCAAAGTTGTTTTCCCAAAGGTTCACTCCTTTTGGATCAGCATAAAGTGGAGTTCCTTTGACAGGCGGCAGCTGATAAAAATCTCCTACAGCTACAAGACTTACTTTTCCAAAGAGGGAGTAATCACCAGTTTGTTTGATTTGTCTCAATCTCCCATGAACATATGACAAAAGGTGATGGTCAACCATGGATACTTCATCAATAATCAAAATCTGCAACCATCCAAATTTGGAACGCAGAGAATTGATTTTGTCATCACTTAGTGGTTGATATGGCAATTTGACATTAGCACCAATTGAAAAAGTGTTGTGTATGGTAGCAGCTCCAATGTTGTATGCAGCTACTCCAGTTGATGCACATAAAATCACACTCCTATCATCAGGGTTGTCAGACAGCTGAGACAAGAGTCTAGAAGATTCATAGCATATTGCTTTGATTAAATGGCTTTTTCCTGTGCCTGCTCCACCAGTAACAAACAAGTGAAACGGTTCAGGATTTTCTCCATGCAGTTTTTGTAAACACCAGTCGCGAACTTTGTAAAATATCGCAGACTGTTTAGCATTTAATGATCTTAGTAAACCCAATGCTTCATCTCGAGACATTGCAGCATTACTGTTTTCAATCATGAATGCAGTTCGAGGGTTTGCTACAAGATCTGGAATAAGTGTGTCAGAATCATCTTCTTCAGGAAGTACGTTTTTCTTCTTTAGCTCAATACATTCATGGCGCTCCTTCTCTGTTTCAGGACACAATGCAGCCCAAGCATCTTCCAAATCAACACCCAGCTCCAAGACCTGTTGAGCTCTGTCCATTTCATCACTGTCCTTTTCAAACAGTGCTCGATTAGAATCAACAATAGATTTTACTTCGGTCACATTTCTTCCACATTTCACAGCACCATTGTTGTAGAAATCCTCATAAGTGTGGAACTTATCAGGCTTCAGCTGACAATCTTCAAAATGTGGTAAAAAAAGTTGTAGTAGTGAATGATAGTACTTTTCTGGATCTTTTGTTGGTGAAAATCTTGGATACCTTATTACTGCAGGTTCAGTTCGAGTTCTTCTTACCATATACCCACAATTGTTGTTAAGCTTGATCACATTTTCTTTATTTTGTGAAGATAGCTCAGATGATGACAATATCCTGTATTCTGAACAAAAACTGCCCAGACATAGAATCTCAAAATGTTCTGTTTTTGGTCTACTCTTGTATCGGTCAACCAAACTGTTCATCCAAAAACTGTTTTCTTCACCAGAATGGTCATCTTTGTTCTGGAGAACACGCAAAGGCAAACTCATCTTCACAGGATCTGTTCCAATTGGAATAAACTGGACTTTGCGAGAGCATTCTTTCAAGTGCATACCCGTTAGGCGGTACACTGCCTCTTGAGCTGAAACTTCTCTGTTGTGTAGATATACACTTCCCAACATTTTTAACGATGATCTTGCTTCGAGATTTCCATTCATAGCTTCATTTTGTGCGCGTTGTAACAACAGTCCCATTTCTTGTTCTGCTTTTGTGATGTAACTAATAATATAAACCACTACAGAGTAAGCATCTGTGACATACTGGATATCCATGTTGCCTTGCCATGCGCGCAATAAATGAGGGTTATATTGATTTACCCAAACATCTTTTGGACTTCGTTTCAAGACGACACTTTTCTTTTTAGAACATTTCTTGTACGCCTTCTCAAACACAGCTTGATTAATTCCAATGGATTGGAAAAAGGCATCGGCTGAATCAAAATTTACTCCAGATTCTGTTAACACAGTTTTCATTTTCTTCAGAATTGCACTTGCAGTCTCATTTCCATCATTGCCTTTCAAGTCATCTCGTATGGCTCTTGTTATAAATGTGCGGCTAGATGGAGGTCGTGGAAAATTAAATCTACACACTGTGTTTTTCTTCCGGCATGTCTTGGAATGTCTGCTGCTGTGCTTTTGAACACTGTTCACAGTCTCATAAAGTTCTGCGTCATCATCTCCTGGTGTCTCACAAGTGATGTAATGATCTATGAAAGCAGCAACCAAAGCATCATTGTCTTCATTGTCTTCATTTAACTTTGGAGCATTTTCAACCCAAAACAGACAATGAACATGAGGAGATCCACGCTGTTGAAACTCTACACGATAAAAGTAGTCTTTTATCTTTCCAATAGGTTGAGCGGGTGACATAATGACATCTTTCAAAAAACAATGCCATCTATAATCAAACATCCTTGCAGCAGTGACTGGGTTTCTTCTAATTAGTCCACATTTCTCAGACCAGTCAAGCTCATCAACACTGACATTTTTCTGTTCTTGCTCCAGGATGGTGTTGATCATTTCAGGCCATCTGAGATCAGCAGAGCTAAAGGATGCAAAGAAAGTTGGAATACCTAGTTGTCTTATCAGTGCAAAAAGGTCTTTTTGAGTTGATTGCCAATAGGGTGGCGTTCCACGGACTGGTCTCAAAAACTTGTATCCTTCATCATAATTCAATATTTCAGCCAATGACTCTGGGTTTGTGAGCATATCCGAAGTTACTTCTTTCAACAACCTCTTGTCCGACCCTTTTCGCAAAGCAATGGAAACATTAGATACAATTTGATCCAACTCTGACATATATTGTGCATAGAAAATGAAGTCTGTGCTTTGTGCAAAACGTCCATCTGCGTTGAGGATTCGTGCATTTAGATATCGTGACAGTGTGATTTTTTTCTCTCTCTCATCATGGAATGTTGGACCACCAGTTGGGAAGAGAACAGGGAAACATTTTGCTTCATTGCTTTTATCAGAAAGTAATTTAATAGGACTGTTACCTTCAGCTGGTGCCACATTTAATATATCTTGAAAATGCTGATCAATTACTTCTGAACCAAGATTGACAGGTTGTAAACATGTGTCTGACAAAAGACCACTCTGCTCTTTGATGTAAGTCAAGTCTTCCTCTGGCTGTTCTTCAGTATCATTTTCCTCTTCACTCTTTTCAACTTCAGCTTGTTCCTCCATTTCTTCAGCAACATTCTCTTCTGGTTCATTCAAAGAGTTGATCCATTGTTCATTAATCTCCACATCCTTGTACCATTTATTGCACCTGATCAAACATCTCAGAGCATTTCTAACACGATCAGTGTGAACATGCTTGTACTCATAATGCCCTTTGTAGGTTAACTTGCGCTTCAGTTTTATCCTTATCATCTTGTCATCACATTCATTTCGTGGAAGAATATTTGACACATCTGCAGTATTTACAGGAACACACACCACAGGTCCATGGCAGCCATTTTGTTTTCCACGGGGAAGACAGAGTAACTTCAAAAAAGGAATATTACGTGCCACAAGATGTTGTTCTAAGGAGTTAAGACACTTTAGTTGATTTGGAATGTCCACCAAATGCATATTGTTAGCAACACTCTCTTCAGGCAGTTTTCCACTGATGATTTTTCGATGACAGGTTGGACAAATCCACAATTTGCACCTTGGAGAAAAACCAGAAGGATTATGACATTTTTCATCACAAACATGTACATACCTCAGTGTGATGCATCTTCTTGCCAAAGCAGCTATTTTTTCTCCTTTCTCTTCATAGCATTCTGGTTTGCATTCAGTAACCTGCTTTCTGAAAAGTAAACGGTGACAGACACAGCACACAAACTCTGGACCTCTACTCACTTCTTGACGAAAACTGGCAATTGTAACACCAATGTCTTTGTGTTTTTCCCTTTTTTTTGCATATACCTCACAGCCTTTTTGTATTTTACTGAAATGAAAGTTTACATCTTTGTGATATTTTGTCTTCAAATACTCACGCACTCTTGCTTTAAAGACCAAGTTTTTAACATATTTATTCTTAGAATACTCACATACTCTTGCTTTAAAGGCCAGGTTGTGAAGATATTTTTTCTTGGAATACTCACATACTCTTGCTTTAAAGGCCAGGTTGTGAAGATATTTTTTCTTGGAATACTCACATACTCTTGCTTTAAAGGCCAGGTTGTGAAGATATTTCTTCTTGGAATACTCACATACTCTTGCTTTAAAGGCCAGGTTTTGAAGATATTTCTTCTTGGAATACTCACGTACAGTTGCCTGAAATGAGACATTATTTTTATATTTCATCCGAGAATACTGACAAACACGTTTCTGAAACTGAATATTGCTTGAATACTTGGCCTTAGAACGTTCACGCTTAAACAAACATGCATGACAATCTTTTAAATATTTATCACGAAGAACTTTAATTTTTTTCTGTCTATAATCTTTATCACTACAGTATTTTGTTTTGGCATAGTCAATTTTATTCTGTCTGAAATCAATGTCATTATCATACTTGGACTTCTGATCCTTCAGTTTTTTCAAGTATCTCTCTTGGTCATTCTGTGCAGCATCGCTTACCTTCCTTTTACGCAGACATGGCATTCTCACCTCATTTGAAGTGGCATTCCCACACTTCCCTGCGCAAATGTCTTGATCTCTGTGCTTAACACATGTCACAACTTCATAATGATTACCATTACGGTTTTTCAAATATATTGCATTGTTTGCAATTACCTCTCCAGTAGGTTTGTGTGCATTCCACCGTCCATCATTAAAAGTCATTATGGTTGTTTTAAACAGATCAGCAGAAGCAAAGATGTCAATTTCAGTGACCCATGACCCAGAATAATAGACTCTAGATTGTGTCAAGTAGTCCTCTACTGAAGTATACTCACTTCTCACATACCTCTCAAATATTGAAGCATTCATTTTCAGGTGTTTGACAACTGCACGACGAATCTTCAAATGCTTGTCCTCACTTCCACAAATTGCATATGCCAGTGATCTGAAAAAGCAGTTACCATCTGGTTTGATACTCTTTGTCTGACACGGACCTGCAATGGGACCAAAGTTTGTTGCAACATCACAGTCACTGTTATCATTTGTCAGAAGCAAGAGTTCACATAAAGCTTGCTGATCTCTAAGAGTCAAGGGAGAAAAAAATATTTCTGGAATTGAAACATCAGTAATTATTATGTCATCTACTACAACATTTTCAACATGAGATTTTTTAACCCGTTTCTCAGAGACCTGCTCATCCTGCTTTTTTCTTCTCCCCCTTTTTCCTTTACTTGGCAACACGTTACACACTGGTTGCGACATTGAAAGGTCAGTGCTTCTTGTATTTTGAACTTCAACCTCAGGTAATTGAAAGTCAGATGACCTTACCTCAGTCGTCACAGATTTGCATACCTTGGGTTTGCGTTTTAAGACTTCACTGTAAAGTGCTTTACCGGAAGAGCATGGAAAACTGCTGCGGTCTGCCTCCAGGGAGTGAGACTTTGTAACCCGTTTCTCTGAGAGGTCATCTTGATTTTCTCTTCTCCCCCTTTTTCCTTTACTTGGCAACACATTACACACTGGCTGCGGCATTGGAACATTATTGCTTCTTGTATTTTGAATTACAACCTCAGGTAATTGAAAGTCAGATGACCTTACCTCAGTAGTCACCGATTTGCATACCTTGGGTTTGCGTTTTAGAACTTCACTGTAAAGTGCTTTACCAGAAGAACATGGGAAACTGCTGCGGTCCACCTCCAGCGAGTGAGAAACTTCAGAATCTGCATTTACAAAAACTCCAGTTACCTCAAATCGTGGTGCAGTTACCCCAAATGAATGTGCCATCTTATTAATGTAGCCATACAAAGATTCTATGGTGTCGTGATAAGCAACACAACTTGTCTCTGTCATGTTAGCATGAGAATCAACAAAGGCATACCATGAACCCTCCTTAATAACTGCACATGTGTTGGCACAGATACATAAAAGGAAAGCATCAGCACTCAGTAGAGCTTGCTGAAGAGCTACATCAACTGGCATGGCCACATTTATTAATGCTGCATCATAGTCATCAACATCAACAAATCCAGTGAGAGACTCTGCATACTCTATTGAAAATACTGTATTACCCAGAACATGTCTCCTTGGTAACTCATGGACTGCAGTGTAATTCCTACCCACCACTTCTCGGTCATTTATGTTACCCTGATTTCGTAACCATTCATAAAGGTGTGTTCCTGCCACTAAGACACCATCAAGATCTTGTCTCGTCCAAGTCAGCACGTTCTTCATCTTGCTTGTCAACACTGCTGTCAGACTGATGGCACCACACTGTCTGCCACGTGAATTTCCAAATCGGGCATCACCTTGATGAAAGGAACCTTGAAGCACTGATCTCTGTGGAAATTCAGAGAATACAGCTGAAACATTCAAAGCATTATCATGAAGTTTCATAGAAATTAGGTTTTGTGGGTTTTGTCTCATTTTGCTCAAGTTTTTTTCAGTTTTCTCAGTTGTAAAAGTTTCAAAGGTTTCAAAGGTTTGTACAGTTTCAAAAGCGTAAAGGTTTTGCTGAAGAGGGCTTTCTATTCTCATTCTCCCTCTTTCCAGACGGCTCATCTGGGCCATTTGTTTAAGGGGAAGCGGCGGAACCCCTGCCATTTTTTCAAGAGGAAGCGGCCGAACCTCTGCCGAAAGAACCTGCATATCCTCCACCAGAAGATTCTCCTGGATTTGAGGGTGCGATGTTCTTTGGTATGGGTTACACGATGGTCTCCCGGTAAAAGGGAAGAGTCTTCCCTGTATGTCAAAGGGACATGATGTTCCCTGTGCCTTTTTCTTTAGAGGAGGCGACCGAACCTCTGCCAATTTATTAAGAGGAAGTGGCCGAACCTCTGCTTGACTTGTTTTAAGAGGAAGCGGTGCAGCCTCTGCCTGACTTGTTTTAAGAGGAGGCGGTGCAGCCTCTGTTTGCCTTTTTTTAAGAGGGGGTGCAACCTCTGCCTTTTTTTCAAGAGGAAGTGGCGGAACCTCTGTATTTGCACACCATTGTTGCGCAAGCTTCTTGGCTATGCGGGCCCTTTTCATAGGTCGTGGCATCTGTAAATATAAACAAGAAGATTATGTATACTTGCATAACTGAAGTTGCCAGTTTTACAAAACACCCAAAAATACTTCACTTCATTACACTATACTGATTTTCTATCCAATTTCACATAGAAATATTTAACAATTCTGAAATAAATGTTTACTTGAAAATTAAGATATTTGATATGAGTGTATGTGAATATATATAGAATTTAACTTAATGTCTGTTAACATATACATTTACATATTTTTTTTTTCACATAAACACTTATCAAATATTCTAATTTAATTATATATATGCATGTATGAAGACTTTAGATGCAAAAGCCTCTAAATGCCATCTGACATTTTCTTATAAAAATGATCATTTTTTTTATCAAGCTTGTATGTTTATGTTGTTATTTCACTTTTATGTCAATGAAAATTACCTATTAATCGTCATTAAAGTGAAATAACTGATCCAAAATAAAAAAGCTTGATAATAAAAATGCTCATATATTATATTATATTATATTATATTATATTATATATATCTTAGTCTTAGCCTAAATAATGCTGTTTATATAAATGTTTGTAGAAGCATGTGACAGCCCTTCATGAGAGCAACCATTTTGTCAACATTCATTAAAAATACACAAAAAACTCTGATCTCTAAAATTCTTTCTACAACATACCCATGAGTTTCATACAAAAGAACTAAAATTGTACACTGATGTAATTTCAAAACACATTGCTTAATTTATGACCTGCTTAACCTCACCTTGTCAAGAAACACAGAAAATAGTCTCCTTTTTTGCCTGTCTTATAAACCCTCACTAATTGCTCAACTTAATTACACTAATTGCATTACACTAATTACACCACTTAACCAATCAAATAACCAATTACTAATCATTATTATTATTATTACACTGTAGCCTCTCCTCTGCAGCGGTTTAGTTCAGCATCTTCTAAGTGGTGCAATATGTTAATCCACATACTACAAATCCTGAGCCATTCTGATCATGGGTTCAAATCTCATATGGCATATGACCATACTGCAAAAGTATTCCTCTCATTAAAGTGAGCACAAATAGTTGTGGTAAGATTGAGGCTTTGTGAAACAGTTGAACCAAATGTTCCATAATGCTTTGAATCAATCTGACACCTAATGGTCATTTGCAGGTTTTGATCTGAAATTAACCATTAAAAAATGTGTTGTTTTTATTATTGTATTTTTCTCATATGAAGCTCTTAATCTGTAGGCTCCTCACTGTGCATAATGTTATTCTGTTCCTGAAAAATGAATATTGATAAAACAAATCAAGCCATTCATTAAAAAATATTAATTTCACTGCTTTGGAAGAAGCTAGTGTAAAGAGGGCCAGCTAGCCTCCTTGTTAGAGCACCTGACTCTCACACCAGAGACCAAGGTTCAAGACCCACACAGAGCAGGACAAGTAACTTAGTAGCCTACAATGCTTGAGGAGTTGTTTAGCAAGTTGGGAATGAAGAAATATTAATTATATTTTATTTTTTTATGATGAACTTCCTAAAACTTTTTTCTATGACATAAAAGACTTTTGATTTCCTTGTTATACCTAAATACTTGTACGAGTGAGTCATGCAATATTTTTGTGGTTAGGAACTATAAATTAAGGTGTTTCATTAAATGGGACACTTATCAGTGTTGCACACCATGCCTTTAGAGTGTCTGAGTTACACAGCCTCGGAGAGCACATGGACGCTGTTGAGACAAGACGCTCTTGTTTCCTTCATTCTTTCCAGCTAATATTGGTATGTTTAGAGGTGTTCATTTGGTTAAAGTTCACTGAGTAATGAAGGCAATATGTTGCTGAATTTATTATATGTATTGTGAGTTTTCAGTGACGCACATGGAGCTAACAAGTGATCTGTGCACCGTGTATAATGTGGAAAAAGATTTGCACAACTGATAATATTCTGATCAAATTGTCCCATGTCATTTTTCAGGGTCAATAAATACAATCATTGGAAGCCATCTTGCTGTCTGAAGTGTTTAATATCTTCAGAACTAGATCTGCTGGATCTGATAAATCCATTCTGATTTATCAAACTATTTCTAACCTATAGTATTGCAGTTTTGCTCTTCATTTCATTCCATTTAATGTGAATTATATTTATTTACCAACAACAAATAGAATGCATGAGTTTCCTTGCAGTCTTTTTAATTCTCAATATACACATGGCAAAATGTGAAAAAAAAACTATACATTTTCAACATGCAGATATTTAATCAAGTATGAAATGAAATGGAAACTACAAATTCACAGTTGAGAAAAAAGCTTTAAGCTGTAGTAATTGCAACTTTTTGTCTTTATATTTCTGCAGTTGGACGTGCTGACTTGGAGAGTTGCTCTGTCAATTTGTGTTTCCTGGATGGCACAATGATATTTGTCAGTTGAAATAGGATGTGTACTGTGTGGTTTGATCAAACTCTTTATCTTCAAAGTATTGTTCAGCCTGTCCAGCTCTTTCAGTAGTGTCCTCATTCATCACACTTGTGTTGATCTCCAGTGAAGCTATAGGCTCAATTAATGATAAAGTCATTGTATGTAGTAACTTTCATTTCTAGTAGTTCAAGCAGAAAATCAACAATATCATCATTAGATCTGTTGCATTTTACATCAACCAGTGTGCAAACAATGCTATTTCAATGCTATTACTGTAAAAATGTTGTCAGAGGTAGATTTTTATGATGAGGTTTCTATGTTTTAACTTCTATTGCAGTTGGTTTGAATTGAGTTTAACATTTTGGACACTATGCCACTTATGCCACTTTTTGGACGCTTATAGCCACAAACTGAATAGTGGCATGTTACTAATGTGATGGTTTAATTGACAGACATGTTAGTTATTTGTGCACCAATTATTTCACAATTTTGAATACCCTTTTGTAATTGTTTTAAATAATCATTGTATTTGTTTTTTTTTTCATTTACTCAAAATAGTTTTTTAACCCCTAATGTTTTTAAATACACTTTATAATTAAATTGATCACCTCAGCACAGACAATACAAATTTGAATCATTTTAAACCCCTAATCTTGTATTAATGTAATTCTTAACATTGTCTACATTCAAAATTGTCATATGATACCATTGTCAAGACAATGTTCATGTTCAATGTTCAATGACTGAATTATACTGCTGTTTTGTCACATGCTGTAAATAGTTTTCTAATCTGTTTTTAAATGCACAATTATTTTAATTCAAAAGTTTTTAAAATGGAGTTTTCTTATCCATATGATTAATGCTGAAAAAAATCAAGGTTTATTCACATCCATCTTTCAAATATAATTGTATTTATTTGTATATTAAACACAACAAAATGGTACAATTGACTTTTGTTTATTTAAATAGTCAACAATTTCATACATCACACATTTTATCTATTTATACTATATATTCAAATTTACCAACACAATTCAATACTACAGCAGGGCTCAAAATACATACATAGAAAGTAATAGTTCACAATTCAGCACCATATGTATAAAAACCAATGTGTGAACAATAACAAAACATGTCTTCAAGTTAGCACATGACATTGAGCATAAAGTAATTTCAACTAAACATATCTGATATACTATATATGTTCATCACCTTCACGTCATCAGCAATCACTGATAACTCATCACCTGCTTGTCATTTATCACCATAGACACTAATATTCATCACAGCTGTCTCTCTTTGTCTCATCATCACCTTTTGTAGTTCCATTCTGATCAATCATCCTTTGTGCATTCTTGTCTATTTAATGTGTCTGTATCCTGCCATATGTTCACCTTGATTAAGAGAAAACTGTTCCACACAAAACGTTCTAGCTTTGTTCAGAAGGAGATTTGTTCAGAAGGAGATTTGTTCAGAAGGAGGTTTGTTCAGAAGGAGGTTTGTTCAGAAGGAGGTTTGTTCAGAAGGAGATTTGTTCAGAAGGAGATTTGTTCAGAAGGAGAAAGATTGTTCAGCCTGCACCCTGACACACAGGTTAGTCTAAATATACTTTTAATGATTTTTAAATTCAGAATATGACTTTAATATTTTATTTATAATATTTTGTGTAATTTCAAAGATACTCAAACTAAATCACAAAACATATGTCTCATAATTATAACCACATCATGTTAAATCATGTGACTCCTGTAAGTGATAATCATATTATTAAATCTTAATTTTTTTATTTTTTTTTATTTTATTTTTTTAATGTGCATACAATATTTCTTATAGATATGGCAAGTCCATCAAATGTTGTTGGATATATACACAACGTCACTGACATAAAACAGGGCCCCAAGAAACATTTTTTTGACGCAACATTACAACAAAAAGACATCACATCAACAATCAGAATATTCAGGCCTGAACTACACGGGCAATTCAAATCATCAGAAAATGATCGGTGAGTCAGTTACATATGTTGTTCTTATGAAAAGTACATTCACAATGACCTTTTAGCTCTAAACGCATTCTTAAAAATGGTTCTAAACCATACCATGTTAAAATTATTTGATTCATAAAAATTGCAGAACCCTTCCAGCTAAATAAACAATATTTGTAATGAAAGCGCTAGAACCCATGGTGTTATAAAAATACTTTTATTATGTTAGATTATTCTCATTAAAATTAATAACTGTATGTGATAAATATTTATTTGATTAATATTAATTTATATTTTTTCCTTTTTGAATTTATTAATATTGGGGTTTGTTTCACCCCTCAATCTTTGAGATGTAATTTTAATTTAGAGCCTCAAGATTGATTTAGTGGCTTTAATGATCTTGTGACTGGGATTGTTTATGCATGAAGATTGTATGAAAATTTGAAATTTAATATAAAAATACATTTTAAGATGCTTTAAATTGTTAGAATTTGAGGCTATAATATTTGTTTTAATTATGAATCTTTGATAAAGACATTTATTTTATTTAAAAAAAGAGGGAACAGACAACCATGAACTGTAACCTAAAGATCCATTTTAGTATATGACGATTTATTAGTACCATACAGTTATAAAAAGAAATGTTACTAAAGTGCAAGAAAACTTAAAACAATCATCTTTTTAGATTGTGTGACTTTACTCTTTAAACTGTATACCAGACAACTAACTATATTTCCTTAATCCATGCAACTCCTAGGAGACCCATTAAGCTGGAGAATATTGTGATACAACCTTCGCAGCTGTATTCCGGGAAAGTAGACATTCTTTTCACAAACACGTCTAAATTATTGTGTATAAGAGATGCTGGATTCATTTACAACACGCAAAAAACAGATCTGAAAGTGTTTACATTGGAGCACATCCTTAAAACCAGCTCCCAATATGAACGAGTAAGTACATTTTTATAAGAAAATTTGAATGTACAGTATCTATTTTAAATGGACTTAATCACATATTACTTAAACATTAACCACTATAACAGAAATACCCTTATAAACTTTGATTCCACAACTTGAATTTATATTGAACTAAATTTATGTGTGCATGCTGACACGAGAGAATTTTCAAGTTTGGTCCTAACATTAGGGGCTGTTTAGCCACACTTGCACATTTTACACTTCAAAAGAACATTGAAGCTGCATTGCACACCACTGTCTTTCAAATATATGGTGTGACTTGGCAGTATGATTTGAAAATGTATCCACAGTCTGCTTTTAAAGATAACTCCTATGCTTATTTATATACATATAAAAAAATAACATTATTTTAAATATACATACATGTAATTGAAATAAACATGTTACTGAAATTGAAAACGAGCTTTAACATACTGTTTTACTAATCTGTGTAAATTTCTCTTTCAATAGGTACTACTCAATGTCAAAATCGCTCAACAGGAGAGCGAGGGCCACAATATAATGAGAGATGGAACTTTCCTGGAAAAAACCATTTACACTGTTTGTGACGCAACATCATCTGCAGAACTGACTGTGTGGGGCGAGCACTGCCTTGAAGTTGACCGGTGGTACAGCATGTCAAATATCTCCGTAAGACAATACAACAACAAACCATACTTGACTACAACCAAAGACACAGAATTCAGAATCATTAATTCTCAAGACACTGCAGTCCTTCTTCCAACCACATCTTCAAACAGTCAAAACTGTGAAATAATTGGCGCACAAATTACAAATACGTATATCTGTCCATTAAAACACCCTATCAATATGTCACTATCAAGCTCAAAAATACTGTGTGAGAAATGTAAAACTCAATTCAAATCAGCTGCAATACAAATGAAAACTTTCGGGAACTTAACAATGAAATCTACATCTGGCAAAATATTTACAGCCAAAATTGGCAATAACATTATTGGCACAATCGTTGACTTAAAACGCAGTAGATCTGACGACGATATTGTTGATGCACTACTTGAATTACCAGAAATGAAAGTCACAACACATAATGATTTTATCATAAAGATTGAGCCAATTAACACCAACACAATAACTGATGATAGAGCTGGACCATCTACACCTTTCTTCCAAGATACAGACTTGGATCAAGACATGCTTCAAATTCATACACCACCACAGAGTACACATCCTACACATCCTACACCAACTGACACATCTGATTATGCAATTCAAGACACACAAACTGACATTGAGACGCCATCACCACCAGTACAAGAGCCAAAACACACAAATAAAAAGTTGAGATCTGTAGGCATGCAATTAAAAACAAAAAAATGATTTTTTTTCCCGCTAATATATATATTATTATTATTTTTTTTTTTTATACCTTTGCAGGTATTTCTCATTACCATTGTTGGTATGATTATATTTGATGCATCTAATGTGTTTTTTTTTTTAATTTGTAAATTTATAATTTAAATGATAGTGTGGAAGAGAATTTTTAATTTCTTGTTGAAAATATACTTTGTATTTAATTGGTTAAACTAAGACCAAAAGTATCTCTTAAACAATATATTTTGTTTATTCTTGTGATCATATTGTCAAGTGTTTATAGGTAGTGTTATATTATATATGTTGATGTTACCCTTTTGTTTGATACCTTTGCAGGTATTTGTGATTACCATTGTTGGTATGATTTATCATTTATTTATGTAATGTGTTATTTGTATTAGTTTTTTACTTTTGCAAATATTGATAATTGATTGCATGGAAGAGAACTTTTTGATTTCTTGTTGAAAACATACTATGTATTAAATTGGTTTAAACTAAAAGCAAAACTGTCCCTTTTTATAATACAATCTACTTTGTTCATTCTTGTAATGCAAATTTGAATTTTCAGCATCATTACTCTAGTCTATAATGTCATATGGTTTACAAATCATTTTAATATACTTATTTTCTGCTCAAGAAATGTTTCTTATTACAGAAAACAGCAATGCTCCTTATTGTAGTTTGAAAACTGAAATACAGAATATTTTAGACATGTTCAAAAAAATTGTTAGCTGATAAATAAAAAAAAAAAAAAAAAAAAAGAATTTTCTGCATGAAAATGTTTTTCATTTCATTTGGCATAAACATCTTGTTCAAGTATTTATGTATTCATAGGTAGTGTTATGATACATATTTTGATTACCTTTGCAGGTATTTGTAATTACCATTGTTGGTATGTATCTAATGTGTATTTCGTATTTTGATTACTATTTGGAGGTATTTGCGATTACCATTGTTGGTATGATTATATAATATATATAATTTTTTTTTCATGTAAACATGTTTAAATAATGATTGAAATGACTTTATGGAAAAAAATCTATTTATTTTTGCCAAATATATTTTGCATTAAATTGATCTAAACTGAGTAAAACTGTCCCTTATTTTTACTACGATATATTTTGTTCATTCTTATAATGCAAAATTGAATTTTCAGAATCTTATCTCTAGTTATTATTATTCTTCTTCTTCTTCTTCTTCCGCCAATGGAAGTCTATGGCAGCCCTATGAACCATACATAGGAAAATGATGAAATTTGGCACACTTGTAGTGATGGTAATGAAAAGTAATTGTAGCAATTTTTGAGTCTCTAGGACCAACTCTATAGCGCCACCAGCAGTTCAAAAATCCAACATTGAAATGGTTATAACTTTTGAACCCTTTGATCTAGAAAAATGAAACTTAGTACACCTGATTTATCTCATCATGCTGATCAGAACCAATATCTTACATCAAGACTCCGCCCATTACAGTAGTGGCCATTTTGAAAAGTACAGTATGCAGTTTTTTTGCTACTCCTCCTTCAAAATTGGTCTAATTTTGTCCAAACATGTACTCAAATGATCGTCGGACTGAGCCGCATAAAAGTACTGTCCCCGATTTTTTTGCTATATTGGAAAAAAAAAAGTTATGATGTCGCAAACTTAACGAGGTCGACCCAAAATTGGTTCAGAAGCTATAGCTCGGCCAAACTTTGATCAATCGAAACGAAAATTGGTACACTTCATCGGAAGCATGATCTGAGGTTCCATGCCAAAGTTGGGAACAGCGCCACCTACAGGTCATGAGATATGGAAAATGCATATTTTGGCCAATAACTTATGAACAGTTTGTCAGAAAATTATAAACTTGGTGTCTATCGATTCCTTGGGTCATGACAAATCCGTGGATATCGATTTTGCCATGATGGGATGTACCACGTGTCCGCCATTTTGAATGATGTCATAATTTGCAATATCTTTTAAACTATTTGAAATTTCTTCACCAAATTTGGTATGGATCATCATTAGCATGGCCCGAAGGTACCTGAGAAATTTGATCACAGCGCCACCTAGTGTTCCAGAGATATCATTGTTTTTTGAAAAAACACTTATAACTTTTGCTAACATTGCTTGAAATTTGATTTCTTTATGTCAATATATTCCTTGGCTTATGCCGATTTCAACGATATCTCATATGTTATTTATCAACAATGTGACTGGCCGCCATATTGGAGTGAATGTAAAACAGTTTTTTCGCTACTCCTCCTTCAAAATTGGTCTAATTTTGTCCAAACATGTACTCAAATGATCTTCGGACTGAGCCGCATAAAAGTACTGTCCCCGATTTTTTTGCTATACTGGAAAAAAAAAGTTATGATGTCGCAAACTTAATGAGGTCAACCCATAATTGGTTCAGAGGCTGTAACTTGTGAACAGTTTGTCACAAAATCATAAAATTGGTGTCTATCGATTCCTTGCGTCATGTCGAATCTGAGGATATCTATTTTGCCAGGATTGGATGTACCACATCATAAGCTATATTAGCATTAAGTTAGCTTAGCATGCTAATCTCGTTAACATGATTTTGTGTGCTCATTCACACACTGAAGCCTCTCCTCTGCAGCTTTGTAAAACATGTCCTCTGGGTGGCGCAAGTGGTTCAACCATGCGTCATGAATCCCGAACCATTGTGGTCGTGGGTTCGAGACCAGTGTGGGGCGACTTTGAAATTGTGTATAAAATAATAATTTAAATTCCTTCCGGCTCTGCACTGCTGTTGGTGCTTAAATGCTAGCTGTGCTGCTGTAATTGATGTGCTTACTGTGCTTGATGTACATTAAATTTCTGATGTTTTGCTCTTCTGGCTCCGCATTGCGCTACAGCGGCTGTTGCTTGCTCTGCCTTGCAGGGCTTGGCCCCGTATTGCTGCTTGCAGCTATATTTTATTATTTGCTTTTGTTTGGTTCTAATTCAGATCTAACAGGTGATTGAAATATACATTTCAAATCAGTGATGTATAAAGATGTGTGTTCCTTTAAGAACGTCGTTCCTATTTCAAGTTTGATTGATGTGTACATGTGGAAAACGTGGCATTAACCATCATGTTAGGTGTTTCTTATTTTATTGGTTTATGTGAGTTAAGTCCCGCCCTCGCTGGTGTTTTCGTGTAGCTTGAGTGGTTGTTCGAGAGAGACGATAGGGTTGAGATTGACAAGTGTGGGAGTGGAGATAGAGATGTGAATGTGAGAGACGTGTTTGCGGTAAGAGAGTGATTTGATTGATGATTTACAAGTTTAAATAATCTTTAACTGTAATGTAGATCAGAGGTGGAGCACTGACACAGAGATGAATCGCTTGTGTGTGCTTCTTTGAGATTGCCGCGAGTGTTGTACGGCCGTTTTCCAGTGTTGTTAATCTGCCGTGCAGGCACGAATACAGACTGTTTAGGTTAATAATCAATGCGCATATCCGCGCATCTGAACGCGTAAGCTAAAACAACAGTTACCAGACTAAAGACGTTTATGGCCGTTGTTTCCTTTTTTCAACGAGGGAGACCTTGAGGACCAGATAGCGCCCCAAATACCCGAGTTATTTGGGGTTCCTCTGGCGCCGTGGGAGGTGCATTGTGTTCGGCTGTCGAGCGAGAGAGAGGACGAGGAGCTGTGCGAGGCCTACTTCAGGATTTGCGGAGTGCTGTATTGTCTCACATGGAATTTGAGGTATCTGTTTGATTTGTTTTGTGCTCAGGAGAGTGAAGGGGCCATTTGTCAGTTTCCTGGCCACCACGAACACGAGCCACGTTTCAGGCCTGCAACGGGGTGGGTTGTGTGAATGACTGATGTGTGTGTGGGCCCACAGCAATATATATTGGTTCATTTAGTATTATTCAGTGCACTGAAAATAATATGTGAATACTCCGAGTATATGTGCTATAATCTGTGAGTTATTATATACATTCTTCCTATTGAGTTCATTGGTTCAATCTATACTGAGTGCATTTGACCTAGAGATTAATTTCAGTAGGTCTGGCATCTGAGATATTGCCCTTCAGGGGTTCATTTGTGTCAGATTTAAATGCCATGTGATTGTGTGAATACTTAACATTCTGAAATTCATTGTTTGAGCCAGTTAACATTTTATAATTCTATTCTAATTAAATTCTTTATTTGTTTTGTACTTCTAACAGTGTGTTATTCTTTCAGAAGTGTTTATGTTGACTTCATCAGTTAACGGGCGTAGGGATTTATTCTGAGTAAATTTCCAAAAGAAAAGTATCTATTTCAGTGACATCAGAGGGGCCTAGTAATACAACATCTCTTAGGCACTAGTTTATTGAACCTGGTGCTGTCCCTTACTGAACCTTTAGAAAAGGAGGTAGGGGGCGCTACATACATGTTCTCAAATTCACATCTACGTGCTCTCGAGTTTTGCTACTATTTTACCTTCATAAGTAATGCAGGTATGATCCAGATTGTATTTGCAATGTATACCAAATTATTAGTCAATTATTAATGGAGCAATAGTGGTTCATGGTGTTATAAGAGGGAAATGTGGTGGGAGGTTGGAGGGCTGTAGCCTGTCATGCACTCTCATTTATTGCATCAAAGCACATTAGGCATTTTATTAAATAGAGACTGCTTATATATGTTGTGTGCATTTAGAGAAAAATACTAAAACATGGTTGAGGTACTGTGCGTTTTAGAAAGTCGAGGCAGATAAATGGCAAATGTGATTGGACGAATTCAAACAATGGGATCGCTTGTTAAGTTAGCTGCACGCAAAATGTTAAAATCAAAATACTGCACGGCCGGTTACTGCACAGATACCTCTTACTATGGACCTAGCAGCTGACGTTAGTTCTGCGAGTTGAACTCCCTGCATCAACAATGTTTCCTGACACGATGAACATCAGCTAGCTTCAGGGTGAGTTGAGAGGGACATTGGATTCTGTTTACAGACCTGCTGTGGTTTAGTTAGCTGCTAGTAAACGCATTATTATCGATCTGTGATATCGTCGGAGTCATGATTTATTTATACAGTTTATATGGTCGGAGTGGTGGCTAGCTTGTGGAGTTTGACAAAAGTGCTTCCAACGTGTTTAGCTGCTAGCCCTTTACCTAGGTTGGATCGTTTGGTATCTAGCTTGGTTTTGTGACTCAATTTCAATGAATGCCGAGTGTGTCAGTCTCAGTTTTGTTGAACGCTATAAAGCCTGGTTTCCTTGTCAAAGGTAGCCTGTGAAAATGTATCGTAACCCCAGCTGCCTTAGCCCTATACAATTCATTACTACAGCCAGGGCTGATACAGTATGAACCCCCCCTAGACCTGTTGGTTTCTGTTTCCTCAGCCATGTCAGCTAGCCTCAGACTATGTACATGCTATGGCTGCTCTGCTTGTGTTGGTTAGCAACAGAGTAGCTTACCATGCCAGTGACGTAGCGGAATGCTGAAATCCAACATGGCGGTGCCCGTGTAACAACAACGACATTTTCAACGTACCATTTTATCCCTTTTAACAAATTCTGATATTTTAATAATTGTACCAATGAGAATAAATAAAATACATCTGTTATATCACCTTTGCTCAAATTTTCAGTTCAGTTCATCTTTAAGCAAATATCGTTTATTATCTTTATGAGCGCTGTCTCTGTGCTGTGGTTGTGGTCGGAAACCAGATTGAAAATTGTCAAAGTATCCATTAGAGCTTAAGAATTTGTTCAGCTGATTGAAGACAACTTTTTCAATGATCTTGCCTATGAAAGGAAGATTTGAGATCGGTCAATAGTTGCTTAATATGGTCTTATCCAGATTGCTCTTTTTGAGGAGGGGCTTGACAACTGCAGTTTTCAGGGAGTTTGGAAAAGTCCCAGAGAGAAGTGAGGCATTTACCACTTCTAGAAGATCTGCTTCTAAACTGTTTAACACACTTTTGAAAAAAGATGTGGGAAGTGTGTCAAGAGCGCAGGTTGATGTTTTAAGGTGCTGTATGGTTTCTTCCAAAATTTTGCCATCAATTTCTTTGAAATCAGACATAGTAACTACTTTCTCAGGTGGTCTGATCTGTCTGACCCCAGGGCAACTCAAGGATGTGCTGATCACCTTTCTGATATTATTGATTTTCTCAGAGAAGAAAGAAGCAAACTCACTGCACTTGCTGTCTGAGAGCATTTCACTGGGAATCTGGCTTGGGGGGTCTCTCTACAGGAGCAAAAAGAATGTGTGTGTTGTTTAAATTGCTGTTTATAATATCTGAGAAGAAAGTCTGTCTAGCTTTGCCTAGTTCCATATTGAAAGCATGAAGGCTGTCTTTGTAGATGTTATAATGGACTACAAGTTTTGTCTTCCGCCACATGCGCTCTGCTTTTCTGCATTGTCTTTTCATATTTTGCACTGCTGTTGAGTTTCTCCAAGGTGCTTTTTGTCTGCCACTCTTCTTCCTGACTTTAACAGAAGCAATATCATCAATTACACTTTTAACTTTTGAGCTAAAAGAATCAAGGAGAAAATCAACAGAGTCTGCAGATATGCTTGGTGTTAAGGATATAGCCTTCATAAATAGTACACTAGTGTTCTCATTTAAGCATCTCTTCTTGACAGACACAGATCTAGCTTCAGTGGCAGGAGAGATCAATATATCAAAGAAAATACAGAAATGATCAGACAGTGCTACATCCTTAATAACAATCAGTGAAATGTTTAGACCCTTACTGATAAGTAAATCTAGAGTGTGTCCGCGATTGTGTGTGGGTCCATGTACATGCTGATTCAGATCAAAAGTTTTTAAAACAGTATTGATTTCTTTTGCCATATTGTTTTCTGCACTATCTATGTGGATGTTAAAATCTCCAGCAATGGCAAAACAGTCAAACTCTGAGGTAATTGTTGATAACAGTTCTGTAAAGTCCTCAGCAAAGGCTGGAGAGTATTTTGGAGGCCTGTAAATAATGATAAGTAAAATGCGTGGAGCACCTTTTAACACAATACCCAGATATTCGAAAGAAGGGTAATTCCCAAATGATATTTGCTTACATTGATAGATATCTTTAAAAAGAGCAGCTAGACCCCCACCTCTCTTAACAGCTCTGCAGACACTCATAAAAGTAAATTTAGGAGGGGCTGTTTCATTGAGGACTGTTGCACTGCAGCTGTCTTCTATCCAGGTTTCATTTAGAAGCATTAAATCCAGGTTGTTTGTGGTTAAGTCGTTGACTAGAAGTGATTTATTTTTAAGTGAACGAATGTTTAAAAGTGCTAACTTAACAGTCTTACTTTTTGTCCCCACATCAATCTTAGTTTGACGTGTAATAGGCACCAGATTAGTTGGGTTTGCTGTACGGCTATTGAAGGCCTTAGACTTTCTATCTTGTAATAGAACAGCAATAGAGAAAGATACAGGCACACTGGGTTCCCGCTTGTTCTGTAAACATTTGAGAAAGTTACTGTTATCATAGCGGGGACCCGACACATATCACTGAGAGCTGGTATCAGTTGTTTTTGGTTCACCTCGAGCAGATGGAGGAGGGTGTGGGCCCTGGCGTTGTGGCAGAGGCCGAAGAGCTCTCACAGGAGGGCGAGGGCGAGCTGGGCCCGCAGGCTTTGGTGGTAGCGTTGCCTGACGTTTTTTGGTTGGTATCTGGGAGCTTGCAGCAAAAGAGTGGGATAGTTTGGTTCCAGCATACACCAGTTCTTCCATTTTCTGTGAGAAGCACAGAAGTGGCAATGCTGGAGAGAGGGAAAAAGTGTCTGGTGAAAAGGGGCTGTTGCTCTGGTGTTATCGGAGGCTTTGATATGCTGTCCTGGCTTCCCTGGCTGTTTTCCAGGAAGTCGTCCTTGGGTGCTGAATCTTCGAGCAGTTCTAATATATCTGTCTGTGGTGAGCTCTGTGGGCAGGGCTCAGCTGAGATTGTGTCCGTGAGCAGAGGTTGTTGTGGCGGAGTGGTGTTATCATTGTCCTTGTGTGATATGTCAACCGCATGTCCATTTTGCTGCTGAAGTGAAGTCCCGTGGTCATTCATACTGTGTCCAGGTGTGTGTGTGCCGTTCAGATTGAGTGGATTGGCACACACTGCAGAAGGATGATTGAGGGAAAAGTAGATATTGTCCTTTAACACTCTTGAACCAAGTTTGTTTGGGTGATGGCCATCTCGATGAAAAAGTTGTCTCTGACTCCAGAAAAGATTGAAATTGTCAATGAAGTTCACTCCTTTTATGTTGCAGGTTTTTTGCAGCCATGTATTAAGCCCAAGCAACCGTGAAAACCTGTTTGTTCGTCTTGCTGGGAGTGGTCCACTGATGAATGTTTGAACTTTCAGTCTTTTAAGTGTTTCAAAAAGTTCATTGAAATCCTTTCTTAAGGAGTTCTGACTGCTCTTTATGAATATTCTTCCCCACATGAATGATGAGTCGATTTGCAGTCTTATGTTTCATCAGAAAGTTCTGAAGTTCCCTGTTTATATCAGAAGTTGTTGCTTGTGGAAGGCAGCATGTAGTTGTGTCCCTGCTGCTAATGTTTCTGATTATGGAGTGCCCCACTATCAGAGTCCTGGGCTCGGCTGCGCTCTGAGCTGAGTGCCGCTGTCTGCTCGACCTTGAGCGCCAGTTAGCATCAGTGTTAGCTACTGGCCCATTCAGTCTGTTTTCGATCACATTCATCACGTTTGGGGATTTCTCATTTACATTCATTAGTACTTCAAATCTGTTCTCAAGATGTATAGGCGGTGGTAGGAGACCAGTGTTTGCAATCCTTGTCAGAGCTGTATCTGGGGTAGAGGATGCTACTGCGGCAATATGTGATGCTCGTGACAATCTGATGTCTCGAGTGCCTTTGGGTCTCGCTCCCTGTTTGTGCCATCGATTTGTAAGTCGATCGGCTTGTTTCTCTACCTGTCGAGGAGCACTAGTTTCATGGGACTCACCGGCTGTATGCTGAGGGTGTCCATGACAAAGCTCTGTTGTGTGCTCCATCTGGTTTGGTGGTCCCGTAAGTAACTTTGTTTCAAGAACTGCAATCCTTTGTAAAAGTCTGTGGCAGTTAGTGCAGCAAGAAGATTCTTGAACCAGAAGAGGCATTTTCTCTTATCCTTGTAGGCAGTTGTGTTTTCCTTTCCTGGAATGTAAGCTGGTCGGGTAAAAGAATTCTGCGTTTTTGTAGTAATCCAAACTTTGTTGTATGAGCACTGTGCTGATTTGCTGAAGTTAAAATTAGGTGATAAAAGGAAATAAAATATAAAAATATAGGAGATGGTTTCCGGTATGTGACGGAACAAGATGGACGTGTGAAACGAGAGCTCCGTAAAGTCAGGTGATTAAAACCCCTTGAATTCAGAGAATATTTTCTAAGTTTTGGTAAAAGACTCGGAATATGAGCGGGGGAGCGAAAACAAGAAGCCAAAAGATGACTGAAAAAGCGGAACAAGAGGGACGCAAAGGAGGTGAAACGAATACACTTGATGCTAACCATGCTAGCATAAACGCACACAGCAGTGACTCGACTTCTCAACCGAGTTTGAAAGACATAAGCGATCAAATAAGCAACCTTCGAACTCAGCTAAATGCCGATCTAACATCGTTTAAAGAGGATGTAAAGAGAGAAGTGAAAGAGGAACTGTCAGATTTCAGACAACAGATTCATCAACAGTTAGCTTCTACGACGCAAACCCTACAAGAGCATGATGATAAACTCGAGGAGGCGGCGGCACGTATTGAAGAACTGGAAAGTTGGTCGGCAGCGGCAAATGAAGTGCTCCAAGAGTCACTAAAAGAGCAAAGGGCATTGCTTGGAAAAGTTGACGATTTGGAATCAAGGGGGAGGCGAAACAACCTCAGAATATACGGGGTACGCGAGGAAATGGAAGGTTCCTCTGTGATTCAATTTGTGGAGAAGCTGTTGGTGAGCGAAAAACTTATTGAAGAAGGGACTGATGCCCAAATACAACGCGCACACCGCTCACTTGGCCCGAAACCGACCCCCGACACACCCCCGAGATCAATAGTTGTTAACTTCCTTCAGTACAGCGTCAAAGAAGCGGTTCTCAGAAACGCCTGGAAGAAGAAGATTCAGCTTGGGGATAAAACTCTCTCTTTTGACCACGACTACACAACAGGTGTGATTCAGCAACGCAAAGCTTACAAAAAGGTTAAACTTGTTTTGAAAGAGAACGGCATCCGCTTCCAGACGCCATACACCCGAATGCGTATCCATTGGGAGAGCGGCCAACAGACCTATAACAGCGCCGAGGAAGCCGAAAAAGAACTGCATCGCCGAGGTCTGCTACCTGGGGGTCACCTCGGTGTGGATAATGCCAGCGTCACCGGCGCTTCTGCGACCCGAAGACTGGACCAAACATCGTCATGGCAACACGTGCCCCGGCGCGGAGAGAAGGAGACAGCCAAGAGAGCACGGGAACGGCTACAGGAATTCCAATGGAAGATCAATACTTGAACTGAGAAGACAAAGACGCGGAGGCCTGAAGGAAATAGGTACTTGCTATGATCCAAAGAACTGTGTGTTTAGTTGCATTTGGACATTGACTGTTAATGATGTAAACACTAGTATTGTCATCTATTTTATGACTCAATTAGTCTGACTTGAAGGAGCTAAAAGCCTAAGGTGGAATTAGTGGAAAAGCTCTTGCTGATTTATTCACTGGTTCTGGGAGGGGGTCCTCTCTTAGAGGGAGGCTTTCCCCCTTACCTTATTTTGGCGAAAATGGGGGAATTACGAATACCCTGCCTTGGAAGCCTTTTTCAGTTTATTTGTTTTGTTGCTTTAAGTTCAGTTCTGTTTCTGTTTTTATTTACAATGTTCATGTTCAAAGTTGATGGTTATAAGACAAGCAACCAATCTGAACCACCTTACATTTATGATGCACAGTCAAAAGCTTAAAATAATGTCATTAAATGTCAATGGATTAGGTAATCCAGTAAAGAGGGCAAGGGTGATGAATAAGATAAGGAAAGACGATATGCACATCATCTTGCTACAGGAAACACATTTAGGAGCTTTGGAGCACGAAAAACTTACTAAATTTGGCTACAACATATTTTATAGCTCATATTCACAAAGTCATAGGAGGGGAGTTGCAATACTTGTAACCAAAAAAATAAAGTTCGACATTTTCAAAGAAGTAAAGGATAAGGAGGGTCGATATATTCTAGCAAAGGGTAAAGTCAATAATAATCTTATGACATTGGTTAACATCTATGCACCACCTGAAAGCGAACCAACATTTTATAAAGAATTCTTTGATACGCTCACAGCAGAAGTGGAAGGGATCTGTGTATGTGGAGGGGACTGGAATTCAGTCTTAAATTTGAAATTAGATACCACAAGTAAAAACAGAAGTAAAAGGAATCTTACAAAATTACTTAATATTATGTTGGAGGCAACTGGCATGGTGGATGTGTGGAGGAAGCTCCACCCAACTATGAGGGACTATACACATTATTCAGTGCCTCACTTGGTTCATTCAAGAATAGACTATTTTATAATGAAACAGGAAGATTCCTACCGGGTAACTGAATGTAAGATCGGAGTCACTGATGTTTCAGACCACAGTGCAATCTATTTAACTCTTAACTTGGAGAATATCCCAAAAAATACGGTATGGCGATTAAATGTGGGCCTTCTTAACAACCAATCAGTAGTTAGATCTGTCAAACAGGACATCAAAACATTTATAGAAGAGAATGACAATGGGGAGGTTTGGTTTGATCGTTTGACAATCAAACGATTCGAGAGAAAGAAGATTTAGAGGGGATTATGATCAACGAAAGAGAACAAAAGATTGGTTTATTTGCGGACGATATATTGCTATTTTTAGAAGATATTAACATATCACTTCCCATACTGATGGATCTTTTGGGAAAGTATAATGTATATGCAGGATACAAGTTGAATATTTCCAAAACCCAAATATTACTGTTTAATCATTCACCCTCAAATGAAACTGTACGCACATACGATATAAAATGGAGCACCAACAAAATTAAATACCTCGGAGTATTTCTGTCTAAAGATCCTTCACTATTATATCATTTTAACTACAATCCAATAAACGAAAGTATTAGAACAGATATCCAGAGATGGTCTACTTACCCACTCGACTTAAGTGATAGAATAAATGTGGTAAAAATGAACATTCTCCCTAGGCTACTTTATTTATTTCAATCCCTCCCTGTAAATATATCGTCAAAACAATTCACAGAGTGGGATAAGATGTTATCGAAGTTTATATGGGATGGGAAGAAGCCCAGAGTTAGGTATTCAACACTACAGCTGCAGAAAGACAAGGGGGGCATGGCCCTTCCTAATTTAAAAATGTATTTCTATGCAGCTCAGTTGCGTTACTTGTGTTGCTGGTGTGACCCTAATTATTTTGCTAGATGGAAAGAGATTGAGACATGCATCCCTGGATATAATGTTCAGACACTCATGGGAGAGGACCATATTCCAACCGATTTAATAGAATTACTTGGCCCAATTGCACAATTCACAATGGAAATTTGGTATAGTGTAGCAAGACAATTAAAATTGAAAAAAGAAAGAAAAATATTAAAATGGGTAGCTTATGACAAAGACTTCAAGCCAGGAACGCATGACTCAAATTTCAAACATTGGATCAATAGGGGGGTTACAGCCTTTTGTAATTTAATTAATAATGGGGAAATAAGAATTTTTTAATATCTGAAAGACAAATTTAGTCTAGATAATCGAGACTTCTTCCGATACATGCAACTAAGAGAATACTATAATAAAGAAATTAAGGACAGAAATGAACCTAACGCGGTTTTAGAGACTTTGTGTGGTGCATATCAACAGAAAATACGCAAAATAATTTCAAAGCTGTACACCAGCTTAATGTCCTGTCAGAAAAACACAACTCTGTATGTCAAAGAAAAGTGGGAAAAAGAAGCAGTTGCCACGATCTCAAATGAAGAATGGTATAAAATCTGTGAGATGTCACTGACATCTACAAATTCACAAAGATGGAGAGAATTCAATTGGAAAAATTTCATTCGATTCTTTATCACGCCATCTATTAAAGGTAAACAACTGTCCTCCCAACAAATGTGTTGGAGGCAATGTGGCACTGTTGGTGCTAACCACACGCATATTTTCTGGGACTGCATTGAGATAAAACCTTTCTGGACTTCTGTTCACCTTACTCTTTGTAAAGTTCTGAAGTATTCTGTACCTTTAACTTTTACAACAATGTATCTGGGTCTTTTGTCTAATGTAAAGAAAGATGATCAATATTTGGTTAAGATATTATTGTCAGCAGGGAGGAAAGTGATAACAAGAAGATGGCTCAAACCTGAGCCACCCAGCCATACTCAATGGATGGACATTGTGCAGGAAATATTCACCATGGAAAGAATGACCTTTATTCTAAGATTGAAAGGAGCTGAATTTAAAGAAAAATGGGTCAAATGGATAACATTTAAAACAGCATTAGAAACTGTGTAATCTGAAGGTTTTTCTTTTTTTTATCACGACATCCGGTTGCTGTCTTATGTTTAATTGTTCATTTTATTTTTTATTTTATTTATTTACTTTGCATTTTGTAAACATACACAAAACTGTGATCACCATGTTATGTGTTTAATCTGCCTAAAACAATAAAGATAAGAGTGAAAAAAAAAAAAAATATAGGAGATAAAATGTAAAAGCGATAGAGAAAAGCGCGGAGCAGTAAGCAAGGGTGTCCGAACAGTAGCTGAGCAGGAAGCAGTCTCTCTCTCTCTCTCTCTCTCTCTCTCTCTCTCTCTCTCTATATATATATATATAGATATATATACGGACCAGGGTGGGAGGGAGGGAGGGACGGACCAGGGTGGGAGGGTGGGTGGGAGGGAGGGAGGGACGGACCAGGGTGGGAGGGTGGGAGGGAGGGAGGGAGGGACGGACCAGGGTGGGAGGGTGGGAGGGTGGGTGGGAGGGAGGGAGGGAGGGAGGGACGGACCAGGGTGGGAGGGTGGGTGGGAGGGAGGGAGGGACGGACCAGGGTGGGTGGGTGGGAGGGTGGGTGGGAGGGAGGGAGGGACGGACCAGGGTGGGTGGGAGGGAGGGACGGACGGACGGACGGACCAGGGAGGGGCAGGGGAAATGGACAGTTCGGGAGGCCAGGGAGACGCACAACGTTCGGGAGTCCAGGGCAGAGCAGACAGTCCATCTGGCGGCCAGGGCGGATACCACCGGCTCAGGAACAGATACCACCGGCTCAGGAACAGATACCACCGGCTCAGGAACAGATACCACCGGCTCAGGAACAGATACCACCGGCTCAGGAACCGATACCACCGACCCAGGAACAGACACCACCGGCTCAGGAACAGACACCACCGGCTCAGACACCACCGGCTCAGACACCACCGGCTCAGACACCACCGGCTCAGACACCACCGGCTCGGGAACAGGCACCGGCTCAGGAACAGACACCACCGAATCAGACACCACCGGCTCAGGAACAGACACCACCGGTTCAGGCACTGGAACTGGCGCCACCGGTTCAGGCACTGGAACTGGCGCCACCGGTTCAGGCACTGGAACTGGCGCCACCGACTCAGGCACTGGAACTGGCGCCACCGACTCAGGCACTGGAACTGGCGCCACCGACTCAGGCACTGGAACTGGCGCCACCGGCTCAGGCACTGGAACAGACGCCTCAGGAACAGACGCCACCGGCTCAGGCTCAGGAACAGACGCCACCGGCTCAGGCTCAGGAACAGACGCCACAGGCTCAGGAACAGACGCCACCGGCTCAGGCTCAGGAACAGACGCCACCGGCTCAGGCTCAGGAACAGACACAGGCTCGACGGCGGCCATCTTGTCAGGGGACACAGGCTCGGCAGGCGTGACGTGAACAGGCTCGGCGGCGGCCATCTTGTCCGAAGACACAGGCTCGGCAGGCGTGACGTGAACAGGCTCGGCGGCGGCCATCTTGTCTGAAGACACAGGCTCGGCAGACGTGACGTGAACAGTCTCTTTGGCGGCCATCTTGTCCGAAGACACAGGCCCGGCAGACGTGACGTGAACAGTCTCTGGCTGGGCAGACGTGACCGATCGCTGGGGTGGTGCAGGCAGTGCGAGCAGCTCGGGCGGGACCAGTAGAGCATGACGCCTGGGCGGCACGGGCAGAGCAAGACGCCTGGGCGGCGCGGGCAGAGCAAGACGCCTGGGCGGCGCGTTAGGGATGGCAGTCACCTCCGGGATGGTCTCCGTGTTCGGGACCACCGGACTCGGGACCACCGGAACAGTTACGGAGGGAGCCTTTCTCCTCCTCCTGTGTTTCGGGACCACCGGAACTGGGACCACCGGAACTGGGATGGAGGGAGCCTTTCTCCTCCTCCTGTGTTTCGGGACCACCGAAACTGGGACCATCGGACTCGGGACCACCGGAACCGGGACCACCGGACTCGGGACCACCAGAACTGGGACCACCAGAACAGGGACCATCTTCCTGGCCTCTCGCTCCTGCAAGCGAGCGAGACCCTCCACCATTGCCTCAAAGGTACTCCTTTCATACGCCCTCCTGAGTAACCAGTCCATGGGCTCGTCGAGAGCATAAAAGAAAAGGTCCTTAAGAGGCCCTTCATTCAGTAGTAATCCCTCCGCCGCTCTAAGGAATTCGGCCGCGAACTTCCTCAAATCAGTCTCTTGTTGGCGGAGGGAACTTAGTGCCTGAAAACGGATAATACGTTCGTATTGGGGGCATGAGACAGAGGGGGCTAGTGGATGACGTGAAATCCTTTGCTGAGTCCTTGACATGGTCGGATCGTTCTGTCACGTTAACTAAAGAAAACTAAGGGAGGACTCAAATGCAAAGGAATAAAGATATTTATTACAAAAGAAACACTAAACACAAAACAAAACCCACGGGGGGGAAAACATAACTTAATACAAAACAACAACTTCAAAAACGAACATACCAAAAGGGTCACGGGAGAACAGGAGACGTGTACAAGACAACGATCCGACACAGACTGCAAACACAAAGGAACTTATAAAAGGGACAAATCAGGCAGGTGATGAGGGAACAACAGGTGGGGCAAATGAAACCAATAATGAGATAACAAGGAGGGTGGGGTCAAAACAGAGACAGGAACACAAACACCACATGTGCTACACGAGACAGGACAGGCATGTGACAAAGACCTAATAAATGTGGGGGCTGCATATGGCCGTGTCTCAGTGGACAGTGTGTTACCTGATCCCACAACCATCTCTCGGAGATGCAAGGAAACCGCGGCCTCCAAAAGACAGGCGCTGGTCAAAGAAATATCGGAGATCATGTCTGATATTAGTGTTGGGATGACCACCGACATGTGGACTGACGATTATCGCAAGATCAGTTTCTTAACTATCACTTGCCACTACATCACACCTGATTTTTTGCTTCGAAGCAGAGTCCTAACAACAGCGATGTTCCCCTCCTGAAGAAGCGAAAACCAGTGACAACATACGGAGAGAATTACAGAGACTGCTCGTATCTGTACTAGGATTTGATGCTTGTGTTATGAACAAAGTCGTCTGGGTCACTGACCAGGGATCAAACATGATTGCTGCACTCGCGCCGTATCATCGACTGGATTGTCAGGTCCATGTTTATAACACAGTTCTCAAACACGCGCTTGATTCTGCCGAACTACGAGACAGCGCACCAGAGGTCACACAGACTTTGCTGGCAGCAAAGGCACTTGTGCGATATGTCAAGCAAACGGGTATAATAAGTCAGTTATCAACAACTGTCAGGCAAATGTCAGACACCAGGTTTAGCACGGTGTTCCTTACCTTGGATTCAATTAAGCAGGTGTACGCTGAGCTTCGAGAAAAACTTGAAAGCTGAGGGGAAAGCCGAAAAATCGACGAAATATCTCCAGATGTCTGGGAGTTCCTGCTGGAATTTCTTTGCCCATTTTACCAGGCTCAGAAGGAACTAGAGGGTGACCAGTACCCCACACTTAATGATGAGTGCACTAGCACACACTTCTATTTAATAGATCTTTCCTTAGGATGAAAGGTCTGAACATTTCCAGGTGGGGATGCCACTCAGTTGTGCATCCAACCCAACAGGATTCCACATCATGTGGTGCATTTGTTTGCAAAGTAAGCTATATGTAATTTTATTAATTTTTACAGTCTTTATTGATAAAACATAATTCATGTATGGCATAACTGCTCACATCAGCTACCAGAGCTGCTTCTTATGGAGGAAGAAATGACGTTTTCAAATGAGGAAGGCGCTGTTTTACTTCGTCTGGAAATTGCAAAAAGGCTTTTAAGAGAAACTGGTGAGAAAGAATCCTTACATTTTTTTTTTTAGCCTTGACTACCTTTGTTTATAAAGTTTTCTGGGTATGACATGACTCCCTCCACATATTATAGATGACCTTTCACAGCTCTGTCGTTCGTGTGGAGAGCAGCACAGGCATGAAGGCCAAACTGTGCAATGGGTAAGAACAATTTATAAATATACATTGCAAAACACGCACTTAACATGTAACTTATTCTAATGTTTGTTCTTCCTTCCTTAGATTGAATGTACAGAATGTGGAAGGTGGTACCATTGGGACTGTTTTGGTAGACCTTCCACAGTTGGCAAATACAGCTGCCCTGCATGCATGTAGTGCCTTTGTCCTGCCTTATTTATTTATATTCTGTTATTGTTGCTTCAATATCTGTTATGTTTATTGAACATTCCCCTAAATAAATGCTGTGGGTAATTCACTGGATCCTACCTGTATGTCATTAATTATAAAATTATATTTGCATAACTATGGCTTATCACTTTTCTCCACTCTTAAGGAACATTTAGGGAGTGTCCTGTATGCTTTAACTCATTCCTCAGCTTAAATAAATAACTTGTTCCTTTAACTACAGTGCATTGCTGCTCAATTTAAATTAAGCCACAAACCATGCATCAAAAAATAATCTGCGAATACACACGCACAGCAAAGACACAATGTAAATACTTTATTGAATGTAACAATTGTCATCTAGATACGAATTCCATTGAAACTAATGTAACAAAATGATGTGGGCGTGATCTGACTGTGTGTCGCGAAACTTCCCTTAAACGGCGTCTGAAACATACAGCGGAGCAGCGACAGAGGAAACAACAGAGCCCTGATATGATACAAACATTCATTTACCAATAATATGGAAAGCTTTTAAATCTGCTCATTGGAAAATTCTCTGTGACGAATCTGTAGCCGTCTAACATCTGCTGGAAATCCAGGTAAAACTATCTGCGTGCAAGCGCGTTCCCCCAGTTAACATGATCCCCAGTTGATCCGTAACACCGGCTATTTCAAAACCACTTATGTTTACCGAGGTAAGTAAAGTAATATTTTCTTTCCAACTGATGGCAAGTTTTTTTTATTTTTCATTGTGTTGTCATGCATACTAGTATTTTTACCGGGAACGAACGATATGAACGAGGCGAACTACTGCTTTCGTGTTTTTTTTTTTTGGGAGAGTGGGCATGAGCATAAAAAATATATATATATTGGAGGCTAATATTTGTCTAAAGTTATATTAGCAAGGTCTATAAGTTCATCTGGTAGAATGACGGTTTACCTTTGCCATCAGAATGTTTTTTCTAGCTTGATCATGATATGTGCAACATGTTTATTGTAGGCCGCTGTACGTGAGCTGTATCGTTCAGTTTCGTTCCGACAAACGGGGCACTACTTTTTCTTTTGCTCATATGTTCAACGTTAATAAAAGGTATCCAAGCAAAAAGTTCTCCACGCATTATCCTGCAGTTAATGAGAAAAGTGTAATTTATTGGCGCACTATATTGACTGCGTATTGAGACATATAAAACTGTTGAGCTAGATTTTCAACCAATCAGCATCGAAAATGTAAGTAGGTCAGAGCCAAAATCAAGCCAATATCACTACGCACATGTAAACATGGAGGAGGACGTAAGCAGCGCATCTTCATCTGATAGCGGCGATCAAGCTCGAATAACACCTGTAAAGTGTAAAGTGTATTCTTCATGTCGGAAAAGATGGTGGGAAAGGTCCGCAGCCCTTTACTGACCTCATCATGTACACTCCATGTAAGACTGAGATGGGCAACCCACACACATGACACCAAGGCTTTACTGGACTCACTTTACTGGGGCTAAAGGTAATTTCATTGACTCAAGACTCGCTCACCAACTTCAGATCCCTGTCACATCACTCACGCACAAGATATCCGTCAATGCTCTCAACGGCCAAGAATTTCCCAACATTTCACACACCACTGAATCCATCACACTCATCACATCTGGTAACCACACTGAGACTATAACCTTTCTTCTCATGGACTCACCACTTGCACCAGTGGTGCTCGGTCACCCCTGGCTCATTCAACACAACCCCAGAATCGACTGGGGTCACAATGCAGTATCTGCCTGGAGCAATATGTGTCATGAGTCATGTCTAGTGTCTGCTTGTTCGTCTGTGTCTGCTTCTGTGTTCCAGGAGGAGGCAGTGAATTTGTCTAACGTGCCCAAGGAGTACCTGAACCTGAAGGAAGTGTTCAGTAAGTCCCGTGCTGCTTCTCTCCCTCCGCATCGTGCCTATGACTGTGCCATAGACTTATTGCCAGGTGATTATTAGACTTATTGCCAGAAAGGGAGGCTATGGAGAAGTATATTTCTGATTCTCTGGCATCTGGGTTCATTTGCCGGCAGGGTTCTTTTTTGTGGGGAAGAAGGATGGGTCTCTGTGACCGTGTATTAATTATCGGGGGTTGAACAACATCACGGTAAAGAATACTTATCCTTTGCCGTTGATGTCTTCAGCCTTCGAGCGGTTACAGGGAGCATCCGTCTTCACAAAGTTGGATTTACGTAACGCTTATCATTTGGTCCGCATAAGGAAGGGTGATGAATGGAAGACCGTGTTCAATACCCCCAGGGGGCACTTTGAATACTTGGTCATGCCTTTCGGGCTGTCCAACTCCCCAGCGGTCTTCCAGGTACTCATCAATGATGTGCTGAGAGACATGGTTGATCAGTTCATATATGTTTACCTGGATGACATATTTATTTTTTCGTCTTCTCTCCAGGAACATGTTCAGCACGTCAGACGAGTGCTTCAGAGGTTGCTAGAGAATGGGCTTTTTGTCAAGGCGGAGAAATGCGTTTTTCATGCACAGTCTGTTCCTTTCGTAGGTTACATCGTCTCGTCTGAGGGAGTGCGTATGGATTCTGACAAGGTTAAGGCTGTGATAGATTGGCCAAGTCCAGAATCCCGTAAGGCCCTACAGAGGTTTCTGGGGTTCGCCAATTTCTATCTGCGTTTTATTTGCAACTTCAGCCAACTAGCTGCACCTCTGACTGCCTTGACCTCCCCCAGAACTACGTTCAGGTGGTCTGATACAGCCGAGGCTGTATTTGCCAAACTAAAGAGCCGCTTTGTTTCGGCCCCCATCCTCGTAGCCCCTGATCCATCACGTCAGTTCGTGGTGGAGGTCAGTTTTGTCTCGGCTTGCTCGGTTTGTGCCACTGGTAAGACCTCCAATCAACCCCCAGATGGGTTACTCCAACCGCTGTCTGTCCCTTTGAGACCCTGGTCCCACATTGCGCTAGATTTTATTACCGCCCTCCCAGGGCAAGACGGTCGTTTTGACCGTCGTGGACTGGTTCTCGAAGGTGGCTCATTTTATTCCCTTGCCCGAATTACCCTCCGCCAAGGAGACAGCGGTAACTGTTGTAGATCACGTCTTTCGCTTACATGGCCTCCCGATGGACGTGGTTTTCGACAGGGGACCCCAATTTGTGTCCAAATTTTGGCAAGAGTTTTGTAAGTTACTGGGGGCAAGTGTCAGTCTATCATCGGGGTTTCATCCCCAAAGCAATGGTCAAACCGAGAGAGCCAACCAAGATTTGGAGAGAGTGTTGCAATGTTTGGTTTCCAAGAATCCTTCCTCCTGGAGTCAACAACTCTCAATGGTGGAGTACGCCCACAACTCGTTACCAGTGTCAACCACAGGCCTTACTTTATTTGAATGTAGCTTAGGTTACCAGCCGCCAATTTTTTCCAGTATGGAATCTGAAGTCGCGGTCCCCTACACTCACGCTTTTGTCCAGAGGTGCCACCACACTTGGAGCAGAGCCCGTGAGACTCTTCTCCAAGTGGGGGCGCGCACCAAGGCTAAGGCCGATTGCCACCGGTCGAAGCCTCCCGTATACTTCATTGGTCAAAAAGTGTGGCTTTCAACCAAAAACATTCCTCTCCGCTCCGTATGTAACAAGCTTGCTCACAAATTTATCGGCCCGTTCACTGTCACCAAGATCACTAGTCCAGTGGCAGTCCGACTCAAACTTCCTCCTGCGTACAGGAGAATTCACCCCGCCTTCCATGTATCTAAAATAAAACCTGTGTTTCATGCACCCATTAATCCGCCGGTCCCATTCCCTGTTCCATGCTCGCCTCCTGGCTGTGGATTCTTCTTGTTCCTCGTCGTCTTCCTGGATTCCTGCATTGCTTCACTGAGATCACCAATCACCATTCACCACCACTGGGTTGCCTGTCGAAGTCCCTGCGTCACCTGTCTTCATCTGTGTTTGTGTTGGACTGACCTGTTGTTGTTTACATCAGCTAATAAAGCCGTTTACTTGCATCTTGCATCCAGCCCTCATTGTTCATCACAGTAAGTGCTATTGGTCTATAATTTGTTGGAATACTATGATCCTTCCCTGGCTTCCTTATGGGAATAACTATTGCCTCTTTCCAGCTCTTAGGTAACACTCCTTCCATCCATATCCTGTTTACAAACTCCAATATTACACTCAATGCCTTTTCACTTTCACTTTTTTATCATACTATAGCTTACTCCATCTTGCCCAGTTGCAGATTCTTTCACTCTTTTTAATGCTCTCTTCAATTCAGCCATTTCAAATGGAGCATCTAATACACTGTCCAAAACTTTCCTTCTGTCTTTCACTGTCGGATTTCTTTTTAACATCTCTTCTCTTATTCTCTTCCTCTCTTCACACAAGTTTCTGGAAGAGTTAGCCTTAATAAACTCATCTCAAAACATTGTTGCCTTCTCTTCATCTGTTACTGCTAACTCCTCTCCCATTTTGAGCACTGGTAAATCAAATTCCTTACTTATTTCTCTAATTTTCTTAATCATATTCCATATCTCTTCTACTGGAGTACTTTGCCCTATTTCATTACAGAATGATACCTGGACTACGTCATTTCCGCAACGCCAGTTTATAGTTTGTTACAAATTAAAGGGATACTCCACTTTTTTCGGAAATATGCTAATTTTACAACTCCCCCAGAGTTAAACAGTTGAGTTTTACCGTTTTAGAATCCATTCAGCCGAACTCCGGGTCTGACGGTACCACTTTTAGCATAGCTTAGCATAGATCATTGATTCTGATGAGCCCATTAGCATTTCTTTCAAAATGACCAACGAGTTTCAATATTTTTCCTCTATGTACTCTAATGTAAAAAGGCTGACAAAAGTACATTAGAGTAATAATCAAGGAATTGTGCGGCCGTACCATGGGTGAAGCAGGCGTAATGATATGACGCAGCGCCTGCCGCCTGATAATAGGCTACCGAGCTGGGGACTATTATCAGGCGCTGAGTCATATCATTACGCCTGCTTCACCCATGGTACGGCCGCACAATTCCTTGATTATTACGCCAGAATGAGAGTATAGTTCCTAGCCATATAGGCTTAGAAAATCGCAACTTTTCATTTTCCGTCGATCTTAGTACGCGGTTTACCTACAGAAGAGTCAAGTTTTAAATAGGAAAAATATTGAAACTCATTGGTCATTTTGAAAGAAATGCTAATGGACTCATCAGAATTGTAAGGACCATCCATTGGCCCAACGGCGGAATCCAATGGCCTGGCGAAGGTTTAATGCATGTATGTCTTTTCAGCGCTCCGGTGAAGTTCACTTAATCTATTGGAATTTAGTTTTAGTATTATTTTAGCTCTATGCTTAATCTGACTCCAATTTCAAATGATAATCAAATTTAGATCGTATTTCTGATTAGAAAATAATCATAAATATTGATTATTAATTAATTTAGATCTTTGATTATTCTGAGTATCCCATACTTTTAATTATTAATTCACTAAGGGACCCGATGCCGCACAGAGTCACACGCCCGGGTTTTCGTGGATCTCACGGACACAGCCTCGCCAGTCTGATCTTGGTCAGAGGGTGCAGGGTTTGCTAATACCTCTTAAGTCGGTTGCCTACTGCTCACGCACACAAAAAAAGTGTAGTTTATTTAGCCATTTCCGTACAACTTGCCAAGTCAGTGATAGACAGAAATCAAAAGGTCTTCAGATGACGTGCCTACTGCTCCGTTCATATGCGCCTTTAGTTTGACCTATCCTGGACACAGAGCTGCGGTAGCACCAACCTCCTCATAGTCTACTAAAATAATGATTTCAGAAAACTCCAGAATAAATCAAGATGTAACATTTATTTGTCAGGTAAAAATGTATCATGCCAATTACAGAAGTAAATGATTAAAAGCAAATTCAGAAAAAAACATGACATTATTTACTCAAAGATGACTCTAAAAGTAAGCAATGTTTTCCTGACAAAGACACAGTAATGTGTCAGGGCTTTCCAACAAGAAAACACTGAAACATTACTATGGGGGATGTCTCCTGGTAAAAGAGTCCCAAAGATTGCTCTGTCCCCTCACCTTAAATACCAGACCAGAACAAAAGGGGTTATACAGATGTTGTTTAGAGTTGTTTGGGCCAATCCATGTACCCCAGGGGGGGTAGCACCTGGTTTCTTGAGATATCTTAAAGAGATCTCACCCAGAGAGGAGAAACAGGATTCTCCTAAGTTCTCAGTCTTTCTCATTAAACCAATGACTGCAATGAAATTAAGACCATTTTACCAATCACACTTAAAATGCTACCAAACATGAAAAGGAAAAACAACATATTCACAAGATACACCATATGTGTTAAATAGACATTCTTAATGAACTTTCAGTGCCTTGAGGAGGGAGAGGGGGGATGAGTTGAAGTCAAACAAGGGGACAAGGAGATAAGTTTGGGCAGGACAAGGTTCTGTGCTCTGTCTTTGCTATCTGCTGTCAAGGGTGCATTTTATGGCTTTATTGCAGGGTGCGTTTCGTTTTAGCAGGAAAATCAGTTCTTACAGACGACCCCTGGCCCCTTGGGACAGATTTAGATCAGGCCTAAGGGGACATGTTTTGGACATTTTCCTGTTTCCACATTTTCAGTGTTATTCTCTGAGTGTTCATAGGGCTGACCACTGTAGTTTGCAGTGTTAGTCGATTGGTGCAGAAATCCAATCGTCACCTGAAATAACAGCATTAAGACAGGTTGAACATTAAAATGAAAGCATGGCAGAATGCGTGGATGCTGCGCAGCTGGACGGGGTGTCACATGACCCTCTTGGCCGGGTTTGTTTCCACCTGCACTTGGCTGCGTTGGTATTCAGTCTGTAGAATGATCTCGTTGTATCAAGTCTGTTTGCATTGGTCAGCATGATCAGAAAGTGTCATTGGAAAGTGTCATTATAACGCTTTGCGGAAACATCTTTGTCCTCCCTAGGATGTTTTAACTGACCATTTGAGAAGTCCTCGGTCACCTTCAAGCAGAAGGTTTCATTTGCCGGGTAGATCAGAACTCCATAGTTGAAGGAATCATTTCACTGATGACGCTCCATTTCGTGTGAGACACCTGAACAACTTCTAAATGATCATGCAATAATTGAACACTGATGTATTTGTGGTTATTGTAAGATGAGAAAAAAAATTATTGGATAAACACAAGAACACAAGATAACAAAACATGATGTACTCAAAAATGTGAAACTCAAAAGTCAAAGGTGCGAGTGGTAAATATGGTCTCTTTTTCAACAGGTGTAATTTGATCACCAAATTCTTCACTACCGCAGTGATCTGGTAGTGGAATTTAGACTTGGTCTGGATGAATCAAGGAAGGGTAGCAGAAAGTCACCATAACTAGTATATTTACTAGCAGTATGCATAATTAGAGTATATCACATAATTAAACATGGAAATACACAATTTCATAATTATAAAATTGTCTACATTAGTTGTTATAAGTGCAAATCATCAATGAAACTTAATGTTTTAATAAATTCAATTAGAGAATGAAATGTATAGAAACAGAGATTTAAATTCTCTGGTTTAACTTTGTAATCATCCTCTGTGCATTTGATGTACAGGCTAGGTCACACTCAATAGTGCAGGTCTGAATTGTATAGTTGACAGATAGAAATGCCTGCATTTTAGATTTAGCTGTTAAGATCATTCTTTATTGTCATTAGTCATTTGTTGGAAACTAGGGGGCCCTTCCTGGCTTTCAACAATTCTAACGATTGGACATAATAAATATTTTGTCCAGAGACCAGTTGTATTAATGGGTAGGTCTCAATTCGATTTTTTATGTGGATTTAAATCAATTGATGTGTGACCACAGCCATGCATGTCCTATGCACAGCACAGTATTTACATACAGGAAGTTAACAAGACCGTAATGCTGAAAAGAAATTATTAAAATAATTTCCCTTGTCCTATATGTATGAAGGTGAATGATGTATTGTAGATTTGCATGATGTGAATAATTTTGGCCTGGATAGTCTTAAGATCTATGCCAGGTAGAGATGTTCTAAGATTGTTATAGTGATGGTGTGTATTGTGTATGTTTGTGTATAGGAGATGGGTGGTGTTTATCCTACCATAATCTGTGCTGCATAATTTAGTTCCGGTGCTACACCGGGAGGCCACATACAGGAGCTACTTCTGTAGTGTTATGAGGTGTGAGCGGCCCCTTGAAGTTTCTCCACCCCCATCTCCTAATGTAAAGTTGTGTGTCCTGCTTGAGGCAGGCGAGACCAGACCCTTGTGGAATCTGGTTCTGAAGAAAGTCATTTGTCAGCCTGTAAGGGAAATAGACCTAGAGAGGAAAACACAGTTTAATCTTGAGCCTTTATACAAATTGTATTAAGATAGATGGTCTATCTCAATATTTATTTGATGGCCTTAGCCAGACAGTTGTTACTGATGGCTTTGATCTGTTAAGATTTCACACCATTAGAAGATAATTTGTTTTTGTTTACAAAGACATGTGTCATTATCATGATCATGTGTTTTGCAAAGAAAAGGTCAATTAAACAGTGATAATGGTCAGATCTGACTGCTATTGCAGTTAAACACACAGTCTGCTAGGGAGATCTCTTTTCATGATGCTGTTTGTTTACACTAGCCAGATCTGTGTTCAGAGCGATTAGATCACCAGGTGTGGTGCTGTGCTTGTTTATTTTAGCCTTTGGAATTTAGGGTGCCATTCAACTCTTGACCATTTGGATCTCTGTGGTCCATAAAGACTGTAGATTTTCTGCCTGATGTTTACATTTCACACAACTGTTCTTAAATGTCCAGTAAAATACCTTCCCTGATCAGACCCCATGTGAGCTGAAGATCCCAGAGAGGAGTTTGTTAACACTTGCACCACTTCGTTTGTGGTTTTGTTGCAAGAGAAAATTAAAATTTGTACCTCCCCTTGTTACTGGGTTAAAGATCTATTAGATCAAAATTAAATCATCCAGTGGATTTGGATGGATATTTAAGACATGGCAATCAGGTTGATCATTTTAGTTGGTATATACTGAGCATTAATTTCTCTCATTAAAGATTCTTGCACAAATAGAAGGTAAAGAAATTCTTTCTGATTCATTCTTCCTTTCAGTTTCCTTTCTTATCCAATACTTTCTCTAACCATCTATTATCTCATTCCTCCCAACAGTAGTGTTCCTTCTTCTTGTCCCCTACATACACGTACCATCTGTCTACATTCTGATTCTTTTCATTCTCATTAAACATCCTTTCCTCTTCTAGCCCAATGCTGAATCATCACGAGATTAAAGCCATTCTTGGCCATTACAATATAATATATATTACAATCTGGTCATAATATAAATTATATTTAATAAAATTGTATAAATCAAACCAATTTCATTTACTGGTCTCTGGGGTTTTTACTGAGTAATTTGTCCAAACGGACTTGTTATCTTCTCACTGGTCTTTTTAGAAGGTGTTTGGCCCTGCAGCTCCAGCTGTGCTGGCATTAGCATTGTGTACACAGCAACAACCAAACTGGAAACCAGTTACAGCTGCTTTGATGCTGTGAACATTCAATAGACTGCAAGCACTGAGAAACATGGGTCAAATCATTGCTCAATTTAAAGATTTTTTGTGACTACAATTTAGAATTGGACACAATTATCTTATTTTAGGCTGAGATGTTATCAGTTGCATTCTTTTAAGAATCTTATTTGAATATGAAAGAAAGGTTGGACAAACAGGTCGGCACCCTTATTGTTTTATGGTTTGTTACTTTTGTCAGTCTCTTTTGAGACCTCGAAAACATACAAGAATGCAGTGATTGCAAAGTCTGATATAAAACGAAATTAAAAGCAATGTTTTATAAGACTGAGCATTAAATGGTAGTAGTATTAACATATACCATGTGTCACTTTTGTGTTGATTTATGACCCCTTTTATTGATTTATGATACTAGTGATTGACAGGGAATCCATGTGTCAGAAAACAGTGTTTCTGATTTACAAGCTGTCTGAGATTTGCGTCCTGATTGACGTGTGAATACTCACACCTCGCCATATGCCAATGAGGTTTTTATGATATGGTCCTCACTGGTCTGGCTTTTCACATCTACGTCACTACCTACACCAAGGATTAAATAAGGTTAGGGGCTGCAGTGTTAGACACAGAATTCTTTCTGCATCTTTTACTGCTACAATGGCTACTCCGGGAACTCCTAAAGCCCCTAGAATGGTCATGTGTATTTCGCCAACAAGAGGACCTGTTGAAATGAGAGAGGAACTAACTTTTGCTCCAAGGAAAAAGCAAAATGTTAGCTTGACAAAGTTTCTTCATGAAGACATAGCTAATGTGAAATGTGATTTCCCAATGTCTGGTAAACGAGTACTGAGATACGTGTTTGACAAGGTGCTCCGTATTGTGAAACTCTACACGGCGGATGTTGGAGACGAATTTACATGGCATACTCCATGTCTGATTTTTCAAGACAAAGACTGGTTTCTGTTTTTCAACTACGTTTGGAGAGATTTGAACGACTGTGGTGATGATCCATTATACATCGCCGAGTGGGATGGCTTAACTCCTAACACAAGATTTCGTGTGGTCGGGGACCACAGTAAATAGCAACCAGACGACTGTGTTTATATTTTTTGCTGCAACGACAAGACAAAGCTCAATGTACATGCGTGGCCTATTCGAGAATCTGAGCATCACACGTGCTACGACATGAAATTTCTGTTTCAGTGGAGGGATGTTCGTATGCTTGACAATGTATTTGCAGGCATAGACAAGATGTTTAGATGGTGTGACATGTATGATCGTTACAGCTCTGTAAAGATGCAATTGTTTCACCCTGAGAAGGGCGTTACCGACCCCAAAGACCACCTCTTAAGCCCACCCACATATTACAGTCATTAAAAACGCATACGGATCGGTACAATCGCAACATTCATTCACCATGTCTCAAGGATCTACACCTGTCTACTGCTACAGCAACAACGCTGAGACTGTCCCAGTGATGCCTGATGACAATGCCACACCGCTGGAACCCCACCCCCAAACATGTGACAACAGTTGGTTGGATAAATTTTGTATGGATCTAGGATATCACAACCTGACCTTCCTTACAACTCCATACGGCAACACCGGTGCAATAGCTGGATCTGCAGCCTTAGCAGGAATTGACGACACAGACAGTTGTATCCGTTCTGACGGGTTCAAAATCATAAAAGCAACCGTTGTGGTCCTTCTGGAACACGTCATCAACAAAAAGTTGAAAGAAATCTGTTTGGGGTGTGAAGTGGATCACCCCAGTCAGATTAGACATTCCTGCTTGTTTGAACTGGACCCCTATTTCTTTGACGCCTACTTTGACGAACTGACACGTAATCTGGTGAGACCAGACCTTAAGCACATCGTTGCTCAAGCATTGAGCTGTTGTGGTTTAAGGGTTCACCCCCAGAGGATTCAGGGGTCGGTGGATGCTATTTTACACGAACTGCGTGACGAGGTTTTCATTGTAGAGAAGCTTCGCGAAGTCAGAGAGAAAGTTGTGGACGGCAGCAGTGAACAAATTGTCTATGACGCTGTGGACAGCTGGAAAGGTATTGTCCAAGTTGACTGTTTGTGACAACAGCATGGGGAACACTTGTTTTGCAACTGGACTGGCTAAGTGTCTACTTAAACAACGTATTAGATGCGAGATGACCACCTTGTTGTATAACAACATTAATGAATGTGCCAACGTATCGGTTGGTGTGAACAGTTGTGGTGTTGATGCCAAACGTTTTACAAACTTTAAGAAACAAATGTCTGTTGTAAGAAATGTGTCAAATGAATGGTCTGATATGATGCGATTATGTGTTAATGCTGGTGATCCAGTTTGTGTAACCATCAGAAAAGTTTTAGACCTGATGACTGAATGTGGTAGCTTTATTAGAATAGCTGATATATTATGTTTGTGTACATATGTATCGGATCTATGTGTGGACATGTTGACAAGAAACAATCAGACTGATGTATGTGAAATTGTTGAAACACTGGTTGATTACATTCTTGAGAAAAATATTGTGATGTGTATAAGATTTCTACACTACATTGATGCTATATGATACCTTTTGTATCCTTTCAATGTTTAAGAAATAAAACCCAAACCACTTAAACCATCTGTGTTATTCTTTTGTGGAGCGTGAAGTGTCAATATGTCAGAAGAAATGAAAAAGATTTATTACACACCTTCTAACCCTGGTTCTTTAGGGGGTAAAAAACGTTTAAAAGAAGGTGTTTTAAAAGAGACGGGGGTTCGTTTAACCGATAAAGAAGTTTCAGACTGGCTCGCTGGTGAGGATGCGTATACACTACACAGAAGTGCACCACTAAAATATAAAAGGAATTGGGTTTTTGTCTATGGTGTTGATATGCAGTTCCAAGCCGATCTAGTAGATATGTCTGCATATGCCGAGGTAAATGACAACAACCACTTTCTGTTGACATGCATCGATTTGTTTAGTAAGTACGCATGGACTCGTGCATTAAAAAACAAGAGTGGTGCAGAGGTCTCTAAAGCTTTTGAATCCATACTGAAAGAGGGTCGCGTACCACAGAAATTACAGACAGATAAAGGAAAGGAGTTTTTTAACAAACACTTTCAAAACGTGACAAAAAAGTACAATATTAACCATTTTGCAACAGACACAGAATTAAAGGCTTGTGTTATCGAGTGGTTTAATAGAACCTTAAAAGGAAGAATGTGGAGATATTTAACAGCTATAAACTCCAAACGTTACATCGACATACTTCAAGACATTACACAAGGATACAATGTGAGCTATCACAGAAGCATCAAGATGAGACCGATTGATGTGGGAAAAGAAAACGAATCTGTGGTGCTACATAACTTGTATGGAGATACCAAACCACACAATGTTACCCCCATATTTAAATACAAGATCGGTGACGTGGTTCGCATTTCTAAAGTCAGAGGCCCGTTTGCAAAAGGGTATGAGGAAAACTACACACAAGAGTATTTTACTGTATCAGCGTGTATTCCACGAGACCCCCCTGTTTACAGATTGAGTGATTATGATGGGGATGTTATCAACGGTGTTTTTTATGCTGAAGAATTGCAAAAAATATATGTCAGTAAAAACAAGACATTTAAAGTTGAAAAGATTCTGGATAAGAAGACGAAGGGTCGCAAAACATTAGTACTGGTACAATGGCTCGGATGGCCTGCAAAATTTGCGTCATGGATCGATCAGAAAGAATTAGTTGACGTACAGGTGCCATAAAAACAAAGGACAAACACAGACTGTCTGCAGTTGTATAAAAACAGACATGGCAGAGGGTGGTTTTTATGTTACACTACCATGCAATGCTTCACGGTCTGTATACCCTGATAATACAATCTCTAATTATAGAACAAGGATGGCTACTCCTATAAATATAAAAGGAGAATGGGAGGTGGGCCTTGTTCAAATCGAATATCCTAGAAGTTGGTACACGTTTAACAGCAAAGATGCCATTTTTGAGATAAACATCGAACCCACAACAGTCGACTACGAAAAAAACACTAACAACATACGCCATGGTGTAGATGTGAAGAAGACCGAATTATCGAGACTACGCATACCGATAAAAACAGGTTATTACGACAAAGTCCCAGCCCTTGTTAGTGTGATAAATGATTTACTAGCCCCTCATGGATCATTCGGTTACGATGTTGTAAAAAACAAAGTATTTCTGAAAGCAAAACCTAACATTTCAATAACCTTCCATGGAAAACTAGCCATTATTTTAGGGTTGAAAGCAGGTGTCCCGATAGGAGATTCCATGCGACAAAAAACAAACCCTGGAAAAACTAATTTTGAAAAAGATGTTGTAACATATGCAATGCATCAGGCAGACATACACGGTGGGTTCTATACTCTTTATATATACACAGATATTATCAGATACCAGTCAGTAGGTGATGCCTTCGTACCACTCCTGGAGTGTGTACAAATAACTGGTGATAACAATAACACAGTCAGTGTTCGATACGACAAACCCCACTACGCATCTATCAACAAATCGGTCATCACAGATATTGCTATAGAAGTGAAGGACGATCAAAATCACCACGTCCCATTTTCTTACGGGAAAGTGTGCATTAAACTACACTTTAGGCCAGTGAAAAATTTTCATTAAAATGGTGTATTTCAACAATCACAATGTTGATCCCATGCGTTATGTGGTCTATTACCAAAATCAAGCGGGAAATGGACTTCCGGGGTATGCAGGAGGTGGAGTTATGTATGGCGCTGGTTTGGGCGGACTTTTTAGGGGTCTCTTTAGAATGGCTATACCACTACTAAGACGAGGATTTAACATAGCCAAGCCACATCTTAAATCAGCAGCGAAAAACATACTAAGTGACGTTGTTAGTAATACATTATCACGATCTTTTAATAACTATCACGATACTCAAGACGGATCCGGGTTAATGGTGATGGCACGCAAAAGTGTACCTAGGCCGCCGGGAGTGCGGAGGAGTGGCCATAAGCAGAAGAAAACAAAACAGCCCCCCAAGAAAACATCAGTTGTAAAACGCAAGCGCAAGGAGACAGCTAAGCGCAGTGCTTCAAAAAGATCAAGGAGTTCTGTTAAAACAATATTTTAGATCATGGCGTTACTACACAACATGTCAGAAGAGTGTTTAAAAACCGAACTGGATCTGTTTACTGTACCACTGACTCAAACCGCTATTGAAAAAAACACTTATATAGAAATACCACCATTATCAGCGATATCTGACACATCCCCTCTGGAATTTTTTATTGCGGGGAATGGTGAGGATTACGTGGATCACATTGCTGTTTATGCGTCTTAAAATCACTTATGCAGATGGAACGGATATTGCAGACGGCGACCCCGTAGGGCTCATTAATTATCCGGGAGCTAAAATTTTTTCACAAGTGGACGTATCGCTTGGAGATCGACTCATTTCACAGAGTTCCAGCACATATCCATACCGCTGTATCATAGAATGTCTTACTAATTATGGTAAAGACACCCTTGAAACGCTTTTCTCAGCGGGGCTCTTTTACAAAGACAAGGCGGGGCACATGGATGTGTCGGACCCCGCCGGAGAAAATGGTGGCCTGACAAAGAGAGCGGCCTTCACCAATGCTAGTAACGTTGTCGAACTACTCGCGCCAGTTCACAGTGACATCTTCTTTCAAGATAAACTTTTACTCAATGGATTGGACCTTAAAATTAGAATGACGAGGGGTAAAGACGAGTTCTGTCTGATGAGGAGCAATGACATAGCCTACAAACTGAACATCCAGACAGCATCGCTATTTGTGAAAAAAGTGACAGTGTCACCAGCTGTGAGACTGGGTCAAAACCAAAGCCCTTTGTTGGGGGATATAATAAAAACCCTTTTGCCTTTAAAAACTACGATTTAGAATTTTTAGCTATTTATCTGGATGGTCAACAATACCCATCGAAGCCTCTGCAGCCTGAATATGAAAATGGTTCTGCAGTGCGGGAGTTTTACCAGTTAGCGTTGGCTTCAGGAAGGCATCTTAAAAACCAGGCTCTGAGTATCGATAGGGAGGATTTTCTGCATGGCTATACACTCTACGCGTTCAATTTTACACCAGACGAGGAGTGCAGCCAGCATGTATCACTTATCAAAAGTGGCAATATCAGACTAGAAGCGCGATTTAGACAACCACTACCACAGACTGTTAACTTAATTGTTTACGCTTTATTTGACAACATAATTGAAGTGTCAAATCGACGACAGGTACTTGTTGATTACTATTAACGCGTTAAAATGAACACCGTACAACTTACGGGTGTCATGGATAAGATTTCGTGCAATACTTATTTTCTTGGAGTACTACCATGTGACTATCTACCGAAAACCCCTTTAAGAACATTACCATCAATGGTTTTAATCAATACAGATCCATCAGGACTCCCAGGCCAACATTGGTTGGCCATCTACATAAATGATGATAGCGTAGGTTGTTTTTTCGATAGTTTTGGTAATAAACCAGATTACCAAGGCTTTCACCCTGTTATCAAAGACTTTTTAAATCTCAATTCTAGTAAAGTACTACATTCCACTGTGCAAGTCCAAGATTTTTCATCAGACACATGTGGTCAACACTGTGTGTTCTTTCTCTACCACATGTCAAAGGGGTTTGATTATGATTATGTGTTGAAATTGTATACCAATGATTTAATTAAAAATGATAAAATGGTGTCAACATTTGTGAAAAAACTAAAACATGTTCCATGTAATGACAATGTTTTCAAATGTATTCAGTGTGTGCAATTGGGTGAAATGTACATGTATCATGCTTAATATCTTTAAATAAAGATACTCAAGAACAGATCTTTCTTTAAACTCTTTTTTTTTATTACACACAACATATTCAACAATACATGTCATAAGTTCTCAAAACAAACAAACAAAAAAAAACAGAGAGAACACAATAGGCTACACACAAACTGGGGGATTAAAAACTTAACCATCGACTTTGGTCTAGACTGGGTGATTTGGACAAGAGGTCTTCTGGGTGTTTTGAATGTATCGGTGTGCTCAGATGCACTTTCCGTTTTCTACTCTTCTTAGGTAAATCGGCTACAGTCGGGGTCGTTTTGGTTTTGAATGAGTTAATTGTTTGTCTGACATACTGGTTTGGTACCACAGAGTATGGCAGATTTAAACTAGCAAAAGCCTCCAGAAACTCGTGCCATCCGCCAGGTCTCCGCTCATCAGCAATCTTTTGCGGAGCTGTAACGCTTTTAACTAGGTCAAGCATGTGTGAACCGGGGATTGTTCTGCCTTTAAACACAAACTCTCCCGACTCAGTCCACGATGTAATATCTTAAGTCTTAGACATTTTATCTAAAATGTAACGGACATTTTTCACGCTCCTCTGTGGAATATTTTTTAAAACCTCATCTGCAAAACCATCTAAACCATCGCGGGCAGTAACGCGGTCTGTTGGGTGTGGATCTTCTTTTACAATGCTGTCAGGCTGTGGAAGACTTAATGTTAATGTGGTGGATTCCCTATCCCCCAGTCTAGCGAGTGTTAAAAACCTCTGTAAAACACCGGTGTACATCTTAGCTTTTTCGTGGTGATCTATGTCAGACCTCTGCAATATATTTCTTATAGTCGCATCCAAATCACTCTCCACAACATGCTGTATAGACTCACGGGTGTTAGATGATTTCAGTTTATCCAACTGGTGTTGCGGGATTAAAAACATCTTCTCAGCGTACTCCATCACCATCTTATTTAGATGTAATTAAACTGGATATAAAGGGAATTGCAACGCTTAACAAAGGTAATAGAAATCCTCCTTGTTGATTGATTAACCGTCTTTTACGTCTAACGCCAACCTTTTTATCTGCAACAATTTTGATCTCGTTTCATTTTCTCTTTAGTTTCTGATATTGTTGTGGTGATAGCGGAATATTTCCATGGACTACGTTAAGAGCTACTTCACACAACGTCACAATGAGTTCGTCAGCAGCCGCCTCTAAAATAACGCGTCTTTGTTTAGGTGTGGCTTTTAATAACAATTTTAAAAGAGGCAGGTTTCTTAAAAGTCTTGCAGACATTTTCAAATTCCGTCTAACAATGTCAATGTTTTCTTTTCTGAACGTACACAACTGGATATTGTGACAGAATGTCTGTTCTGAGACGGTACTGCTCTGGTGTTTTTGCTTTAAAGTCAATCAAAAGGTACCCGAAAGGAATGCTGGTCGCATTTTCATAACACTCCATAAAAAAAATTGTGTTTCTGGGGTACATTTGGCGTGCTAATACATTAATTTGTGTATTGTCTCTGGGGTTTTTGAACAGCACCAGATAATTGGTGTTCAAACTGATGGTCCTGCTGGATTTACCTTGAGAAAATAAGTTTTGTACAATATACAATGCACTCAGGTTTTTGTGGTGCACATACATCGTGAATAAACGTTGGATTTCAGAATTGTTACTAGCATCTTCCATAACATCGTCTAAAATCACAAAATTATTCTTGTCGGGGGGAAACAAACGATCATCATTCAGAGTCTGGGGGATACCTTCAATAAATTTAATATCATACAGTTTCAACAATTCGTCATATAAAGATTGCCAGCAATTATAAATGTATACAATGTTTTCAACATTTTTTGAAATTACACTTTTAGCATTTTCCAACAACATTTTTACAAAAAATGTTTTTCCTGAGTTAGAAGGACCACTTAATACACATGAAAAAGGGTGTTCCAATCTGAAATCGAATCCATCTGTATTTATCACCCCTCGATGACCAAAAACGTTGTCAGTAGCCATATGGTAATGTGGTAAAGTCAGGTAGCAAAACACGCTTATTGTACACAACTTGGAATTTTTTCACAACTGACTTGTTGTGTAATGTGAACTGCTTTTTGTTCCTCACTATACTGTCGGCTTGTGCAAGAATATAACTGCTGTCGCCCCGGCCCCTCACATACTGATCAACAAGCCCTATTAATGAGTCTAGCCTGATGGCCTCAGAGTTTACGGCATTCAGAGTGATGCCTTTGGCCTTCATACAGACCTTACCCTTGGCAGTCCGATACCCGTAACTCTTAGGGCCACTTGACGAGAATTCAACAATATGGTCTTCATCCCCAACTTCATCAGTAAGGTCGCCAAGGTATGGGCCTAGTGGGGGTTCGTATTCACCGTCTTTAGATATGTACACAACGCTATCGGTATCGCAATAAATCAGTCTGTCCCCCAACCTGTCCATAAGATCATAAAGTTCCAACCGTGCGTGGGCTGTCGTAAAAGCCCCGAGAAACACATTAATATCACGAGTCTGAGCTCCTTTCCCATCTGCGTAAGACCACTGAACGATCGCAACGGTGTCTGACACAAATGAAAAATGCTTGACGTCATACTCAATGCCAAAAATGTGTCGGGCAAACTGTTCAGGGTCTGTAAGTATTTCAGTTGTCGGGAGCTGTTCGCGCATAGAGAACCGGCCCCACAACGAATTAAGAACGAGCTTCATAATGGATCTGCGTGCGGCATTAAACTCGATCTTGTCCAGATTCAGCTTAATCCCTTCTTTCTCAAAGTAATCTTTAACATAAGATTCTTTGTCGGCGTCAGTCACAACATCTTTTGGGAAACCTGAACTTTCCTGTTTGAACTGTAAAAATGTTTTAACATAATCACAAAACAATGTTTCAGATCGTTGGGGAAAATGCCAAACCTCATAGATTTTTGTCACTACATAACCCTTCTCAATTGCTTTTAAGAGCTCGATGCTAACCCAACAACCGTGAATAGCCCTTTCCTCAGCTGTGTGTACACATGGATGTGTCTGGTTTTGTTGTTCAGCACACGACCTACAAAGTGGAAACATTAACTTCCCTCCTGTCCTATAAGGCAATACAGGATAAAGGTTTCCGCGGCGGGAGGACCGTAGCCTTGACGAAGCCATAATAATCTTCAAGGTTTTGAAAATCCTTGTATATTATTTCAGGATGGCCAATTGGATAGCATTTTCGAGCCTGACAGAAGGGATAGAGAGAAGTAAAATCTACATACCTAATACGCTCGCCCTCCGTGACTTTGTGGTACAGTTTTAACGCATTAGTTCGACCCCCGAATAGCGCTTCACGCGGTTTCAATCTTTCAGGGTGATTGTAAGTAGCCATGAAGGCCATCACTGCTGGGTCGGTCTGTTTAGCACGGCCCCAATCACACTCCCAAACCACCTCGACCTGAAGACCGTACGCACGCTCCAAAATTTCAAGCTTGTCATCACATTGTCTTTTCAGAACACCATAAGGTACTTTTGATAACGGATTGAGATCATTAGGGTTATAACAACGTTCGCAACCATGAAAAAAACACCCAAGAAATTCGAATGCTTTTTTCACGGTACCGTCGCCATAAAAACCATCCACATACTATTTTCCAAATGACGCCTCACCATGGTTTAGAGCATGTTGAACATCTATGGACCGTGTTGTTCGGATATATTCAAGCCATTCAATTGAGATGTTTGAATACGTCTTGTTCTGGTTGATGTATGCATTGTTGCGTGTTAGCGCTATTGTGTCTTTAGGGATGAAGTGTGTTTTATACGTACCCATACATGTGGCTGCCAAAGTAGTGTAATTAAACGGATCAAGGCCTGCACACAGAATGAATTCATCGCGATACTTCATACATGCGTCCCTCAGCAGAACGACGTCGTTTTTACCATAAATCGCCAGTTCTTTTTTAAAATCAAACACTTTGTCGGAAATGGTACTGTACCAGTTATCAAACGCCACTCTGTCTTGACTTGACATAGTCGTGTACCCGTAAAATTTCTTGGCAGGGTACGGGCCTATGTAGCTGTCATTTTCAACGCGGTTAAAGTGGTGCGGGAAATATCCCTTCTCAGCATTAGGCAGATTAAATGCAACGGGTGTCTTGGCTAACCGCATGGGTATGAAGGAGTATGAATCAATAAACCGCTGTTTGAAGGCAGTGTCATACATTAAGATTAGACGACAGCCTTGCATCGTAATTTTAGGGGCAAACCCCTTCTTAGTAAAGTATTCAAAAAGGATGAAATTATCAAACCCCGAGGCGTTATGCGCAATCCATGTGTAATTACGGTAACGAAGGTGTCTGAATTTTTTAACGAGGCGATCCACACAATCTGGTCCTTCGGCCACGAATTCTTCGCCAGCAAACGTAATAGCGCATACGAAATTGGCGATGTGCCTTCCGTTTTCATAACGGGTCTCAAAATCGTAGAAAATGTAACGATCGTTTGGCATCTCCGCCTTAACTGGCTGGATAAAACATTGATGCACACCATCAGTAACCAGACTCTCACCACAGTGCACACAACGATCTGCAGGGCATTTATGGGGTTTGGGTTTAGGGCCGCTGACATGGTAACGTCTATTACATTTTCCGCAATATTTGGTCACATGGCACTGTGCGTATTGCATACCTCGAGGTGGTTTTTTATGCATCTCAAAACAATAGT
>CM040821.1:46664581-46817081 GCA_022828995.1 Vimba vimba
AATTTTTATCTAAACATCAAAATTGTCATGTGGTGTGACTGTCCGGGATATGTGTGACCTTACTAATATGACAATATATATCAGCAAAGTATAAATAATTGATAGATTTACAGTTTAAGTAACAGAATTAGGCCATTTCAACAGACACAGAAAGTGTTGATGTCTGTGTATGATTTTAAAGCAAGTTCTGGCCAAATACATTTTGTCCGTAAAATGGGCGTCATATGGTGTGACACTGCAATCTATATTTTGAACGGGCAATAATTTGGACATCATTATGATGAAGAGGTCCACACTCAACCAGGAAGTTGCAGTGCCATCTCTGGAGTGGTTTGCAAGGTCAAGAGTTGAGTTCTGGCTTTTTAATTTTTAATTAAAAAGCTCTGTATCTGATATGCTCACTAGTGGTCAGTGTTTTGTGTCTTATGGTGTGACATTATTTACATAAAAATGAAACAATTTTATATGAATTTTACTTATTAATTCTTAAAAATCATTCCTGCCATGTGGCAATTTACATGCTAAGTATAAGCTAGCTGTTTTTAGTTAACCAAGAGATTATCTTAACTGAACAAAACGTCATATGGTGTGACACTGTATCATATGGTGTGACTGTTTTTCTAAGTCACACCATATGATATATTTGTCACACAATATTACATGCACCTTTTTTAATGATAAATAAATAACTATTCAAAACATATTCAATGATAATAGTGAATGTTTAATAGTGAACATTAAATTACCTATACAATTAATGTATTTCTTTTAAATTTTATACTTAATTTAATGTTCTTGAAGTGAGATGGTGTTTGATTTACTCATACACTCACCTAAAGGATTATTAGGAACACCATACTAATACTGTGTTTGACCCCCTTTCGCCTTCAGAACTGCCTTAATTCTACGTTGCATTGATTCAACAAGGTGCTGAAAGCATTCTTTAGAAATGTTGGCCCATATTGATAGGATAGCATCTTGCAGTTGATGGAGATTTGTGGGATGCACATCCAGGGCACGAAGCTCCCGTTACACCACATCCCAAAGATGCTCTATTGGGTTGAGATCTGGTGACTGTGGGGGCCATTTTAGTACAGTGAACTCATTGTCATGTTCAAGAAACCAATTTGAAATGATTTGAGCTTTGTGACATGGTGCATTATCCTGCTGGAAGTAGCCATCAGAGGATGGGTACATGGTGGTCATAAAGGGATGGACATGGTCAGAAACAATGCTCAGGTAGGCCGTGGCATTTAAACGATGCCCAATTGGCACTAAGGGGCCTAAAGTGTGCCAAGAAAACATCCCCCACACCATTACACCACCAGCCTGCACAGTGGTAACAAGGCATGATGGATCCATGTTCTCATTCTGTTTACGCCAAATTCTGACTCTACCATCTGAATGTCTCAACAGAAATCGAGACTCATCAGACCAGGCAACATTTTTCCAGTCTTCAACTGTCCAATTTTGGTGAGCTCGTGCAAATTGTAGCCTCTTTTTCCTATTTGTAGTGGAGATGAGTGGTACCCGGAGGGGTCTTCTGCTGTTGTAGCCCATCCGCCTCAAGGTTGTGCGTGTTGTGGCTTCACAAATGCTTTGCTGCATACCTCGGTTGTAACGAGTAGTTATTTCAGTCAAAGTTGCTCTTCTATCAGCTTGAATCAGTCGGCCCATTATCCTCTGACCTCTAGCATCAACAAGGCATTTTCGCCCACAGGACTGCCGCATACTGGATGTTTTTCCCTTTTCACACCATTCTTTGTAAACCCTAGAAATGGTTGTGCGTGAAAATCCCAGTAACTGAGCAGATTGTGAAACACTCAGACCGGCCCGTCTGGCACCAACAACCATGCCACGCTCAAAATTGCTTAAATCACCTTTCTTTCCCATTCTGACATTCAGTTTGGAGTTCAGGAGATTGTCTTGACCAGGAACACACCCCTAAATGCATTGAAGCAACTGCCATGTGATTGGTTGATTAGATAATTGCATTAATGAGAAATTAAACAGGTGTTCCTAATAATCCTTTAGGTGAGTGTATTTATGAGTTTCTTATCGTTTTGAAAGTTTTAAAACAATGTTAGTATGTTTTTTGATTAATGTTAACTGAATTGAATTAACTGAATGTTGAATGCAAATAAAATACAGTTTTTTGCATTGACAAATTGTGGAGTGGTGCAGTTAATCATATAGCGTGACACTATATAATTTGGTGTGACATTCAGAATTGTGCCAGTAAAAATACTTTCTTATAAATCATAAAAAAGTCAAGGGAACACAAGAGAAATAGTATCAGCAAGAGTCACAAGCATTTTCATAGATTTATAACCGGATTTAACATAATTAATCTAAAATATCTGGAAAGGCTGAGGAGAGATGACTTACTTTGCATGATGGTTTAGAAAAACAATACAAAATCTAATGAATCTGCACAAAAGAAATGTTAAATCTTAAGATAGTAATGAAAACAATTAATGTTGAAGTTAGTTACTTAGGGAGAGTATATCCCATTTTCATTTTATATAGAATAACTTTTATGTCACACCATATGACAATTTTAGGCACGAATGCAACAAATTGGTGAATAAATCCAATTTCAAATACAAAATCTAAAAGACCACATATATTGTGGGAAATGCAAGAGTCAGTACAACACAACTCAATATTTTTTTTGCCTAATATTTGAAGTAAAAAATAAAAACTTTTTTCAGGCTTATATGTCTCCCACCCATATATGAAGACAGCCACAAAAGCCCCGACGAGAAACCCACTGCAATGTTTCTCCCTCCGTCTATAAACTAGAAACAAATAAAATTTTTAAATGATCAATCCAGAACCGTAGTGCAACAAACAATAAATTAACACAACCTACCGTTTTAAGATGCTTGTGATGTACAGGGCATTTAAACTCCAGGACGAAAAAAACGATCAGTTACCACCTGTGTTGTCCCGCAGGCTTCCTCAATCCACACTAGAGAGATACGTGAACCAAATAAGTACATAAAACCCAGTTCACTACAAACGTTCAGGAATACAGCTGTGACTGCAGCTCCTTACCAGACCAAACACTCCCGCGACACGCCGGAAATGGATGACGTCACCTGTGACTAGTAGACGCACCTTCCTACCACACCCAAAGCGATCTTTATAAGCCACGTAAAATAAGGCACTCCCCAGAGAGACATTATTCTCATTGGCTACAGTCATATGTTAACAAACTGCACATGGAAACATTGTTCGCGATGTCTGCCATCATACTCCTGTCTCTTGTCTACACCCTGTAAGTTAGCATGTATTAATATATGCATTTGAGCCGATCCGGCGTGGGGACCGAGCAGTGGTACGTCGTTATGTAGAACAGCCGGTGGTGGTTTGGGGCGAAGAGCGGGTTGGCAACGCTACCTGGTGTCAGTGTGGCTGTTGTACTGCGATGCCCACCGTGTCAGAGTCCATCTGCTTTAAATAACATATAACAGTTCGCATCTAGCGTCAGCACTGATCCACAAATAACTAAAGTTTGGACATGCCTGACACAGTCCCTCTGACTCAAAATAAACAATATCCCGAAGTATATGTTACTCCAGTAACTCCAACAGTTTACTGAACTGAGACCTGTTGTCCTGAGAGAAGTGATGAGCACTGAGCAGCTGATACTGAGCATGCGCGCACTTATGATACTGAGCATCGCATACCTCGAACGTAAACACAGAGGTTCTCGAAAGAGGCGTGTTCGACTCGGCTGGTCGGCGTATGACATAAAAGTATCGCGAGAGCGATTACAGAGCTGATGGCTCCACATGCTTTCTAATCGCTCTCGCGGTATTTTGATGTCATATATGGCGTGACTTCTCATGATTCGTTAATCCCGACAGCTGTAATAGTAAAAACGTATAACAGCTGTAATAGGGACGTCCCGCCACTTGGAGCAGCCATCTTGACGGAATAGAAAATGCTGCTAAACCGCCAGTGATACTACAGCTCGTCACGAAATATTCCTGTCATGCCCGAGCGATGCTGTGCAGTTGGATGCGATCAGATACGTGATCATACAAAAGGAATATCTTTCAGGACAGGACCTTATTACAGAACGTAGGGCCGAATTATATGAACGCGTCACCACCACATTAGCACCAAAAACATTTGTATTTTTTCTATAATTAAATAAACTAATCGAATATTCAAAAATCGTGACTCATCTCTGCATGTAATCTCTTCTTTTTTCCCCCCCAAATCTTCACTCACGTCTCGATTTTCTAAGTGGATTATAATTATAAACGGTTCATATTCTTTACTGTGGTAAAGTAGAAAAACGTTGTAGGTCAGATAGCCTACATTTTTACTTGCACGTCAGATTCATTTTAACACAGTTTGTGCTTGTTATTAGACATGTAAGGCGCGTCAAGTTTATTTGTAAAGCGCGCTTCACACGCGAGTGATTTTTATTTTCGCTTTCTCTGGTAGCGCAATATCAAACATAGCTTAAATGTCTTGCCCTTGTGGAAGATTAAATTCGCTCTTCATACAACAAGTAGAAAACATGAAGATATCAGAAAATAGATTGATGGTCTCTTTCCTCCTCGTGTCCCACATCCCTCTCAAAGCGCAGTTCGGTAGGCTTCATGCGGAATACGCGTCTTTGTCTGGAATTTATTAAACAATCTTTTGTTTTTTATAGATTTAACTTTATTATGTTATTTAAGTTTCCAATATTTACTGATATTTATTTCAATGCTTTACAGGCTTTAGTGTGTTGCTTCTTTGACGGAATTGCTCAAATAAACACTTTTTTGCTCAAATAAACACTACATTTTTATTTAAATTTTCAAAACAACCCCCCTAACCACCACAGGTAGTTGGTCCATTACCACCGCAGTGGTAAAAAACTGCCACCGTCACAGCCCTATAACCCGAAAGTAAAACAGATCATTTTATAATTCGCCTAATAGATCCATTGCCGCTGAGTAGCTGACGGATGTATTCCGTCAAAATGGCTGACACGCGGCTAGGGGTCACATGACTGGGATATCCCTATAGTAAACGTTTTCCAGATAGTTCCACATGTAATGCGAGATATTTAATATGCAAGCATGTCAGCCAATCACAGCAGTGGGCGTTTACACTTAAGTCTCATACAGACACACCCCTTCAAACAGAGTGTTCAAATCAGGTGATGAAATCAGGCTAGGAAATATGCCTTTTATTTCTAAATTATAACAACTTTTGATCTAAAAAACATACTAACATTATAAGGGCACCCCAGGAAACATTCTAAAATAATAAAATAATCCATGCAATGGGACCTTTAAGTGAGCCGTCCCATGCAGTGGAGAAGCGGCATCAGCGGCCCAATGTAGTGACGAGGTGTGCAAGAGGGGGGGGGAGCGGCCCGATAACACAAGCGTGCGCGCATTAAGTTACACAGGCACTAAACATATATGATGGTCATTATGCAAGACACACTATTTGTTAACATGTTGTAACACCTCCTTTCTTTGAAAGATGTTACTCTGAGGAGGTTCAACAGAATTCTGACATGTACTGATAAAAATCACTCTTCACAAACCAAATGATCATTTGCTTATTTTATTTTATTCACCAGTGCTTAATAAATGTGTCAAAAAAGACAATAGAAACAAAGTCAGAGATCTTGGAGGTCTTTGTCTCCTCAACAAAGAGTCAATGAGATGAAGAAAACTTATCTCTTGGCATGTCTTGTCTTGGATAAGGTGTGTGACGATGATGAAGTGCTGAAGATGTAATAAGTTTCAGATCCCCAAAGTTATTTGAGAGCGATGCAAAGATTGAGTGCGATGCAATGATAGTAATCCTATAATCCTCCATACGAGAAAAGATCGTTTGAAATGCAGATGCTTAGTGCATAGCTGTCCTCAGTGCCACATAGCTGACCATGTGCAAAGCCATTCCAAAAGCACATGTGGTAAATGAAAAGTCCTTTCTAGAAAGAAATCAAATAACTAATATCAGTGATCTCAAACAAACACAACATCAAAAATAAACCAAACCATACTCACAGTTGAGCAGAAACTCAAAGAGTTCTCAACACAGGACTTAGGATGAGAAAGAAGGTAGCACAAGATCAATCCTGAGATTTCCCTCTACCAAACGAACTGTCTTACTCTATGGTGTCAGTGTTTATATACCCAGTTACCTCCAGGCAATAGCGCCCTCTAACTGTTCCTGTTGTTACTGCCCGTGACTCCAATACATTACAACCAGGTCTTAACAAAAATACTTGAACAAAAATACAAAAAGTACAGAATTACAAAAAGTAACGTTTGTCCGTTACAATGTCGTGTTAAACACGATTACCTTCATAACGATGACACTCATCAACGGCCTCCGTCGACTCGTCTCAAACTCCTCTCCTGACCCCGGAGGCGCGCGTGCACACATGAAAGAGTGACATCAGCAGCGAACAGCCAATCGCATGCCCTGAAACAAGAGAACCGTAATTCACTTCTCGCGAGAGACTAAGCGCTATTCAATACTCTCATCTGAAGATTCGACTGAAGAATATTAAATACATAAATGCATTTAGACAGCTAGAAGAAAATATCTTGCTAAATCACTATAATATGATTAAATGCCCAAGTAACATTTATTATTATAAAAGGATTATCACCATCATCCCTGGAATAAATAACATTTTTACATATTTACATACAATTATTTTAAATTATAAAAAGAAAAAACAATTTTGTTGATTTTTGCATAAGATACTTATTTCAAACGCTATACACATATCCTTCTTACCAGTCTTACACTTGTGTGCCTGTGTAGACTTTATATGCAAAAGCCTCTGAGGGCCGTCTGACAAACTCTTATAAAATAGCATTTTTATCAGACATGTTTTAGGTTCAGTAATGTCACTTTAGTGGAAAGGTACAGGTCCTGTTCATCTCCAGTAAACACACAGGAGCCTGCTAAAGACACTCTCCTTCAGAAGATCTCAGACGGAGATTAGAGGATTCTGCATCTGAAGTCTTCATCCTCTGAGTGCAGCTGATGATGTTCTGAAGAGTATGTACATCAGTTGTGTTAATGCAGTTTATCAGACATGTCTTAGGTTCAGTAATGTCACTTTAGTGTAAAGGTACAGGTCCTGTTCATCTCCAGTAAACACACAGGAGCCTGATAAATAGCACATTTCATACACAATGGCAATTCAAAGTGCTTTAAGATCTCGGACAGAGATTAGAGGATTCTGCATCTGAAGTCTTCATCCTCTGAGCTGATGATGATGATCTGAAGTGTATGTACATCAGTTGTGTTAATGCAGTTTAGTTAGTCTAGTCTTGGTAGGCCAGTACACAAACAACACAAAAGGTTTGTTTCTGTTAAGGTCTTAAACTCTGGCTTGCAGGGAACCATCCTATTGGACTCTGAGAAGAAGAGAAAGGGCAAGGTGGATCAGCAACTGCAGACGACACAAACTACAGCTTGGGGAGAGGAGTTGGGCTTCATGCACAGTGGCAATACCTGTCAACCGTGTTCCTCGGGAGCCTCCGCACTGCACATCTCTCTTCACTTCAGGCTATTGGACTGTGGATCCCCATGATTCACAGCTCAAAGGGAGCATATCTTTTACATTCAGAGGGCATTAAAGTGCACGAGACATGCTCTTAAACTGTATTTATTTATACAGGTATATTACATCTCACTTCAAGGCAAGTTTATTTATATAGCACATTTCATACACAATGGCAATTCAAAGTGCTTTACATAGAAGAAATTAAAATAATAAAAGGAAATAAGAATAAAAACAGTTTAGAATAAAAACGAGTTGAGGAGGCCAGTGGGGAGAAGGAGGACATCGAACATCGGCTCACTCTTAATAGGCAAGCTCAGATGTTGTACAGATATGCATTAGATTTGATGGCGGGAAGTTAGTCAGGTACGTTACAAGTACTAAGATAACATGTTCATATGAGGTAATAATCAAACGTGCGGTAATACCAACAGCAACGTGCCGTTTTCAAAAGCAGTTAGCAGATATAATAGCTTGTTAAGAACTTAAATGAGGTTTAAACGTTCAGTTAAATAAGTCTTGGCCAACCACAGAAACGTGCACGAAACAACGTGCGCACTATAGTTAACTAACAGGTGATTTCAGTCAACATTACGTAATTTCAAAGTTATTACATAACCGATCACAAACGCTATTAGTATAAAAAAATATTTGATTTATACATAGGCCAATCTTTCCTCACATCTGGTCAGGACACATTCTCCAGCAGCATCACAGCATGTTCCTGTAAATATATTTTCCTTCCAAATGTGAAATTTATTTCCCAACTAACCTGTCACAGTCCTCATTAAAAGTGTTTTTTTCTCTTACTGAGCATATTTCACACCTGTTGAATTTACATTTTGTAATTAATTCGACTGATAAACACCTTTACGAAAACTAAACATGGTTTCATTATAGTAAAAATTTAGTAACCATGTTTTTTTTCACGGATTGATTACCATTTGTATTAGTTGTACTAAAAATACCATGGTTAAACTATGGTTAGCAAAACCATGGTTGATTAGTGGTTACCATGTTTTAACTACAATAACCATGTTTTTTTTTTTTTTTTTTTTGTAGTAAAACCATGGTTAATTTTCGTAAGAGCAGTATTAAAATTGATGGATGAATGTGCAGTTGCAGCTGCCTTAAAGAAATGTAATGCTGTTAAACATTTAAACATTCAATTAATCTTAAACTAATGCGTTGACAGCGCAACTGATTTGAATAGTAAGAATTTTGCCATAATTGTGTGAATTACATACAGTGAAATGATTGTCAATGAAAACTGACACAGAAAAATATTTAATACAAATAAATGTTCATTCTGATCTTATTCACACACACACACACACTGCAGCGTCGTGGTCATCAGTTCAGTCGAGCACTGACAGCGTGTGGTAAAATAGTCACATGTTTACGAGCCTCGGCTTATGTTGGATTAAAGAAAGACAAGTTGCTTTGAGTTTGGAGAATCCTGTGTATCGTAATCATCAGAATATCTCTTCTCCTGTCTCTGAAATTGTCCAGATGTTGAAATCACTCTGCGGATGCTCATTTTAAGAGGCGTTTAGTCAGCTGTGTGTTAACAGCACACTGAAAACATACATAACCGGAGGAAAACACACTGCTTTGACGAGCACTTCCGCTAATCTGCTCCGCTGGGATAATAAAGGTCTGTTGTATGGTGTGGTTTCCTGTCATATGATCAAAACTTTGCTTCATGCCAACTTTAAGCCTGAGAGACTTGACTATTTATTTTTTATTTTTTATAAACTATATTTTTTTATTGTAGGTATGTTGGTGTTGACGTGAAGATGAAGTGGACTTGTAAGGACTGCATTTTTTATCATTCAGCATTACAGATTAAACCATGGACATCATGGGAGGACGTGTCCTTTGCCATGTGTTGACCAAGAATGTGTCTGCTCCTTCACAACTCAGGCAACACTGATGAGACATTAGCATTCGCATCATGCTAAACCTGTAGATCACGTGAAGACCCGGCTGAAGTGTAACCTCTGCAGTTTCTCAGAGGCCTGCGAACAGTACTTCTCCCATCTGGGTATTCCCCTGAAAAACAATGACAATGTCCAGTGCCCATTTGAAGACGGCAGTATTCAAGCTTGTGTGTTCTCAGAGTTAATTTCATGCCAATCTAAGAGGTTGAGGAGAGGTTTAAACATACAGATGATCAGCCTGCGGACCGCCTACCAGCCGAAGGGTGTTTGCACCCAGTCCAGTCCAGATCTTCCTGTTGAGGGCTTGACTCTACATAAGTTGGCTTCACTGTTTTTACGCATGGAAGCCATTTTACATGTCTCGAAGACAGCCATTCAAGAAATAGCTGAAGAACTTGGAAGCATCGGGAGTAATGTTGGAGAGCTTGCTGGGATGTCAGTTAAACAGGTCTTAGACTAACACAACTGTTCACTGGATTCCTCCGTTGTCTTGGAAACAAATCCTCTAGCTTTTTTGTCCAAAAGGAACAGATGGCCTGCACTTTTCACTCAAAGACAAGTAAGTGTAGACAGATGTAATATAAGTCTCAGGTGTCCCCAGAATGTGTCTGTGAAGTTTCAGCTCAAAATGTTAACGTTCAAAAATGTTAAAATATAATCTCCAGTATGAGAGCCAAACATGGCCCTTACATTCAAGATAACTTGTCTCCTCTCCCAGTTCTTGTCAATAAAATGGCAAGTGAGGCTCATCAGCGATTCAGCATCTCCAGACCAACAGTCTGTGGTGAAAGCTAAATGGGATCCAGCATTCTCAGGTGCAATCAAAGTTCTGATCTTATCTGTTGCTTTTTTGTGCACACCGTCAAGCATGTCTGTGCGATAGTGTTTTTCACTTTTTAAGGTGTACCATGGCTCAGCCACAGCCAACAACCGTTGAAAGCCAACATCTGAAACTACTGTAAAGGCTGATTGTCAGTGGCAATCATCTCTGTTATTAATGTGTCAGTAACTTTTGACCTAGAGCGTTGTCTGGACTTTGCTCACTGAGGCAGAGCTTGAAGCAGTATCTCTTTTCTTCTGTGCTTCTTCATACACAGATGCATGGCGACTACTTTAGGTGACTCCGCATGTTTGTGGTATTTTTTTTTCTTATTCTCCCATTTTCACCACGTCACTGCAAATATTGCACTTTGCATTCCTTGTTGGCTCTGAAATTATTCCCACAGGGGATTTGTTTTCTGTCCAGCCATCTAGCAGAATGAAAAAACAAAAAAATATTTTATATTAAACTGTTATGTGTACTTTGATTTTTTCAGTCACATAAATAATTACTGCTGCTTATTGCAGATTACAAATAACATTTATCATTAATGAACCTAAACAATATTCATAAATTAATGACAAAATAGTATGTGCAATTACATACATTTTATGTACAACACATATGTCAGGTCACAAAAACACTGGATCCAATTGCGAATGAGAATAAGGTTTATTTAGAACAGCAAGAGAACAAGGCAAGGCAGGTGGAAAGTCTCTGGTCGGCAGTTAGGTCCTTGGCAGCGCAGAGACTGCTGTGGGCTGAATAATTCCTAGAAGACAGTTGAAGACTAGAACCGTAGAAGACGACGGCAGCGGCAAAACTCGGGCAAAGTCCAATGCAAACGGCACTGAAGGCAGGATAGTCCGCGGTGACCAGGAACTGGAATGAACTGCACAGAGTGACACACAAAGAAGCAGTAATCAACGATCTGACACTGGACCTGACAAACACAAGACTACATATAGGATCCATAAACGAGACACACCTGCCGCTGATCTGCTGATTTGTGTGTAACGCAATGTAGTGGAGGTCGCTCGCCAACAGGCCGTTCACATATCGTGTCTTTTGCGCGCCCAAGTTAGTTCAAATGCTCATAATTGAAGCGACACACAACAAATCTCAACTCTTCAGAATGCCACAAACACACTGCAGGTCATGTGACAAGAACCAACCAATCAGCTTCGCCCTTTCCGTAACAACATTGAAAGCTCAGTCGGCAGAAGGACGGGGGTGCACCCAAACACTACGGGTGATTGGAGGGGATTTTAACGCCGTTCCAGATGAATGGCAGGATAGGTGTCCCACTCCTCTTAACACTTTTTCTTATAAGCCCCTAATCTATAACATATCCCAGTTTCTTGATCTAATTGATGTTTGGCGTGTAAGGAACCCACTTAAAAAACAATTTACACGGGGGTCTTTTTTAGGGCGCATTCAACATTCTAGATTGGATTTTTGGTTGATAACTTGTAATCTTCTTTCTTCCTCAGTTGACTGTGGTATTTCTCCTTCAGTTTTATCTGATCACAGTGCTATTTCACTTTCTCTTAGGAGCAATGGCAGTTCACCATTTACCAGAACTCATTGGAAGTTTAACAACAATCTGTTAAAGTGTGAATCATTTTGTAACTCTGTTTTGTTAATGATTAGCAATGTTAAAACTATGCCTGAATTAACTTCAATAGGAAAATGGGGACGGGTTAAATTTAACATAAAAAAATGGGCAATTACAAATTACAAAAAACAAATTGTAAATGCTAGAAATTTAAGGCAGATAACAATTTTATCAAGCCTAAATTATTTTGGTAATAAAGATATTCTCAGCGAGAGAGAGCAGAAAGAACTTCACTCTCTGCATTTAGAGCTGGATGATTTTATAATAACTGTATAAGTGAAGAGAAAACAGTGATTGATGATTACATCTATTCCTTCTATAGTGATTTATATAAATCAAAATTTATAAATAGAGATTGTGATTTTTTTCTTTTCCTACTTAAAAGATAAAGTTCTTATAATAGACCCTAATTTTAGAAATATGATGGAAGCTGACATTGAGATTTCAGAATTAGACATTGCGATTAAACAAATGTCTAATGGAAAGTCCCCAGGTATTGATGGCATCATTTTTTGCCCGAAATAAGAATCTTAGTTTTTGAAGCACTAAAAACGTGTATAGGTAAAGGTGATAGGGGTTGAACCGACTAGTCGACCTTAATGCAATGTCGTGACGCTTTAAGCTTGACGTCGACTAGTCGCGTTGATCATGTGACACTATGATTGCGCTAATTTTGATACTATCAACATGCCCGCGTTGCAGTCGACAACAAATGAAGAGCCCAGAGGGTCATTGAAGCAGAAAGCAGGTCAACGTTACATCAAGTGTGTGGAAATACTTCACTGAAGATGAAGCTTGCAAAAATGTCACCTGTCTGTCCTGAAGTACAACAAAAGAACAAGTGCAATGCACACGCATCTGAAAAGGCATCCGCTAAGTACGTTAAGTGACGAATGTAAACCATCTCAACAACAGTCAATTAGAACCTTCACTAAACAACCTGCTGTGACAGAGAAAAGACGGCAGCAAATTACCAATTTACTGGTGAATTTTATCGTCAAAGACATTCGACCTTTAGCTGCAGTGCACGGAGAAGGTTTTAGAGAAATACTGCACTTTTTTTAACCTGGCTACGATATTCCATCGTACAAGACATTGTGGAACACAATCAAACACCAGTACGACTGCATGCGTGAAAAAACTGTCGAGGCCAGACTGTGTCGCTAACAACTGATTTGTGGACATCCTCCACTATGGAGCCGTACATCACAGTAACGGCTCACTATATCACCGACACATGGAAGCTGACGGCCCGAGTGCTGTGTACATCAGTGATGCCAGAGAGACATACTGCAGCCAACATTGCTGACCGTCTTTCTGAAATAATTAAGGAATGGGGCATACAGGTGTTTTGCACAGGTGTTTTTCACACAACCTACAGCTAGCCATAAAAGCTGGCTTAGTCTTACCTGACGTTTCTAAGGCTATTGATGCAGCAAGGAGAGTTGTCAGTCACTTTCGCCACTCAGCGGTAGCCACTTGTGCCCTGAGGAAACGACAGGAACAACGTGGCATAAGACCCAACAAACTCCAGACTGATTGTGCGGTCCGATGGAATTCCACATACGTAATGATCCAGCGGCTGTTCGAGCAAAGAGTCGTGGTGCAATCTGTGCTCGCAGATGAAACCGTCACCAAACCAGCCGTCCAAAAGTCACTCGCCCTGAGAGCATCACATCGGGAGATGCTGGAACAGCTGATTCCAGTGCTGCAACCTTTGGACAAGGCCACAGAAATAATGTGTGCGGAGTTGCATGTGGGGCTGTCTTTCATATTTCCAGTCATTTTCAACATGATCAGCACCACTCTGCGCATCGAAGCATCTGACATGACAGCTGTACGTGCCTTTAAGAACACTGTTCGACGGCAGTTGGAAACACGGTTTAAACTGGAGTCCGACGATCTGACAGAATCCATCCCCACTGTGGCCTGTGTGCTCGATCCTCGGTTTAAACATCTTCATTTCATCCCAGAGGGTAAAAGAGAGGCCGCTCACAGCCACCTGAACAGCCTGGTCCAGGATGAGGGAGAGCCGCTTGCAGCAAAAGGTGGGTTAGCTGAATGAAACTGCTAGAATAATTTCTGTTATCTGTCAAGTTATTAGGCAATGCCATGTAGGGTTTTCTTTTCATGTTATATTATGATCACTAAGAGGTGCTCGAAGCATATGTTTTCCATGGTTGATTTTCACTGAAGAGATTGTTTTAAAAACGGAAGTAAAAGCATGTACGCTCTTTGCGTTTTACCAGGAAATGAGATCTCTTTATTAAAATCTTTATATTTATTTAAACATATTAATGATTTATCTCTAATTCACATTTCACCCGCAAATAATTGGAATTGTATCACGTTGATGCCCTCGTGTTCTTGCATGCAAACCATGATCGAAAATTAAAAGCTGTGAATGAGCAGGACTGTGACAGTGAGTAGGCGTGTTATCGTAGTAAAGTGTTATCTTGAGTAAATAGCATTGTTATGCCGAAATAATGCATCGATTAAAACGGGAGTTATTGTTTCATTTTAACCGTTAAGTTACAACATATGAGCTGTATAATTTTAGCATTGTTATGCCGACATGCATCGCTAAAAAAATAACATTAAAACGGGAGTTATTGTTGCTTTGTTAACGTTTGAGCTGTATAATTTATTTTTTATTTCAGTTGCAACATAAGCTGTATAATCAGCATCTGTATAATGTTCTGCTAATAAATTAGGCAAGTTGCAAAGCAGTCCCATCTCTTGTTTTTTGTATGAATGACATCAACGACAAGTCGTTCAACCCCTAAAAGGTGAATTGTCGTCATCAATGAAGCATGGTTTAATTATTCTAGTTCCAAAGTCTAACAAGGATAAATTATTTTAGACAACTTGAGACCAATAACTCTTTTGTGTAATGATTTCAAATTGCTTTCTCATGTTTTTGCAAATAGACTTAAAAAAGGCATCGGTGAAATTATCAGTGAAACACAATCGGCTTTTATCAAAGGGAGAAGTATTCACAGTCATATTAGATTAGTCCATGATATGCTTGATTATAATTATTTAATTCCTCAGACAAGCTTACTTATATTTCTAGACTTTTTCAAGGCGTTTGATACCCTTGAACACCCTTTTCTGTCCAAATCTCTAGAAATGTTTGGCTTTGGTCCTATGTTTTGTAGAGTGATCTCCATGTTCTATAATGATATTTTCAGTAGTGTTTCCCTGAACTTAGCTTCATCACCCAGAATTCAAATTAAACGAGGAATCCGTCAGGGATGTCCTATTTCACCATTACTTTTTAATCTTGCAGTCGAATTGATGTCTTTATTTATAAAAAAAAATGGAGGACAATGTAGATTATGTAATGTAGACCTCTTAGACAGTAAGTGCAATAACAAACTTATTTACAAAGAACTCAAACGTATTATCACTGGTGATTATCAGTGCTATTTTTTGGGAGATGTTGAAACCTCAGTGAAGGATAAAGCTTTTACCTGCTATATGGCATACACAGTTGCTCCGAAGGTCAAGGAGACTCATTACAAAATCATGTTTAAGGTTTACCCAGTTAATGATTTTATACAGAAACGATTTCATTTCGAGGTGGAATCTTGTGGCTTTTGTTCTTCTTGTCCTGAAACACTCGATCACCTATTCTTTTATTGTCAGGTTGTGACACTATATTAGGGCTAAGAGAAATACACAAATATACTTTATTTTACCAATGTGAGGAAGACATTGAACGTTAGACAATGTGTAAAATATGTATAGGGATGATTGAATTGGTTTTTGGCCCTAGTTGAATTTCTCTGTCTTTTTTGTATGTGGGACTTTTATGTTTGGTGGAGAAACATCCTGTAGTAGGCAAAATGGACTTTTATTTTGACAGGAGAGCACCTAGGGGGAGGAGGGCCTTCTTTAAGGGAATGGCCAAGCAAGTTAGCCAGGGAGCATTACAAGTGGAAATGAATGAAATGCCATTGGAGATTAGAAGAAATCAGATAATGGCAACGTATTGGGCAAATTTAAAAGGGCATAAGGAAAGACACCCGACTCAGAAGGTGTTACAACCTTGTCAAGAAAGGGAAAGACGACAGATTAAGAGCTTTGGTTGGATAATAAGTGATGCAGTCAATGAGATAGGGATAGGAGATATTACGGTAAGTCCAACTGTGCCATTATCTAATGTTCCACCTTGGTTATTAGGGGAGTTAGGGGTAGATTTGCATTTTTTAGAATGGAAAAAAGAGAATAATATTGATAGGAGTCAGGTTAGTAGATACCTAGAGGAGAATTATTCTATGTTTACTAAGATATATACAGATGCATCAAAAACAAAAGATAATAGAGTAGGAGCTGCGTTCATTATACCAGAAATGAATGTTATGTTTAATAATAGAGTAAATGATAATTTGTCAGTGTTTACAGGAGAAATGATGGCCATTCTCTTAGCCCTTGAGTGGGTTGAAAATAGTAGGTCAAGGGAAGTGTTAATAGGGTCAGATTCAAGCAGTGTGTTAACCAGTATTAAGAACATGAAATCAGAAGCAAGACAGGATATTTTGGTGGAAGTAGCCCAAGTTGTTTATAGAATTAATAGAGTAGGAGTAGTAGTAAAATTCATCTGGATTCCAGCCCATATAGGAGTAGAAGGAAATGAATTGGCTGATAAATATGCCAAAAATGCTACAAAAAAAACCCATCAGAGATAGATATGGTAATAAGTTATAGTAAGGCGGAAGTTAAAAGCATAATCAAAGCAGAAATGAGAAAGAAGTGGCAAAAGGAGTGGATTATAGAAACAAAAGCGAGAATGTACTACAGAATCCAGAAGAGGGTAGGAGGTATGAGAGAAAATAATAGGAATAAAAAGGAAGAGGACATAATTTCAAGAATGAGATTTGGGCATACTGGATTAAATAGTACGCTTAAAATAATAGGGAAACATGAGACTGGGATGTGTGAGGTCTGTAATATTAACGAAACAGTAGAACATGTAATTATTAATTGTCATAGGTATAAGGAAGAAAGGATGAGGCTGAAAGACTGGTTTAGAAAAGAAAAAATTAGATTTGAAATGAAGGAAATATTACAAATGAATTCAGGGCATGTAGGGTATAGAGCGATATTTGTGTTTTTGAATAAAACAGGGCTTAGTAGAAGGATATGAGTTTAGTTGTCTTAGAAAGTTGTATTTAATAATAATGATAATGTATGGATATTAATAATGTTATTAGATATTTATGAAGTTATTTATTGGTTTATTTATGTATGTATGTATTTATTTATTTAAAGGGTAGTGACAGAAAAGGCTATTGTGATCCACACTCCATATCAGAAGGTGGCGGTAATGCACACTTAAAAGTTGTTTGCCAACCACCATTAAAAGAAAAAAGAAGAAGAAGTTAGCCAGGGGGGGAGGCATGTGAGTTGATCCTGCTTGATGTTTTTTAGCCTTCTTCTTTGAAGTCACTTATGGATTAATTACCCATCGAGATTCAAGAGAAGACTTGTTTTTTTGGGGGTGTTTTTGCTATTTCATCATATTTGGAGGATTATTATAAATTTTTTGGATATTTTGATTCGTTTTTTGGGGCACAATGACTAAGGATTCACACATAAGGACAATACTTCTCAAGCATGGACTATTTGATCAAGGACTCTTGTATAAGTGTCATTTTTCTGATTTGACTATTGAGTTTGTTGAATATACTTTGTTGGTTAATTTGCTTATGCCTATCTTTGTCTGATTACAAGTGATGATTCAGTTATTCTCCTTATTCATTAATGCCTTGTGAGTACCCTATACTTTTAAGTGACTACTGGTTTACTTAAATTGCAAGACCAGTTTGTTACAGATGGTGGCCCGTACGGGGAAAACTCATGTGAATGGTGGTATTGAAATGAATTGATTTAACTGTGTTATCTGATTTGTTATTTATCATTTTGGTCAAACAGTGTTTTATACTTGCGATAGAAACTGCTAATTCTAATTCAGAGGCAGAGTTAATTCCAATAGATGATGTGGGTGTAGCAGAGTCCCTTCCTTTCAAACCTGCTCCCCCTGGAAATGTACAGTATATAGGGATCCAGGATCCGTGGTAGAGATAAGCTCACTGTTAGGTGAAATGTATATTGACAGTCAAGCTGAAGAGAGTGATGATGAGGCTCAACCTGTTGTAAATCCAGGAAGAAATGAGATTGAAAACACAGATTTAGTAATATCAAACCTCTCTCAATCAGTCCAAGAATTACGTGCTGAAATTAACACGTTGAAAGATGGTCTTCGCACATTCAGTGAAAGTGCAGTAAACCGTGAAGCTGTATTCAGAGAAGCGATGAATCAACGGTTTGATGACATTGAAAATTTCATGCAAAGATCTTTGGCAAAGCTAGAGAATGGAGTTATAGACTGTCTTCAAAGAAGGGATGAAAAGTGGCGAAAGGAAGTTGACCGTATCAGGAAAACCAGCACTCCCATTAATCGTTTTTTTGGGGCTGCCACTTTAGACAGTGAAAGAATGCATTCAACTATGCCAACTGCTTCCTACCCTAAACTCCCAATTCATTTAGAATTCCCTAGTTTTGGAGAAACCAGAGAAACCAGTGATGTAGTGGCGTTTGTGGAGCGATGTGAACATTTTTTGACACTTAGACACTTGTCAGACACCGAACTTGTAGCCACCCTTAACCCTCTGGGGTCTGGGCTGTTTTTGGGGCCCTTGAGATGTTCTGACATGCCCTGACATTTGTGCTTTTTTCAGTTGCTTATAAACATATTAATGGCAAAGGTGTAAATTCACTCTATAAAGCACAAACAGGGCTACCATAATATGTGAGCCATGTGTATGTACATGTTTTCATTTTTGAGAGAATAATGTTTATGCGTGGTTATTGAAAAAAATAAAAAATAAAAATTCTGAAATAAGGCCACAAAACACATAGTAAATATGTGTCAATAAGACTTTTGACTAATGGATGTCCTCGCCTAGTGTTTTTTCTTCAAAATTATGTGAAAATAGTCTTGCTTTATCGTTCACATAAAACCATACATTGATTTAAATTGATGTAAAACAGGTTTTGCTTGGAAAGCCAATATGCGAGGGGGAGGAGTAGTTTACACCTTAGATTACAGTGTCCCACCCACTTTGCATAATGATGAGCCATTCACTCAGGTGTGAAACTGACTGAGCCACAATACAAGGACAACAGATATATTTAGAAGACTTATATTGACCATTTAAGATTTTGCTTACAACTATCTTGTAAATATGTTTTGCTATTTTATTAAAAAGGTTACAATTGCAACAATAATTACAATTTCAACAATATTTCAAGTGTACTCTTTCTTTGTAAAAAAAAAAAAAGATTATAGGCCTACATTTTATCTATGTATATGTATGTATGCATGCATATTTCAGTCGATTTTTACTCATCTCAGTAGCAATACAGTTTGCTAAAACATCATCATTCATTCACACACGCGATTGAAATTTAACTTCTGGCAAAGATGAAGTTGACCATAGGCTATTGACTCGCGATCTTCGCAGTAGGCTAGTGTTTTGGATGGTTTGTTTAGAACCAGCTTTCTGTAAATATATTTCACATTTTTTAGACATGTGAGGCGAGTAGGCTATACGGTCTGGTTCATGATGATCTCCAGTTCAAGCACCTTATGTTGTGATTGCTAGCCTATATTTACTTTAAATCCAGGAAATTTGTTAATGAAAAAATTATTAAAATTAAGATACAATTGATACAAAACGAAATTCGTTTTAAAGAAAGGATTTGTACTTTCTGTTTTGAGGTCTCTGTGAAAGTTTGAAAGTCTTTTAGTGCTTTTTTTAGAGCGCTCGCGTCCATAATGGAGAACTGTCACGTAATATTGTTTTTTCCTCATAAATGCGAACACGAAAAATAAAAGACAAAAGACTTTTAAGTAAAACTTACTCCGAAATTGTGTTCTCGGCGGAATTCGCTCTTCAAAATGCTGCCGTTCGTCCTCTGAGGAAAAGGTGCATTCTTCCTCGCTGTCCAGAATCATCTGAAGGGAGTCTTTATTACCGGAGAAGCGTGTCATACTCAAAACGCGATGAACTATCAGTCTGAAGTCTGATGAACAAACTGTGTTTTTATGGCATTGATCGGGGGGCGTATGCGATGCATACTAGATCAGGTAAACTATTTACATGTGAATCGCGCCGGGGGCGGGGCGGCTGCAGCTCATTTAGAGATAATGAAGGGAGAAGGAAAAACGGTACCTCTCCTTGCTTTCAAAGGGATTACACGAGTTAAAAACATTTGTTTTTTATATAAATTACTTCATTTAAAAGAGGAGATTTCAAGCTTCATAAAGACATATCTCACGTGCCTGTGTGAGAAGTATTCGCTGAGTTATGATTCATTTTCGGACGCGTTTCAGAATGGACTACACGGACAGAGAGAAGGCAGAACTCGCTTCGTGATTATTTTTCTTTATTTGGCAAAAAGCACAACATTTTGTTTTTATTGTGAGTATACACAAAAATAATACACATTTAACAGAATCGATTGATGTATGAAACTTGTTTTATAAAATCAAAGTCAAAAGAGTATTTGGGGTCTCAATTCAACTCATAAGGAAAAAAGCGAGCAGATCACGCCGGCGTGATCTCCGACCTCTGAGGGTTAATGCTGTTCTCTCTGGACCTGCAGGAGTTGGTGGCTGGCAGAAAGAAACAAGATCCATAATTGGGACGAGTTTAAAAGAGCCTTCTTGGGAGCATTCCTTCCCACTGACTATCTCACTGAGGTAGAAGAACAACTTAAAGCTATGATTCAAGGTACTGATCAATGCATTAGAGATTTTGCTTTTGACTATAGAGCATTGTGCTTAAAGTGGAAGACTGACCTTCCTGAGGAAGAGGTTGTGAGAAGAATCCTAAATAACTGTAAGTGTATTTTTCAGTTTGTTTTGTTTGAGTTGTACTTTGAACAAATTCCTTTTGTTAGTTTTTTTTTTTTTTTTTGTTAGTTAGTTAGTGTAAGAATTGATAAATTAGGAAATTCCAGACAGTCTGTTTCTGGGTTGACCAGACCCTGAGAGGACAAAAGGACCTCTCTGGAGATTACCATTTGAACTGGCCCTCGTGCACTATCGAGACGAAAGTCTCACCTCCGAGTCATCTAATCTACATCTCCTTCCCTCTCCCCTCACCCCCTCTCTCATGTTCAGATGATCATCTGGTTTCTCCCAAGAAAATGTATAGTTTAATGTGAATGATTATCACAGAGTATTTTCATGTTTGGTATCATTTAAAATGTCACAGTGCGACTGGTACAAATGTCTCATTCCAGAACAAGTAAAACACAAGGTTTTTGAAGGTTTATGGATAACTAGCATACAAGGAGGGATTGGCCTCTAGACAAATGGTCTCCATACACCCAGAGGTGCTACCTCTGAATGCAAATTTCTTTTGTTAGCTCAGCATGTTTCCATGTGAAAGAGGTCTGGCTATTTAATGAAGTGCAGCAGGGAGTTCGGGGCCTTTTCTGTACCTCAGATCGGCCCGTGAGGTTGAGAGTGAGATCTCTCAGCCTCACGTATTTCTTAATGTTGGGTGTGCATCTCTTTTCTTTATTCCAGAGAATTTGATGTTTTGTATCGATTATCTTTGAATTGATTATGAAAATGGCATGATACTTTTACCTGACATAATAAATCCTAATGTGATTATTCTAACTGATTTTGACATTGTTCATTTAATGGTTAAACGGAGTAGTCAAACATTCACTCATGATTAATGATCCACAGATATCATTAAACCTTTTCATTTATGGAGTCAGATGAATTAACGAGAGAATACATAACTAAATGTATTGTAAATTTAACCAACCAATACTTTGCACGAGTAAGGACAGAACACGTGATAACCTTCCCCGTGTATTGGCGAACCGGCAGATTGGACCAATTTCACGGGCCTTACATTAGTTTGAGTTAACCCTCTGATGGTCTTTTTTTATGTCTACACTCGAGTCCTTTGGGGTCTCTAGAGACCCCAGACAATAACATTTAATTTTATAACAAGATAATAGTTTTTTTTTTTTTTTACAAATGTAATTTTATTCTGTTTGTTAATGTTTTTACTCAACATTTGTGCAGTTTTTGGAGAATTTATGATATTTTTTAAATTTCTATAAATAAATAAATAAATAAATATTTAAATAGCCTTTTTACAAAAAAACAGCATTTGATGTAAAATTCACTTTATAAAAGACCCAGATTTCTAACTTTCATTCATGGGGATAACATGGATCATTTTAAATGGTTTAATGTAACATTTATGCCCATTTTTTGAAAAATGCAGTTTTAAAATAAAAAATAATAATTTTAACCACTAGATGGCTATAGAGCTGCAGTATATGCTATTTGCTATTAGACTACCTGAAAGATATCTTTTCACAAGTTGGATTCAGTTGGATTCATATCTAAATATTATAAAATCACAATTATAACAAAAATAAATATTTTTGTCAAAGTTTAGCATTTTTTGTACCAAAAAACCCCCCAGTTTTTCAATAATGTTACATTATGATTAGAATCAAACCTGAACAAAATGTTACAAAGAGAAATGTTGGAGTCTTAAGATTTTATCATTTATTTCAATAATTTATTTTTAATCTAATTCTAGATTCTAGACACACACAATTGTGTGTGTGTGTGTGTGTGTGTGTGTGTGTGTGTGTGTGTGTGTGTGTGTGTGTCTGAGAGATAAAGAGAGAGAGAGTGTGTGAGTACACATTGTCGATGTGCCAGTGTCACCACACCACTTTATATTTGTAGTGGTTCCGCATTTTGGATGATTTTATTTGACACATTATAGCCTTACAAATGTTCCTGTGTGTGTGTGTGTGTGTGTGTGTGTGTGTTTACATTTTCAATGTGTCAGTATCACCAATTTATTTTTGTGGTGGTACTGCATTTTGGATGATTTTATTTGACAAATTATAGCCTTACAAATGTTCCTGTGTGTGTGTGTGTGTGTGTGTGTGTGTGTGTGTGTGTGTGTGTGTGTGTGTGTGTGTGTGTGTGTGTGTGTGTGTGTGTGTGTGTGTGTGTGTGTGTGTTTTTCAATGTGTCAGTGTCACCAATTTATTTTTGTGGTGGTACTGCATTTTGGATGATTTTATTTGACACATTATAGCCTTACAAATGTTCCTGTGTGTGTGTGTATGTGTGTGTGTGTGTGTGTGTGTGTGTGTCTGAGAGATAAAGAGAGAGAGAGTGTGTGAGTACACATTGTCGATGTGCCAGTGTCACCACACCACTTTATATTTGTAGTGGTTCCGCATTTTGGATGATTTTGACACATTATAGCCTTACAAATGTTCCTGTGTGTGTATGCGTGTGTGTGTGTGTGTGTGTGTGTGTGTGTTTACATTTTCAATGTGTCAGTATCACCAATTTATTTTTGTGGTGGTACTGCATTATTTTTGTGGTGGTACTGCATTTTGGATGATTTTATTTGACAAATTATAGCCTTACAAATGTTCCTGTGTGTGTGTGTGTGTGTGTGTGTGTGTGTGTGTGTGTGTGTGCACATTTTTCAATGTGTCAGTGTCACCAATTTAGTTTTGTGGTGGTACTGCATTTTGGATGATTTTATTTGACAAATTATAGCATTACAAATGTTCGTGTGTGTGTGTGTGTGTGTGTACAAAAGGCCCGGATGCCCTTAAATGGCTTGGATGACTTTGACCAATCACAGCGCACGAGGTTACTGTAGCGTCACCTGGGCTGAAACGAAAACCGCGTTAGAGAGAAGATGCAAGGCATGTGAGAGTGTTAAGTTCGGGCAGCTTCATTGTAGTTCATCTATAGTAGTTTGATTACGATTCAGTGAAGTTTATATGGAGTTGCTGTGTGCGTGCATGTCAAGTAAGTTTATATTTCCAAATATTTCCTGTTGATACCAAGAAACAAGTAGTTTATATTCAATAGTCTAAACAGTAGTCGATTAGTATCATTCTGACAGAATTATTCTTTCTATTTAGTATGTTTAGAGTTTCCATGTGTTATTTGAGGTAAACGTCATGTATTGGACATTATTTTATTGTTGGATGCTTTAATTTGGAAATGATTATTATCACATGGTGATCGGCTGTTTATCACATGCATATGCCATGCCCAGTTGCGGTATTTACGCGCTTCTAGCGCCACCTTGTGGCGATGTTCAGAATAAGTATTTAACATTGTCCTATAGTACTTTATTAATGCGAATGTTGTATACAGCATGCATACTGTTAATTATTTAAATGTTTATGTTGTAGAATATGTATATACTAATGTTTATTTTTCTTGTAAATTCGTTATAGAACCACACATGTAAACTCAACCAGCTCTTCAGTAAACAAGCTAAACTTGGACCCTGTTTGGTGTGTATCTTCAATTAATTCGACTTATGCAGTTCTGACCGACTGCCTGCTGTGTTTCACATCCATCAAAATTAATCTACATTTGAACCTCTTCATTTTAAATGGTCCTTCGAGCCGGATAGTGAATTACAGCAGAGAGATGACATCCCATTCTGAACCAGATCCTCCTGTTGTCCGACCTAGACGACAAATAAGACTACCTGCACATCTGGCAGATTACCAAGTTTCTGATTCAGCACATATGAAGAGAGCACTACCTTTGTTTCCGTCCACGGCTGATAGCGTCTCACGATCATCTTCACCAGAGAGTCAGTCACCGTACGCAGATGATCTACTACTACAAGATGAATGGCCAGATCCAACTGGACATGCGTCGCAAGAGTATGATCAGCTCCGCCTCCAAAACCAGCAGCTGTTTGATATTAAATCTATGTGGACTGAGATGAAAAGAGACAACAACGAGCTACGCAATCACATTTTACCTGAGATTCTATCCACAATGCGAGGGCTCCAGGCAGAGAATGCTACGCTAAAGCGGGAGATTCAACAGATAGTCACAGGAAGAGAGACTCCTCGTCGACCAGTAACGCCAGTTCCAGCCCCTCGCACTCATGTGCCACCGTCCGTCCATAGACAGAGAGATTCTGCAGTGTATGCTGGTGAGCTTTCTCTAGACCGATCGGTCCAGTGTGAGCAGCTGACAAACGAGATGGAAGACTTAACGTTTTCATCCAGGCCAGAGCACCCATATGCTGAAGAGAGTCGTTGTGCCCCCCCACAGATGTCCTACACCAATACAGCCCAGCCGGTAACAGCTGTAAAATATGAGGATGAGACGCTTAGTCCCAGACATAGTCGTCGCCAGAGTGATAGGGACTTCTGTCTGCCTCCATGCCCAGAATTGGTGCCTAGAGCAGAGATGCAGCACGTCCAGGAGCAGATATATCGAGGCCCTAAGCCTACCATCCCCAGTCTGACAGCAGCTGATCCTAGACAATTCTCAAGATTACGGATGGCACTAGAGAACCTTCTGCCAGTGAATGCAAGTGAATGCTTTAAGTATCAGATCCTGACTGATCATTTAGAGCTAGAAGAGGCCCTACTAGTAGCAGATTCCTACTGTAATTCTGTGAGACCATATACAGACACTATGCAAGCTCTTGTGAAGATGTATGGTCAACCCCACAAGCTTGTGCTGCGGAATATCGCAGAAGTACTAGAAGGTCCCAATCTCAAGCCAGGTGACGTTAAAGCCTTCAAGTTCTTCGCGCTTCGTGTACGCTCATTAGTGAGTATGTTGGAACAATTGGGGTCTGAGGGAGCATCTGAATTAGAATGCGGTTCACACGTTTCTAGACTCCAAGGCAAGCTCCCTCACGAGCTTCAGATCAGCTTTAAGAGGTATGTCCATCCTTCTAGGATCACAGTCCCCACTCTTATCGACTTTGCAGACTGGTTAGAGTATGAGCTCCAGGTCCAAGATGACACTGCCAAGACCGTTACATATGTTCCACCCTTAACTACTAAGAAGCGAGAAGGTCGTCACGACTCCAGGCCTCCTGGAAGATCTACGAGTTTCCTACTGGGTACAGAGAAACCTGCTGCAGACAGTGAACGCAGAGTGTTTGCTCCAGAGTCCCGGCCCAGCTCTGCCAGGTACCAAGAGAAATTACGTGCCTATTGCCCTTATTGTGATAATGCCAATCATTTTCTAAATGGATGCCAAAACTTCAAAGAGTTGACTAGGGACCAGAAAGAGGCCTGGATTCGTAAAAATAATAGATGTTGGAGATGCGGCCGCAATCATCACGCTTCCAGATGCTCACTGAAAGCCTTGTGCAAGACCTGCAACAGGAAACACCTCCTTATATTGCATGATCTGAACGAGAGAGCTGTGACCTGAACGAGAGAGCTGTGACCATTCATACAGCGTCCAAACCCCCAGAGAACTCCTGTCTTGTGAGTACTACGAAAGACATCTTGTATGTTGACCGTTCTGTCAGTAGCCGTAGAGTCATGCTGAAAGTGAGTAAGGTAATCATCACGAACGGTGATGCATCGTTAGAGACATATGCAGTGCTCGACGACGGGTCTGAGAGGACTATCCTCCTGCAAGCAGCCGCACAGCAATTGAACCTCAGAGGACAACCAGAAGACCTGATACTAAGAACAGTGAGACAGGATCAGCAGGTGCTTCATGGGGCGGCTGTCTCCTTCACAGTATCATCTGTGTCTCATCCCCACAAGAAATACCTCATCCAACACGCCTTTACAGCTGAGAGACTAGGTCTTGCTGAACACACATACTCGGTGGCTTCCTTAAAGAAGAGATACAGACATCTAACTGGCCTCCCGTTGCAGCAGATGGATAAAGTACAGCCAATGTTGCTGATCGGATCAGATTGCCCCCACCTCATAACACCTGTTGAACCAGTCCGGTTAGGCCCACCAGGTGGACCCGCAGCAGTCAAGACCCGCCTGGGATGGACTCTTCAAGGTCCTACGCATGAGATTCGTCACGAGATTAACACGCACCAGTGTTTCTTCACCTCTGTCCTCCCCAACACAGACCTGTTTGCTCACGTTGAGAGATTATGGCAGATGGATGTGATTCCCTACCGCAGCGAAAAGGTAGTGACGAGATCCAAGCTAGACCAAGAAGCCATCAGACTCTTGCAGGAGAAGACGGTCCGAGTGGAGGTAGAAGGGACGATGCGGTATGCTACACCACTGCTTCGGAGGCAGAGCATGCCACAGCTGACCATGACCAAAGAAGCTGTTCTCCCTCAGCTCAGGAGTGTTGAAAGGAGACTGCTTAAGAACCCAGACCAGGCTTCGGCCTACCAGGCTGAGATAACTAGGCTGAAGGAGGCAGGTTACATAGCCAAGCTGGAACCGAGAGAAGTTGCGAGCTCCACAGAGTCATGGTACATCCCCCACCATATGGTGCAGCATAATAACAAGAACCGGGTCGTCTATAACTGCTCCTTCCAATATGAAGGTCACAGCCTAAATGAGTTTCTTCTTCCAGGTCCTACGCTAAGCTCATCACTACTAGCAGTTCTACTTCGCTTCCGAGAGCATCAGGTAGCCATAAGCAGTGATATTCGAGGTATGTTTCACCAGGTGAGGCTGCTCCCTGATGACATGCCCTTACTCAGATTCCTGTGGCGTGACCTGAAGCCGGAGCAACCCCCTGATGTGTATCAGTGGCAAGTTCTCCCTTTTGGTACCACATGTAGTCCCTGTTGTGCCACTTACGCCCTACAGAGGCACGTCATAGACCACAGCCAGTCTGGAGACCCAGTCAGAGAGGTAATTGAAAAATCATTCTATGTTGATAATTGTTTACATAGTCTTCATTCCCCTCAAGAGGCCAGAGACCTAGTTGATCAACTATGTTCTCTCTTAATCGCCGGAGGCTTTGAGCTTCGACAATGGGCCAGCAATTGCCCGTCAGTGGTTACTCACCTCCTTTCTGAGTCGAGATCCGATACCTGTGACCTCTGGCTTAGTCAAGGCCATCAAGACGTCCACGAGTCTACGCTCGGATTACATTGGCACTGTCAGTCCGACACCCTACGTTACAAGCACAGAGCTAGCCGCTGCTCCACTGTGACAATGCGCAACATCTACCATGTACTGGCCAGCCAATATGACCCTCTCGGTTATATTATCCCTTACACCACGCGGGCGAAGATATTAGTACAGCGATTATGGGATAAAAGACGCGACTGGGATGATCCGCAATTACCTGAGGAACTCCTTACTTCATGGTCTGAGTGGGAGAAGGAGTTGAGTGGATTAGAGAAGATATCTCTACCCCGCTGCTATGCCAGCTCACAGATGGATCACTCGTCATGTAGATACGATGTCCACGTTTTCTGTGACGAATCGGAGCAGGCATACGGTTCAGTGGCTTATCTACGGATAGAAGACAAAAAAGGTCAGGTAGAAGTCATCTTTATAGCCGCCAGATCTCGCGTTGCGCCCCGCAAGCAACAATCTATACCCCGCTTAGAGCTGTGTGCCGCGCTTAATGGAGCGCAACTCTCCCAACTCCTGACTACAGAGCTTACAATTCCTGTTCACTCCACCACGCTCTGGTCAGACTCTACCACGTGCTCACATGGCTGACATCCAACTCCTGTCGTTACAAGGTGTTCGTAGGAACACGGGTGGCAGAGATACAAGAGATAACAGCTTCGGCCACCTGGTGCTATGTCAGATCTGCAGACAATCCAGCGGATGACATCACGCGAGGCAAGCCTCTTTGTGATCTTGCTACAGGGAGCCGGTGGAGCCAGGGACCAGCCTTCCTCAAGCTGCCACCAGATAGTTGGCCCAGACAGCCCCCTCTATCGTTTGAAGAGCCAAACAGTGAATTAAGACAGTCAGCCTTCTCCGGGTTAGTGACCACAACTGCACCCCCACTTCAGCCACCACACTACAACACACTGTCAGAGTACCTGAAAGCCTATGGGCAGGAGCTTCATGGGGCGGCCTACACCTCCAGTTCTGACCTCCAAAGAGACGTTCAACAAGCGGTCCTTCGCCAAGCTCAATCAGAGTCCTTTCCCGATGAGCTGAAGCTTCTGAAGTCAGGCAAACCAGTGTTAGCCACAAGCAGGTTGGTCTCACTCTCCCCTGAGCTCGACGCTGCTGCTGGACTGATTCGTGTAGGAGGCCGTCTTCGTCACTGTGAGGTACTAGAAGCGGAGGTTGTTCATCCAGTTGTCCTCGACCCTCGACATCCGACCACAGAGCTAATCATCAAGGATTATGATGAGAGGCTGCGTCACCCCGGTGCCGAGAGGCTGTTCGCCGAGATCAGAAGGACATACTGGATTATTAGAGGCCGTGAAGCTGTCCGCCGACACCAGCGCCAGTGTGTAGAGTGTAGAAAATGGAGAGGCCGCCCACAAGTCCCCTTCATGGCCGACCTACCCCTTACCAGGCAGAGATACTTTCGTCCAGCCTTCTACTCAACTGGCATGGACTGTTTCGGCCCCTTCTTAATTAAAATCGGCCGCCGTAACGAGAAGAGGTGGGGCATAGTCTTTAAGTGTATGACCACCAGGGCAGTCCATCTCGACCTTCTAACCAGTATTGATTCTGACTCGTTCCTGATGTCCCTACGACGGTTCATTGCTCGACGAGGGAAACCGTACGAGTTATTGAGTGACCAAGGTACCAACTTTAAAGGAGGAGAACGTGAATTAAATGAGTCTTTCGCCAACCTCCAAGAGGAGCTACAGAGTCACCTCGCCAGCCAGCAGATAAAGTTTGTTTACAACCCGCCAGGCGCCCCTCACTTCGGCGGTTGCTGGGAGAGGGAGATCCGCTCGATTAAGACAGCCCTCAGAGTGACCATCGGGGCTCAGACTGTCACTGAAGAAGTTTTGAGAACAGTTCTGGTTGAGGTTGAAGGTATTCTCAACTCAAAGCCCCTTGGGTATACCTCATCTGACGTAGCTGACCCTGATCCAATCACCCCGTACTGCTTTCTGATTGGCCGTAGAGACGCATCCTTACCTCAAGTAGTCTACCAAGAGTCCGAGATTCTGAGTCGCAGACGCTGGCGCCACAGCCAACTGCTTGCAGAACACTTTTGGAGACATTTTCTCAAGTATTACTCACCTGGTCTCCAAGCTCGCCAGAAGTGGAAGACCGAGAAAATGTCATTAGAGAGCGGGAACGTGGTCATGATCGTCGATCCTCAACTTCCTCGTGCCCTCTGGCCAGTAGGCAGAATCACCCAGGTGTTCCCAGGTGCAGATGGGCGAGTCCGGACAGCTAATGTAGATGTCAAGGGTAAGACCTACACGCGAGTCGTAGCTCGCCTCATCCAGCTTCCGGCCCTACCTGAGGATGACTAGGCCCAGATATAGACCTTTGTGAGATGATCAAATTCAGTTCTTGAATTCGGGGGCGGCTGTACAAAAGGCCCGGATGCCCTTAAATGGCTTGGATGACTTTGACCAATCACAGCGCACGAGGTTACTGTAGCGTCACCTGGGCTGAAACGAAAACCGCGTTAGAGAGAAGATGCAACGCATGTGAGAGTGAGAGTTCGGGCAGCTTCATTGTAGTTCATCTATAGTAGTTTGATTACGATTCAGTGAAGTTTATATGGAGTTGCTGTGTGCGTGCATGTCAAGTAAGTTTATATTTCCAAATATTTCCTGTTGATACCAAGAAACAAGTAGTTTATATTCAATAGTCTAAACAGTAGTCGATTAGTATCATTCTGACAGAATTATTCTTTCTATTTAGTATGTTTAGAGTTTCCATGTGTTATTTGAGGTAAACGTCATGTATTGGACATTATTTTATTGTTGGATGCTTTAATTTGGAAATGATTATTATCACATGGTGATCGGCTGTTTATCACATGCATATGCCATGCCCAGTCGCGGTATTTACGCGCTTCTAGCGCCACCTTGTGGCGATGTTCAGAATAAGTATTTAACATTGTCCAATAGTACTTTATTAATGCGAATGTTGTATACAGCATGCATACTGTTAATTATTTAAATGTTTATGTTGTAGAATATGTATATACTAATGTTTATTTTTCTTGTAAATTCGTTATAGAACCACACATGTAAACTCAACCAGCTCTTCAGTAAACAAGTTAAACTTGGACCCTGTTTGGTGTGTCTCTTCAATTAATTTGACTTATGCAGTTCTGACCGACTGCCTGCTGTGTTTCACATCCATCAAAATTAATCTACATTCGAACCTCTTCATTTTAGTGTGTGTGTGTGTGCACATTTTTCAATGTGTCAGTGTCACCAATTTATTTTTGTGGTGGTACTGCATTTTGGATGATTTTATTTTACAAATGATAAGAGAACAGTTTTTATAGTCTCAAAAATGTATTCCTCTATATGTGTGTGTGTGTGTGTGTGTGTGTGTGTGTGTGTGTGTGTGTGTGCGCGCGCTTGTTGTGAGCAAAATAATTCAGCATTGTGGATGCTTTTTGAATTGGTGGAAGTGTGCCACTTTATTTCTGTCATTTCTGTCGATGTGTTCTGCGTTGTTTCTGATTTTGATGATGAATTTTGTCTATTTTGATTGCGGGGTCTCCAGAGACCCCGAGGACCTCGAGTGTCACAAATTTTGTCACGCTAACATAAAAACAGATATCATTCCGCTTTATTTTTTTTTTTGGTAGATCTAGAAAGTGTTAAGAGCCGTAGAAGGTTTCATACCATTTGGACAAAGGGAACATTTTTTTTAATTTGAGCAAAAGTCATTTGCGGGTCAAAAAGACCCCGCGGACCATCAGAGGGTTAAACTTGGACTTACAAATGAACATTTTGTTTTAGACTGTGTTGCACCTTTTTTGGAATTTGTGGCCTCCTGAATAAACAAGAATTTTTCCATGGACATTTTTGAAGTTTTTCCAGTTTTTTGCTGCTTGTTTAGCCAACGCACTGACCATCCTACAACAGTATACCACATTTACCTTTACTTCACCTTTTGCATATTCAGTGCGTGCATATTTTTTTTCTAGCATATCAATCTTAATAATTAGAATTCATTTTGTATTTAATTATTTATAAGTGATATATAATTGTTCATGAAGGCTGGACGTGTAAAACGCCTTCTATTCAGATGTGCATAAAGAAAACCTGCTTAATAATTATGCACACCTAAAATACACAATTAATAGTAGTTATTAAGATTGATGTGGTTTGGAATTGCACTGTATTGCACTGTACATGCACTGTACTTACCTGGACTCCATTCACTTGCCTTACTCCACTGTACAAGAGATTTGACAATACTAATAATGTGTGTGATAGTCTTACCTTCCATAATATAGAGTCTGTGTGGCTGCAGGACCTTCCCAAAGCAGCGCTGCTCGAGCATCCAGTCGTCTCCACTGGTCCCTGGTGACTAACTAGCCCCACGCAGAGTGGTCTGGACTGCTCGACTGGCTGGGTCACATCTTCTTTAAAGAGACGAAATCACCCTCACTGTGTAAGAGTACACGACCCACTTTCCCACTGTGTAAATATTGATAGGCCTCAGAACTATAATTTTTCATTGCTGCTCCATCAACTCTTTCTGTCAGGATGAAGTAGTTAAACATGTCCCTATACTGTAGGTTACCTCTGGCCACTTCTCCATATCGTCTACCCACGTTAACAATGACGATGGATGGGGCAATATGAGACCATCTGATCATCAGACGAAGTTTTCTCCGTGCTCCTAATTTAAAACATTTACCGTATCAATGTTATTTGTCATTTTGCTAAAGTTTTGGCTAGCTATAAACAATCTTCTGACTACTGAACTAGCTAGCGGATGTGCCGTGTCAGTTTAGTGGAAGCCGGACGAGAAAATGCGGAAGAGTGAAGTATTAACAGTGGAAGAGGCAGAATAAGGCTTATACTGTAGCGGAGCGAGAGCTCTTTCCATGTGGAGTCTCTGCATTAAAGTCATTCGAGCAAGTGGATCCTCTCTTCTGGAAGTGGACCTTCTCAGTTCAACTCAGCTGTTATTGGTCAAATAATCACAGACAGAAACACATACAGGAGAACTGAGAGCTCTTTAATTATATTAATGATAGAAGAGAGAGAATACAGGACAGTCTCTGACTCGATATGAAACACTTCCATAAAGACACAACAATATTACAAATAACTCTCTTCTGATTTCCATGCAAGCTCTGGTTAATATGTGTATATAAACTTAGTACTCTTCTAATATATTCTGTGCACTTTAAATCAAGTCTCACTCATAGTTCACCCGAAACTGTCCACTGACGTCTATTGTCTAAATATTGTCTTTTATGTTCAGAAGAAAGAAAGTTATCCAGCTTTTGGTCGACATGATGGCATATGTACATTATGTCAGTTTCATTTTTGAGTGAACCATCTTTTTAATACATTTACATTGAAACATTTAGCAGACGCTTTAATCCAAAGCGATTTACAAATGAGGAGAACAATAGAAGTTAAACTAACAATAATCAAGCGCTGTGAATAATAGCGTGAATAGTAGTTATTTGGTAAAAGAGTATAATGTACATGCATTAGGAACACAAGCAAGACTATGACATTAAACTACTTGATGTTGTTGATCTGTCAGTCTATCGGGGGAATTAATGAGAATAAACGGTGCTTTATACAACCCTCCTCTCCATCGTATGATAAAGTCCTGCTGATACAGAACGTCTGCAGGAGCATCAACGGCACATCAATACATCTTTAATAAAACTCTGTTTACCGTATGTGTTTAATGGAGCGCAAACAGAGCAATTGAGTTTTATGAGTCAAGAGTTATCTCTAATAACCCTAAATGTCACAGAAAGGAAGGGTGTGTGAGTGAAAAGAATGACATTGACTTCATTTATTGAGTGCAGATGTTTAAACTGAACTGCAGGCGGTCTGTGAATGAGACACAGGCTTTTGCATTGAAACACAGCAGGCAAACGCTGCACTACTGTCTCGAGAGTGTTCGTCCCGGCTGTGTGTCGAACTCTGATGTGTGTCAGTTCTACAACAGCAGTGAACAGACTTCATTAACCCTCCAACATCAGGCCTCAAGAACATGTACAATACACAGTCAGCCAGTGGGTTCAGAAACAGGAGATGAGTAGACAAAAACCCCAATATATAATACAATGTACGGTCGTAACTGTGAAAAAAATCTATAATAAAACTCAGGATTATGAAGGGGAGAATGAGAAAAGTGTAAGTCAGAAGCACCAGGAACAAACTGCCCAAAATTTTTTTGCGCTTTAGAGAAGTAAGTGATATTGCGCGTGAAAGACCACGACAAGTGCCAACAAAACACAGAATGATTATCAGGTAGGGGATTAAACAGCCGATCGATAGGGACAGAATGCTAAAGTATATGTCTGCAAAGATCAGAAGAACGACTGCAAAGATTGCAATGATCAGAGGAACAAACCAGATGATCACAGAAACGACACAGCAGACTTTCAGTGAATGATGAGATCTGTACCAGATAGGATGAGAAACCAGAAGATATCGTTCAAAAGCAACACATGCCATAAAATACAGACCCGCAATCAAACTATACCAATATGCAAACTGCGCAATTCCGGAAACCCATGACTCTGTGATTGTGATCATTAATCTACTAATGATCTGAATGAGATCTGAAAGAATCAAATGAATAACAAACACTGGAGTGGAGCGATGAGATTTGATAAGAGCACACAACGCAAACAGAGTTAAGATCATGATTGGAATCTCAATGACTAAAATGATCCTGATAATTGATGAGTCTGCAGACCGAAGTTTACTGAGAAATTCACTCTCACGTCTCCATTCATCTTCATAATCTCCACTTGATCTGTTGCTGCTGGCGTTTTGTTCTGCCATTGTTTCATGAAATCTTGACAGGCGACACTAAATAACAAACCAGTCGTTAGTTTAAAAAACATGCATTCATTTACTATTTACTACTTTATTAAAAACATTAGGGACAAATTTATGACATAACTTGTTTTCTGTGTGATTGTTGAAATAAAGTTTCCTCAGTTTGCTTGACATGTTCTTTAGAGGAGATGTGTGTAATGTTAGAAAGCTAAGATTAAAGTTTGGAAATCCTCCATTTGAACAATATCACAGAAGCAAGAATGCTGTTGTTCTGAATATTCAGTCCAGCACAGCTGCAAGTGTACAATGGTTTATTAAACTAGGAGTAAATCTTGAAGAACTTACGTTACTGACAGGATTGTGTGTTTCGTCTGCAGGTCTAAGCAGAAGTTTGTGGAGCAACACACAGACTGACAGATGTTTCACAAGTTTCCACTGCCGTGTTTAAAGAGCTCTTCATTCACTGCACACACTGTAAAAACACACATCTTACAGCTTGTGGATCTAATGTAGGAAATGCCTGAGATTACAGACAAACTATTTGATCCAACGTGTGCAACTGTAATTACCTTAAAGACACAATTAACTAACAATGGTGGTTTGAGTGAAGAACCAGTCTAACTTTCACAACCGGTTCGGCTCAACTAGACGACTGAAGTAATCTGAGAACGCTTTATATCTGATGCGTTCATTTTTAAAGTTCACTCAGCGTTTATTCATATCCATAGAAGAATATTTTCTTGTTTAACAAGTGTTTGAGGTTACTTTTGATTTTCACAGATGAGTTGTGCTACGTTCGTGAACTAAAGACTTTTATTAGGCCTAGGCCTATATAATTTTATTGATATTATTATTATCATTCATATTTTGTAATTGTATTGTTTTTAGTGTTATTAGTGTCATTAAATGTTTTGTTAATGTGCTATGGAAACAAAATACTGACGAACAACGATGCCGTCTTCATCTTGGCTCTGTATAAGAATGATGCGTCTGTTAAAACAAGCACTCTTGACCATTTGTGAATGGATCACCTTGCAATTAAATTTTGTTGTGGGATGTAGTTTTTTAGTCTGTTTTAAAAACATTTTCTTTGAGGAGTCCTCATACACGCGTGTCGGTGATGAGTGGTTATGTGTGTGATGCAAGTGACCGCAAGTGTGGTGATGTGGTGATGTCGTTATGAATTTAGGCAAGGCAAATTAATTGTAGTTCCTAATTAATTTAATAACAATACTAGCTTCATAATAATAATAATGATTTAATACATTAATGAATTGTATTAATAATACAAAAACAAGCCAATAATCGTATTGATATCGTCAAAGGCATCTGCCAGCAGCGATATCTCTGACTATCGTCGATACACGATACTATCGTCTATCGGCACAGCCCTAAAGCATACCTGAAATTAATGTTGTTCACTTTCACTTGTTTGCAGGCTACTTGTAAAAGGCTACTTATAGTCTGTTGTCCATTACATGATACGCTTGTACTACTGAAATTCCCACAATTCCTCATTTCAACATCATATTATCTGAAATGTATCACAGATTCATTTTCCAAAGATGTTTAAAAAAGTTTGTTCTTGTTTAAATTCTAACAATAGCATAACACACGTGACTAGTCCTGATTGGGTCCAGAGCCGCTGAACGGTTGTGATTGGTTCTTATGATAATGAGCTCGCCTCACTCAGAGCTTCTGTTTATCAGGGGCCGTATTCACAAAGCATTTTATCTTACCACTAGGAGTACTCCTAAATCGCACTAAAAGATTTTAGCTAGGAGTTTTCTCTTAAAAGTTATTCACAACGCCTTTCAGACCTACTCTTAGTAAAGAAAAATGACAACTCCTAAACTAAGAGTGAGTCTTCGTTGCTATGGATGACGTCATTACTCATGCACGAGCTCGACTGAAGTGACCACCTTGATTGGCTGATGATTGTAACGCGGGAATGATTCCAAACTCCTCCCCTACGATGATGAGTGACAGGTGACAGGTCTGAGAATGCGTGCGCTACACAAGTAGTGCGAAGGACGGAAGATGATGAATAACTGAATAAATAGCCTAAATGAATAAAGAGTAAGGCAAAACAAATAGCCTAGTAGCCTAATGAAACATATGGATTGATGCAATATCTTTCCAACATTATTGAATTAATCTGTCACTATATGCCTCTGCCTACGTTTGCAAAGAGAAGAACATTTTAATTTGATTCACAATGAAACATTACAATTAGTTTACATGCAATGAGTAGCCTAGTTTTGGTTGTTGTTGGTGGCGTTATTGCATTATGCCTACAATGCAAAATTGTTCCCTCACGATCGGAAGCTCCTGTAGCGCCGCATACGCATTTCAAAACATCACAACGTGAAATGCCACAAAAAGCGGTTTGTGAATAGGTCTTAGTGAGTTAGGAGTCCTCTCGACTTCTTTTAAGCTGTCCCAGGCTTAGGTGCTACTTTTAGGGCTAAAATGCTTCGTGAATTACTCTTAGTCAAAAAAATTAGGAGTCCTAAAGTTACGAGTGACACGCCCATTATTTTTAGGAGTTGCTCCTAAATTCACCAGTTAGGAGCTACTTTTAGCCTTAAAATTCTTTGTGAATACGGCCCCTGGTGAATTGTTTATCGGAGGGATGTAAATCTTTCAGGTTTCATTAAAATATGAACGAAGATGAACGAGAAGATGAAAGTCTTAAATGGTTTGGAACGACGGAAGGGTGTGTGATGACAGGATTTAGAGGTTTTTTGGGGAACTAATTAATAGAAAATGTTTTTAATTTTAACCAGCTTCTTCAAGTTTGCATGGCGTGTGACTTTTGGAACCTCATTATATTGTGATTCTAGGTAAGATTTGTATTAAATGATGTCACTTGTCTGTGCCAGTCGTATTTTTGACACAAAGTCTAACAGCACGTCTTTTTCAGTTCAGATACATTCAGTTTGACCAATCAGAGCCAAGCTTTTCAAGTCGAAGTCGAGATGAAGATCTGCCCTCAGAAGTTACTGGTGAGTTTTTGTTTGCATAAATAAATCGCTCACGGTTTAGTTTTTCTAGGTGGACAGGTCTAAAGACTTTGATAAATCTGTTTAAAATCTATGTGGAGACATTTGTCTGTCTTAAAACAACTATAAAACATTGTCCAATGCATCTAAAACACAATTAGTTATTATTGTAACTACTTTTTGTGAAATATTAATGTTTGCTGTTTTCCAGATCAGCTGCTATAGAAGAAAAACTGAAGTCTGAGTGCAGAGACGAGCGAAGAAGAGACTGGCAAGTATGGTTTAGTCTCATATCATTTTTGAATCGGCCTAATAGGGGTTATGCGCAACATTCTTCCGGGTTCTACAAAACGGGCTTAACTACATCCGGCCATCAGCTACTGAGGTAAACACAGCGTAGTAATGGAGACCTTCTCATGGGACACGCGCACTGGGAATACCCTAGGTTTAAAAAAACATAATTATCAATACACAACATGCCCTCAGGTTGCTTTATTACTGATAATAACTATATCTGTGAGTTTTTGAGTTAACTCTGCTCACTGTAAGTTGTGTTGGGCTTCTTCTAATCTCATGTTCAGTGTAACTCATAGAGTTCTGTATAGTGACGACAGACACACTCATGTCCAGCTTGATGAGGATATAGCCAAAGCTTTGAAAGGTAAACTGAAAGTCAACGGAATTCTAATGCATTTCTGTGAAAATTATTATACTTATATCCAAACATGGATACAAAAATGTTAATCATTGGTTAATTTTATATCAATTCTTCTTCCCTTTCACAGACCCTGTGATAAAGCAGTCTTCAACACTACAGTGTCTGAACCACAAGCCCTCAGTTGTGGAAAATGAGCCGAACTCAAAGAAGTGATCGTCCACGTGAAGATGAAGATGTGACACTCAAACTCTTCTTCTGTTTCTGTGGTTCAGCCGTTTGTAGGCCTGAGTTTGTAACTAATGCATTATTCACTTCTGCACTTTGTTTTTTCGTCACATTTGTGATGTTTATTTATTTAGTGATGTAATATTCATTGTGTACTTTCCAGTAATACAGGTATAACAGAAATGTTCTACAAAAGTGTATAATATTGCTCTGCCATTGCATTTCACTGATCTTTCTTGTATTATAATGTATGTTGTTCAAGAGATTATATCAGCTGCTGTACTTTTTTTAATGTACTCTAGGTATTTATTTTGCAATGTACACAACAAGATAGTATATTAAAGTTTTCTTGATTTCAAAGTGTGTCTTCACATTTATATTTAATTATTTTTGCACTTTTAATTTATCATTTTGAATACTGAATAAAACAGCTTTATAATAAACTATTAGTTTAATGGTAATATCTTTCTAATGAGCTGAAATGCTATTGAAATATTCTTGAAGTACATTCAAATGAAGTACATTTTAAATGAACTGTAAAGAAATACACTTAAATGTACTTGAAGTGGTTCCATTTTAGCACAATTAAATATATTACAATATATTGCAAATAACTTAAAATTGATCTTAAGCATATCTCGAAATACACTTAATATACTGTTGTTTCAAAATAATAAATTAAATACGCTCTTAGTACAGTAATTTAATATATTAAGTATGCCTAAAAAAATCACTATTTAAATACATTTCCTTTTCACCTGGGAAACAGATGATGAAGTTTATGAGCTGATCACATCATCATCAAATGAATATCAAGGACCTGAAATGGAAACTTCCAACAGGACCTTAAAGAAAACTTCCAAACCTGCTTTAAACAATTCCATCTTAATTTCTTTAATTTCTTCTACACATAATCAAGCACACTAGAGAGTTAACAAGCTGAACAACACGTGCTAACGTTTGAATAAAGGCTGAAACACAACGACACAATAACATGATCTTACCGGGAATCAGACTGAAGACTGAAGACGCTCATCAGGAGATGATGGTGTTTATGAGCTGTTCAGCGCTCTTTTATAGCCTGAATTAACTCCAGAAACACCAAACAAAGATGCATTAAACATCATTAACAGTTAATGCACATGCAACCGCATCAGCACTCAGCAAACCAAACCAAACTCCACAATATAAAACCATAAAAAAAAGACACAAGTGTTATAGAAAGGAGAATGTGAACATCCAGAAATACAGTGATATAATATTTTGTATTTTAACCATATTTTGTTTTTATTTTGCTCTTACTGCTTAATCATAACTTGATAAACTTACAGTATGACAAAATCTTAGTATTATAACAACTTTTACTACCGAAAACAAAATCACTTTATTTGCAGTTTCATTCCAGACACAGAAACCCTGCAGCACACAAAATATGAACACATTAAACAAAATACAATAATAATAAAAAAGACACTGATGTGTGTGAATCTCCACAATCAATCCGTCAGTAAACTTTGAGTTAGTTTGATTCTGCACTACGCTTTAATAATGTTCCACTAATCTGTGTCTGATTCTAATTATTGACACTTGATGTAGTGATAAATGTAAAGCATATTAACTTTATCCACACAAGAAATGGGCATTTCTGGTAAAGATTTACAAATCATTACAAAATGTGCGTTCCACATGTTAAATTATGTTGTTGTCACGGTCACTACATTTCCCATCATCCTCTCTGGCCCTCACCTGCATGCACTTCCTCTGTGTTCAATGTTCAGTTTCCATGGTTATGTCATTATTAGCTCTTTGGTTTCAGCTGTGTGTCATTTTAGTAGCTCGTTTCAGTGTGTTATTTAAGCCTCACCCTTGCCTTCACTCTTGGTCCAGGCTCTGTTATGTTTAGATGTGTTTGCACTGTCTGTTTGCTTGCTTTTTGAAATATAATTAAACTTATTAGTGTTTTGTGAGAAAGAGTCTTCTGGCTTCAGCTTCCCTGCATACATCGTTACAGTTGTGTTAAAGGTGCCATAGAATGCATTGATTCAATATTTTAAATTGTTCTCTGATATCTACATATATGCAGATATGTATGTATGTGGCTTAGGTAAGGGCAAAAATCCTCCAGATACGTTTTTACATGTTCATTTACAACCCTAGGATTTGTCCCTAGAATGAAATGGGCTGTTATTACCTTATTAGGAAGGTTGCAACAGTCAAACCTGTTAACATGTTTTTTTTGGGTGTTGTAATTATACTACACATCTTGAGGGGGCAACAAGGAGTAATACTCTCAGGTATAAAATGGGTGTAGAGAGTATAAACAGTAGATTTGTAATGGGGAAGTAAGCATGGTTTATTTTCTTATGTTGACTGGTTGATGTATAAATAGTTATTTTCTTAATGTGATTATTTTTTGTAGAAGGACTCCACAGTCTCTTAAAGACGTACAGCGATTCTTAGGGTTAGCTGGATGGTATCATCTTTTCATTCCACTTTTCTCAACAAAAGCAGCACCTTTACATGCCCTCAAGCAAAAAAAAAAAAAAAAAAATCCACCTGGATTTGGGAAGAAGAATGCCAAAGAGCTTTCAACATCATAAAACAGGACTTGACTCAAGCACCAGTTCTCTTACCACCAGACTTCAATAAACCATTTCGGGTGAAAACAGATGCAAGTGAGATGGGACTGGGTGCAGTACTTACCCAAGAGATGGAGGATGGTGAAAGAGTCATTTCATATGCACCCTGACTCCTCAGAGGAGCAAAGAAGTCGTATTCAGTATCTGAAAAGGAGTGTTTAGCAGTCATCTGGGCAGTTGAAAAATGGAGACCAGGGGCCGTATTCACAAAGAATTTTAAGGCTAAAAGTAGCTCCTAACTGTCGAATTTAGGAGCAACTCCTAAAAATAATGGGCGTGTCACTCGTAACTTTAGGACTCCTAATTTTTTTGACTAAGAGTAATTCACGAAGCATTTTAGCCCTAAAAGTAGCACCTAAGCCTGGGACAGCTTAAAAGAAGTCGAGAGGACTCCTAACTCACTAAGACCTATTCACAAACCGCTTTTTGTGGCATTTCACGTTGCGATGTTTTGAAATGCGTATGCGGCGGCTACAGGAGCTTCCAATCGCGAGGGAACAATTTTGCATTGTAGGCATAACTAGGGCAATAACGCCACCAACAACAACCACAACTAGGCTACTCATTGCATGTAAAAATTGTAACGTTTCATTGTGAATCAAATTAAAATGTTCTTCTCTTTGCAAACGTAGGCAGAGGCATATAGTGACAGATTAATTCAATAATGTTGCAAAGATATTGCATCAATCCATATTTTTCATTAGGCTTCTAGGCTATTTGTTTTGCCTTACTCTTTATTCATTTAGGCTATTTATTCAGTTATTCATCATCTTCCGTCCTTCGCACTACTTGTGTAGCGCACGCATTCTCAGACCTGTCACCTGTCACTCATCATCGTAGGGGAGGTGTTTGGAATCATTCCCGCGTTACAATCATCAGCCAATCAAGGTGGTCACTTCAGTCAAGCTCGTGCATGAGTAATGACGTCATCCATAGCAACGAAGACTCACTCTTAGTTTTGGAGTTGTCATTTTTCTTTACTAAGAGTAGGTCTGAAAGGCGTTGTGAATAACTTTTAAGAGAAAACTCCTAGCTAAAATCTTTTAATGCGATTTAGGAGTACTCCTAGTGGTAAGATAAAATGCTTTGTGAATACGGCCCCATATCTAGAAGGGAGGACATTTGAGGTCATTACCGATCACACTGCACTCACTTGGGTATTTCAACATCCTAAACCTTCATCGCGATTAACTCCTTGGACAATACGGTTGCAGGGTTATGACTTTACAGTCAAATATCATAAAGGTCATTGCAGCACAGCAAAAGGACCCAGAGATTCAAGAGCCTGTCTTAAGAGTAAAATCAAAGACGGCCCAAGAAATTTCTCGTGTACATTACATGATTGAAATTGGTCTTTTGTTCCGAAGCATGCCAGACAGACAAATAGGTCAGAAACTACAACTCATCATTCCCTCAGATTTACGCAAAGAATTTCTGCATTATGCTCATGACAGTCCTTTTAGTGGACACTTGGGCAGACTTAAAACACTACTCAGACTACTAGACCTGGTATACTGGCCGAGTGTAAGATCTGACGTATGGAAGCTTTGCAAAGAATGTATCTCTTGCCAACAATACAAACCATCCTTGAGCAAATTATCTGGTTACCTCCAATCCACACCCATCGTCGAACCAGGTCATATGATTGGAATCGACCTCATGAGACCATTTCCAAAGAGTGTTAAGCAGAATGAACACCTTTTGGTCGTGGTCGACTATTGCTCTAAATGGGTGGAGTTGTTCCCATTGAGGCAGGCCAAGGCACCACGAATTGCCCAGATCCTGATAGAGATTTTTACAAGATGAGGCACTCCTGCCTATCTTGTTTCTGACAGAGGGGCTCAGTTTACTTCTAATTTACTTAGCCAAGTATGCAAGCAATGGGGAGTTGTCCAAAAGCTCATGACCGCCTACCATCCACAAACCAACCTCACTGAACGCATCAACCGAACCTTGAAGACAATGATGGCATCTTATGTCGAAGAACAGCATTGACACTGGGACCAATGGTTGCCTGAATTCCGATTTGCAATAAATACTGCTTGGCAAGAGGGTACCGGCCATACCCCAGCACAGATTGCCTTAGGTCGAAACTTAAATGCTCCAGTAGAAAGAGCAGTTCAGCTCCACAAGATACCCGATCCCCAGAGGGTGAAGGGCCAGATAGTCCTTGAAACGAAGATTTTTCGGGACCACACTTAAAATGAAGGGGTATGAGAAATGTACCTGCATACACTGGCTACAGAGGCAACATGACTGCCAATAATCATTTTCTTTATGTCACATTCAATCTTGTGTTCATATTTACGGTCATGTTCTTCAAAGAAACGGTTGCAAAAAATCGCTAAAGTTTGTTAACAATATGACGCATATAAAAAGCAAAAGTTTGAAGCTAAGTGGACGCGCGAATGAGGCGAATTCGCGTCCACCGCATCGCGCTAAACGCCTCATTCGCGCCGCAAGACCTCCAGACGCGCGTAAATGCTTCTTAACATTGAAATCACTCGCGCCAGACGCTCTATTCGCGTTTGGAGTGAACGCAGATTTGGCGTCGAAGATATCGTCATCTCTGTTGTTTTCTGCGAACTTCATAAGAAAAATGCAAAAAAATAGCTGTAACTCACGCAAGACTACAGCTGACGACGCCATCTTGGAAGTTTGTGATAAACATTGGCGCATCTCCTGTGACGTAGGTGCTAGCAACGACGTATAATGATGTGTAACGATGTAGTAGTGGTGTCCCATTTCTTAGGGGAATATTTTCACCCATACGCCTTGCCACTCTGTTTCAAGGGGCAAGGGTTAGGGGTAGGCGAAGGGGTTTAAAATAGAATTGGGATTGGGCCTTAAAGTGAGCGGGTGCATATGTAACAGTCAAACCTGTTAACATGTTTTTTTGGGTGTTGTAATTATACTACACACCTTGAGAGGCCAACAAGGAGTAATAATCTCAGGTATAAAATGGGTGTAGAGAGTAGAAGCAGTAGATTTGTAATGGAGGAGTAAGCATGCCTTATGAATCCAAACAGTCAATAGTCCTGGGCCCGTATGTATAAAACTTCTAAGAAATGCTCTTAAGAATAGTCTTAAGCTTTGACTTAAGTGTCAGAAAATACTTAGTAAAGAGTAGGACTTTTCTAAGAGTAGGAGACTTTTATAAAGCAGCTAAAAGCAACTTTCAGTAAAGTATAAGACTGATTCTTAAGTGCTGACTGAAGTGGGACTTAAGTGTTGCAAACTAAGGACTACAATGATGTCAACCCAAAATGGCCGCCCTCAACCACTGAATCAGCCAATAGTGAGCCTGCAAGGATGAGGTCACTGCAGCATGACACCAATCATTTAATCTTTATAATAAAATAATTTAATTAAGACACTGAAGCTTTAATATTTAAATTTATTTTAAAAAATGCTTTGCAGTGCATTGTGCAAAATTATCACAAATTAGTATTTATGCTGTGGAAACCCTTTTCTACTGATGCGTGTCTCCTCATTTACAGTTGGAGCAATTATGCAAACAAGAGTTCCATCAATGGATCCAACAACTCAGGAAAGCCTGAAATACTCAATAAAGTGGCTTTATTTACTGCGAGATTTAAAGATCAATTGGAAAGTCAAAGAACTGCCATATAGTATTGGCCAAAAGTGAGGCAGACAGACTCACCCTTTATTCAGATAGTATTAAAAATGTGTTAGAGATTTTGTACGCGTATTGTGTAGTTGTGCTTGGAGTCAATTGTTTATTTGTGATAACACAATGAAACATGTCAAACTGTACAGACATCATTTTTAGCCAAGGCTGTCAAACAAATGAACAAGAGAGGACAATGAAATATTAATAACTGACTATGTTGCAGACAATGTATGATTTTTTTCTTCTCCTGTGAGCTTTTTAGTTTTTTTTTTTTTTAAAAAACCTGTAGCTTGCCCTTTTTTCAACAATATTATTGATCTGCCTGGATTGACACCATTGTCTCTGAACTGAACTGAGCGGAACAATGACATCACTGTTTTCTCTGAGCGGCTGTATAATGAACTAAATAGATAACTAATGATCTTTTACAATGGAAATTAATCATCATTGAACTAACTTAAGCTGCACAATGGCACAAATTCTAGAGCGGCTGTACAGCCTAAACTAACTTTGTTGCATTATTTTCCTGTTATCACTGTAAAGCTGCTTTGAAACAATCTGTACTGTAAAAAGTGACTTGACTTAAAATAATTTTGTCAGATAAATATCTTCACTAAGTTTTATTTAACTAAAATTAAATTTAACTACTTTAATCTAACATAAAAAACAATAAAAAAATGCTGCATATCACTTTTAGCCACTAATGTGTTTGGTGTGGTCAGTGCCACAATAGTGCTATAAAGACCCTTCTTACTGTGGAATGATGAGCTCAAGTCATCACCAGTGCACTGCTGCTTTTTATTTTTTATTATCCTTTTTATTTCATTGATATATAATCAACTCCATCATCATTTGCAGTAACTCCAATACATCATATTTTCATAAAGTGCGTGGCCTCCTCCTCTCTGCTGCCATCTTGTTACTCCTTACTAGGTTAGGAGACCTCTTCAGCTCTCCTAAATAATGTAGGAGCTGAGACCTAGTCTTGACACTTAGGAACCTTTATGAATCACACTTATTCTTAAGTCTAGGAATAAAAGTAAAATGACGTCATTCTTAGAATTTTGACAGACTTGAGACTAAAATTTTACTCTGAGTGGCTTTATACATACGGCCCCTGATTGGCAAACTAAGAGTTTGATGCTCAATCGGAAAAGGACTTCACATTCTGTGGGATTTGTCTTTCTGTCGCACATGCTTGTTTGGACCCTTGTCTGAAACTCTATGAAGTGAGTTTAGAGGCCATGTGGCTTATTGCTGCGGATCCTGATACTGGATTACACCCTTACTGCTGTGGATCCTGAAGCTGAATTATACCACATATGTGATTTTGTATCAACACTAAGGTTGGCACTAGGAAGATTTTTGATTTGTATTCTTGGACCCGAGCTTTCACGGACATTTTTCTATAGTGTGGTCAAACTTTCAACGTCATTATCCTTGTCATCGTCATCTTCGTCGTTATCATCAATCAAAAACAGATAAGACTTTCATTTATATGTTGCTGGTTCTTGAGTGGAAAAACATGTAAGATCTATTGTGTGTCTATGAAAGGGTTTTTGAAAGATAAAAAGATGCAATGAATGAAAAGTATTTATTTATTGTTTTCAGCATGTCACAGATTTGTTAAGATTGGTAATAAACACTTCCAGTGTGTACCTTAAAACAACATATAGTTAGTGAATCCCACCCTATAAAAAAATCAGATTTATAACTAATTCCTTTGTGAGGTTAAGGAAGCAGTTATAGGGTCATGAATAATAATGTTGAGCTCTGCTCTGATTGGCTGTTTCACAGATTTGTACGCATCAGAGCTGTGATGTACTCTGAAATACAAACGTGCAAAATAATCATACTTCAGTTCGCAAACAACAAAATATTTTAACAAATTGACTAGATGCATTGTCAAATGACAATCGTTTGAACTGAAGAGGTGAAGGTTACGTTCGCTAGAAGGAGCGAGTGAGCTATCTGTAAGCAACCAAACTAACCTAGTTAGCTCCTGAGTTATGTGTTGTTGATGAAGATAGGCCACATCATAATACTACCCGACAAAAGGGATTGACATAGATGTACCTACAGTTGTATTTTGTAGATTTATATGACAACACAGGCTGGAAATAATATTAACCTCTCTGTAAATAGGTCATCATACTATTTAGTAATCTATGCTCGTTACTTGGAGCTTGCTAGTTAGCTAAGGTTAACGTTTCTGTACTAGTTTCTTGCGTTCAATCTCGACAACACAGGGTAAACTATCGTTAATGTTGTTAGCTCACTAAAAAACAGAAATGGCTTCAACGGTGGATAAGTGGATAAAATCACTAACATTACTCACCGCTTGCGGAAGGGGTTGTAATGGAAATATAACGTTAGTTGGAATCGCCCCCTTCTTCAGTATCAAGCGCTGAGCGAAACCTGCTTGATATTGTTCCAGGTTAGAAACACTGTCAGTGGTGAAATGGGCAGAGCAAACTAACAACTGTGAATTAAAATGGTGAGGTATCGTGTTGTAAACATCAACCATGCCTGTTGACAGTTCTGTTCTGTGGGAAGGGAATGAAAAGTGCTCAAATCCACAGCACAGCCTGGAACAAAACATTTATATCCATGATTTGACTTTTCCCCTGTTGTCTTGGCTTGCTTCTTCACAATACCTGCAGAACTTGTGATGATTCAGCTGTGCAGGTCCACGTTAACACTGCCTGGCCTAGAACATGGGCTGGTATATAACTATATTGGGGGCGTAAATATTAATGATCCCGACTGCAACGTCACAGTCAGTGTTATGCTGGGATTCGCCCGTTTTACATAGATTTATATACAGTATGAAGGAGGAAACAATGGAGTTTGAGGCTCACGGTATGTCAGTTCCATGTACAGAACTCTTATTATTCAACTATGCCAAGGCAAATACAGTTTTCCATTCTGTGGCACCTTTAATATTGGTGAAAAGCTAATTCATGTTCAAGTATTGTGAACATTAGACTTTTTCACAGTACGGTACACTTGAGGAACAATCAAACAGCATCTTAGCTTAGAACACTTTCATCCACATGTTGATAGTGAACACAAAAGTGATGTGATGCATATATTTCACATATAATGATTTAGAAGATTACAATATCGTAAATAATAAACAATACAGTTTTTATGCATTCTTTAAAGTGTCAGTCATGAAGGATTTAACTTGAAGCACTTCTTCTGAGTATCATAATTGATTTGGTTTCTTCCATTAGAAAACATTTCCTATTGAGTGGATGAGGAGTGATTTTTTTCCTCAATTTTCAAAAGCTTGTTAGTAAGAGACTCAGTATGATTGCACATTTCCTCATTTTCCATCAGCATTAATTCATTATGAATGATAACCACAAACCACCTCTAATATAACATGAATGTTAACTGTTTCCTAAGTATCTGCACAATATCTGTGACTATCTGTGAGTTGTATATGCTTATGTGGACTTAAATCCTGACTAGCATGAATTTAGTCGTTGATTTTAAAACAGATTGAACCAATCACTACAGGTGCACCTGAGTACAAAAGAGCGCCTGTAGTGACATCATCCACTTCTTTGTCTTGTAACAGGCTCAGACCTGTTGCCATGTTCTTTCATACTGAGTGTACTACTACTACACACCACCAGAGGCACTATGGTACTCTAGTGGATGGTACATACCCAGGTGGGTAGTAGAGCTAGGCAAGGGTGCGTTTCCCAAAAGCATCGTTAGCCAATTATGGTCGCAAGTTCCGTCGTTATCAGCATAGTTCAACGAGTCAGTGTTTCCCAAAACCATCGTTCCAACGAACATTAGCAAACAGCATCGCAAAGTTGTGTGGTTGAAACGACAGCTCTCGATTTAAAGCACCGTTTTTGAAGAGTGCGCATGTGCGAACGTGCTCTACTATGTAAGAACGAGCCTATGATTGAATCGGGAAATAAAGCAAAATAACTGAGAAAAATAAGAATTAGTCCTCAGATGTCATTTCTGTAATTTATAGCAAAACATCTATCGTTAATTCGATCCCAAACGGATTCATTAAAAGAAGTTATTACTCTAACACGTGCGTGACGTCATAAACCAACGTGGTTGAACGACCACTTTGCGACAGTACGGTTTCGGGAAACAGTCGTGACTAGCTAGTTGATTTCTTCAACGATGCATCGTACTATGGTAGTTAAGCAGCGAGTTACGTCGTTGTTCGGGAAACACACCCCAGATTTGTTGGGCAGAGGAAGCATGGCTTGCCTGCTGTGTTACCACAAACCACTTTGAGTCCTGATTGGGAAACTTTGGTTTTAAGCTCAAACAACGTGTATTGCTACTAGTAGTGATGGCCAAACGAGGCTTCCTGAACCACTGAGACCTCGCAGCCACAGTTAATTAGTTATTCATAAATTGTTTGGATAGTGACAATATGAATAACCAAAGTGAGACTGAGTTGAATGCAGTGCTTAAGGTGGAGGGAGTGTAATAAACTGCAACAGAATAGTCTGGGGTGGGAAACATTAAGAATTGTTTCTGGGGGGTTTTGTGCAGTGAATTAAATGTTACTAGTTTTATTTGCATTTTACCATGAAACATAAAATAATAGACATGAAATATTATACAGCCATATAGTGAGGATTATTACTATATCAAGACATTAAAAAAGAATAATAATACATATATCTTATTATGAGCAACCATTTCAGAATACTTCTAGACAGGGGAGGATCTCCTCTTTCTTGCTGGCTCCACTACCAGGAAAAAGGACGAGGGTAAACAAAAAGCAAACAAATCCAAAAGTGCAAACCAATTTAAAAAAGTAGTCCAGTCCAAATCCAAAAATCCTAATAATCTTATCTAATTAATATAACAATAATATAATGTAGCTACTATAATTAATATTAACATTAACAGTATACACTGTTAGCCCGAATTGTATATCTAATAAAGAACTTAATTACAATTTAATTAAATTATTTAAGTTTGATTGCATTACTAATAAAATACAAGTAGATTCTACTAATTTGTGGACATCATTTGAATGTGTGAATAAATGTAAGTTAGATGGAGTCAAGTCAAGTCATCTTCATTTATATTGCACTTTTAACAATGGAAATTGTTTCAAAGCAGCTTTACAGAGATAAACGTATAATCTAAGGTAACAGAGATTGTTTTGGCTTTATATAACCGGTTAGTTAGTTTTGATTGATTCGCTTCCGTCGCAACGATCATTTGTTATTAAATTAGGGGCCGCTAAGACGACACCATTCTCTCTACACAGACTTTAAACGCGAACCTGTGAGAAACGCTGATGGCGTTCACATGCGCATTAAGAATTGGTTCTATAGTTATGTGCGTTTGAATATATGTGCACAGGTTTGTAATTCCCTACAGACCAAGCCTAAACAAAGCACTGGTCTTTCCTTATAAATTTTGATACAGAATTTTATTTTATTTTGTCACTTCGGGGTAGGTACGCAAAACGAATTTTCCAACAACGCTTTATCTGTAGAGTGGTAAAGGGATCCTCCACAGGGAGAGGCTAGTTGGCACTTCAGCACTGAGTTGTCATCGGGTCCAGGCGAAGGTCCTTCGTCAGATCTGAATACGGCCTGGATCCGGCAGGCTGCGGGAAAACCTTGGGATAAACAAAGCCACTTAAATTAGTGTAGATGCCATTCTTATTATGATGTAACGAGTACATCAGGATTTATGGGAAGTGTTCCCGGTTCCGGCTGGCCTAATCTATGCAGCCTAATATGGAATTATAGAAGTCTATAATGTATTATGTGAATGCTAGGTCAAAGAGATGTGTTTTTAGTCTAGCTTTGAACTGACAGAGTGTGTCTGCTTCCCGGACAATGTTAGGAAGATTGTTCCAAAGTTTTGGTGCTAAATAGGAAAAGGATCTACTGGCAGAAATCGATTTTGATATTCTAGGTATTATCAACTGGCCGGAATTTTGAGATCGCAATAGACGTAAAGGACTATAATTCGTTAAAAGCTCGCTCAAGCACTGCGGAGCTAAACCATTTAGTGCTTTGTAAGTAATCAGCAATATTTTAAAATGTATACGATGTTTAATAGGGAGCCAGTGCAGTGTTGACAGAACTGGGCTAATATGGTCATACTTCCTGGTTCTGGTAAGAACTCGCGTTTTGGACCAGCTGTAGTTTGTTTATTAAGCGTGCAGGGCAACCACCCAGTAGAGCATTACAATAATCTGGCCTTGAGGTCATGAACGCATGAACTAACTGTTCCACATTTGTCAATGAGAGCATATGGCGTAATTTAGATATATTTTTAAGATGGAAAAATGCGGTTTTACAGATACTAGACACGTGACTGTCAAATGAAAGATTGGTATCAAAGAGCACACCCAGGTTCCTAACCGACGACGAGGACTTAACAGAGCAGCCATCAAGTGTTAGACAGTATTCTAGATTATTACGTGAGGAAGTTTTTTGTCCTATAATTTAATTTAGAAGTAGGAAATTACTAGTCATACAATTTTTTATATCAGCTATGCATTCCCTTAATTTTGTGAATTGGTAAGTTTCGTTAGGTTTTTAAGAAATGTACAGCTGAGTATCATCAGCATAACAGTGAAAGCTAATTCCATGCTTCCTAATGATATCTCCTAAGGGTAGCATGTATTTTTGATGATGATTAGGTGATAATGATGATTAGGCGACCTTGAGTGTCCAGAAAGGCGCCAAATAAATAAAATGTATTATTATGTACAGAGTGAACAGCAGCGGCCCTAGTACTGAGCCTAGTTGTACGCCATACTGAACTTGTGATCAATAAGACATCTCATCATTTACTGCTACAAACTGATAACGGTCAGATAAGTGTGATTTAAACCATGCTAGTGCAATTCCACTAATGCCAACATAATTTTCGAGTCTATTTAAAAGAATGTTGTGGTCAGTGGTGTCAAATGCAGCACTAAGATCGAGTAACACTAATGGAGAGATACAACCACGATCGGATAAGAGCAAATCATTTGTGACTCTAATGAGAGCTGTCTCGGTACTATGGTACGGTCTAAATCCTGATTGGAAATCCTCACAGATATCATTTCTTTCAAGAAAGGAACACAGTTGTGAGGATACTGCTTTTTCTAGTATCTTTGACAGAAAGGGTAGATTTGAGATCGGCCTGTAATTGACTAATTACAATACAATTGACTAATTATCAGTGCTGGTACTACTCGACCTCAGTGCTGCATTTGACACTGTCGATCACAACATACTTCTTGACAGGCTGGAAAACTGGGTGGGGCTTTCTGGGATAGTCCTAAAATGGTTCAGGTCATACTTAGATGGGAGAGGTTATTATGTGAGCATAGGAGACCATAAGTCTGAGTGGACATCCATGACATGCGGAGTCCCTCAAGGCTCAATTCTTGCACCACTCCTGTTCAACCTGTATATGCTCCCAATGAGCCAAATAATGATAAAGAACCAAATTGCTTACCACAGCTATGCAGACGACACACAGCTGTACTTAGCCCTATTGCCTAACGATTACAGCCCCATTGACTCCCTGTGCCAATGCATTGATGAAGTCAACAGTTGGATGTGTCAAAACTTTCTTCAGTTTCTTCAGACAAAACTGAAGTCATTGCGTTTGGAAACAAAGATGAAGTTCTCAAGGTGAACGCATACCTTCACTCTAGGGGTCAAACAACTAAACATCAAGTCAGGAATCTTGGTGTGACACTAGAGTCAGACCTTAGTTTCAGTAGTCAAAGCAATAACTAAATCAGCATACTATCATCTGAAAAATATTGCAAGAATTAGATGCTTTGTTTCCAGACAAGACTTAGAGAAACTTGTTCATGCTTTCATCACCAGCAGGGTGGATTACTGTAATGGACTCCTCACTGGCCTTCCCAAAAAGACCATAAGACAATGTCAGCTAATACAGAACGCTGCCGGCAGGATTCTGAGCAGAACCAGGAAATATGAACATGTCACACCAGTCCTCAGGTCCTCAGTCCTCACAGAAATTTGCATTGAGCGTTGTTTCAAATGTCTCATACCAACTTCCCGCTCTCTCTATCTTTGTTTGAGCCGCGCAAACTGCGCCGTTCACAAGGGATGTCAGAGCGGACAGTCACGACCAATGTTCAGCACCTCGCGTGCCTCACTCACCGTCGAAAGGAGGAAAGAGAGTTGTTTTTAGTCCCGCCAAGGCCGGACCAACCTCCAATTCTCACACATTTCTCAGTCCCCTCTAAGTTCAGATGGCTGGAAATACTAATATTGCAGTAAACAAAAGCCTGTTATAATACATGCATGCCTGCAAACAACGCTGACACAAAGCATGATGACACTCTGTTATAAGCTCACGCTAACTGAAAGCTTATGTGTTTTCCCCCTGTGGCTCAGTGGTGAAATCTTGAATCTTGGGCGGAGTGGCTACTTGGGCGGAGTGATTAGCGCAGCACACGAGACGCCCTGTTGATGGTTCCGTAAACAAAACTAACGTGACTAACTAGCTAGACGTGACTCGTGATCATGGCTTTTAGGAATTGTCAGAGGTATTTTACTGTGTATGAAACCAAGATCCCGAACCATATAGTTTTCGAGCCAGAATACACAGACGAGGAGTTACAAACTTTGGAAGCTGTTCATTAGTAAGTTGAATGTTACAGTCCTGAGAGTTACATTTAGCGCCGCTCATTTGTTATTGAGCGATACAGTGTGTTCATGACAACACAATAATAACAATAAAGGGGATACACGGAGCCCCTATTCACGTAATAGTGTCACTACTAAGGTTACATTACATTAGCATGGCACTGTTACAGTATGGCTAATGTTAGTCATCTCAAAACATAACGGAACACTTACCGCAGCAACAGGTGATCCAATTTGTCCTGTCTTTATTATCGATGGGATGGCTGTATCCTTTAGCACACGTTTCATGGTCCGTGTGGCAACTTGCATTTTTTCAAAATAGTCGTCTATAGTAAAATGTTCAGAGCAAACAAAATACTTCGTGATGCTGTTTACAGGTGTGTTTGTAGCCATCGATTCATCAGGTCAGCGTTTTTGGTTGGAATTCTATGAAACATCATAGTATTACCTGGTCTCCCCTGTTTATTGTCGCAGCTCTTTACAATACAGCGAACACCCCATGATTGTAAACTATAAATTTACTATCTAGTAATTGCTGACTCTATTACTCCAACTCTGAGTGAACTCTCTGCTCCTCACCACAGGGCGTCTCGTGTGCTGCGCTAATCACTCCGCCCAAGTAGCTGTGCTCCTACGCCTAGTGAGAATATAGTTCCCAGTTTTTTACGATTAAAAATGGTCTCTGTGTCATATAGCCTTGTTATTTGTACACGCTGTGACTATACAGATCACAACATGTAAATAGGAAAATGTTTGCATTATTTTGTCAGTTATTGGGATTAGTATGCTACCATTATCCATTTACATCCAGTCTTTGTGCTAAGCTAGGCTAGCGGTGGGTGCGTCAAATAACACTTACAGAACGCACAGAAATGAAAAATGTATGTATGGACTTATCTAACTCTGGGGGATACTGTGAATAAGCTAAAGTCCCAAAAAGTCGGAGTGTTCCTTTAAAGGGGTAAGGATACTTAATGTATCAAATAATGAGACTAAGTTTGATACTTGCATGTCTCGCCCATTTGAATTAAACCGTCCTGATGCAATTTGTTGAGGCTCCAGTTGATCTTTGCTGATGTGGTCTTGATGAGAGAGAGAACCAGTGGTAGTCAGAGGATCTTTGGTGAATGGAAAGACAAGGCCGCAGCCTGGCACAAGCTTGGTGGGTCCTTAGAGGCTTCTAGTTCAGCATCATCTTCACGTCAGCATTTCAGAAAGGGACTAAGAGAGAGCTAAAAGCTGATCAGTGACTTTAAAGCGTGAAGATGGCACAACCTCTGGAGGTGCAAGAGCCAATGAGAAGATTTCCCTTTGGAGGAAAATTTTACGACCCTTTGTGTTCTAGCAGGGCATTTGAATATGTACTTTCATTGGGTGTTTAAGAAAAGAATCTTTAAGATTCTTATAATACTAATGCATCGCAAAGTTAGCAACATGTAATGTACATTAACAAATCGGAGACGAAGATTGGATTTTTTAGAGACCAAACATATGCCGCACATATAATGTTGGTTAACCATAATATGCAAAGTCTGAAACATTAACCCAATTGAGTTTACAAGAATACAAACGCCACATAAAAGGGAAAATCATGAGATGGGAAAATTAGATACGTTTACACATTTATCAAGTGGTTATATATAGAATATATATAGGATTAACAGGGTTTTTATTTCTCTTCCTCTGCAGGAATTTAAGTGAGAGTCACAGCTCTCAGGACATTCTTTTGCGTCGTAAAACCCAGTCTCAGTGTGTGTCCTGTAACAAGACACTGCGTCCTGCCAGTGTGTTAGCTTCATTTGGGGAACGTTTCACAGGCCTTATTTGGGAGAGTGAGTTTGCTGGATTATTCATTAAATAAATTAATAATATGTGTGTGTGTGATTGACCCAGACGCTACATATATTACAGGCATTTATGCTGCAACCAAGAAAGCCTTTGCTAGCCTTGGTCCAAAATGTGAGAACTGGCTTGAAGAAGCCACAGCCTTGGGCGCTGACGGTGCTGCGGTTAACCTGGGCCACAAAGGTGGAGTGATAGCCCTCCTCCATGCAGAGCTGGGGTCCTTTGTTATCCCAATCCACTGCATGCCACAGGTGTGTTGCAGTTTAACATCTGCCTGTATACATAAATAATCTTTTTACAAAATCAAATTACATTATACCTGACCATTTTATACTATGTTCCACACAAAGACTGGAGCTGGGATTGCTGAGTGTACAAAAGGATGTCTCTATGATTGGGCAAGTATATGACCTGCTACACCTCGTCTGGAAAACCTACCACTTCAGCCCCAAATCAATGAGTCACAGCATATAAAGGGACAAGGTGGCTGCCTCATGTGTCCCGTAGTTTGAGCACGTTCCTAAAACTAGGGAAGGATGGCGACCCCCAGAGCTCTGGGCAGTTTGCTGCAGTATATATGCACATGGACCACCCGGCTGGTGCCTCGGCCAATGCAGACATAGCTGGCAGAGCAAGGAAGGTTAGTGTCTCACCTCTTTGAGTTGGATAGTGTTTCATTATTGAAATCAGTTTTGACTTTGTGTAAGAACAGAAAATTGTTGTATGAGAGTTGAGAATAAGACATATTTATACTTTTGCAGATCAAAGCCACCATGGAGGATGGGACATTTGTGGCATTCTTCCATCAGCCGATTCTGCCTGTTGCTCCTCCAGAGAAATGATGTAATTCTACCTCAGGTAAGGGAGACAGAGAGAATAGGGGCCAGGGGTGACACATGTTTGATCTAAGCCCTAAATATGTTTCATACATGTTAGTAAGAAAACAACTGTCTTCCCAGGTTGTTAGTGCCATTGAAAGTCTCCTCGCTACCATACACACAATGGCAGCCAGAGTCAGAGTTCCTGACCGCTATTAAGGAGCAGCCCAACAGAAAGAAGGAGAAACTGGAAGACAGAAGTTAAAGTATCAGGTACATTTATGGACTACAATATGTAATGTTTAGTTCATGTTAATGAAATGTACTCAGTGGAGTGTTTATGTAATGATTCATAGGGAGTCACCCTTATAAAAGGTGAAGCTGAAAAGCTGGCAGAAGGTCAACCTATCAGCCAGTGTGCCCCGAGATTGCAGAAAGCCATGGAGCTAACCTGTGAATCCACAGTAAAACACCTAAAAGAAAGATTTGACAGCCTTCTTGGTGAGTTGTTGTATTTACAACTATGTCATAATCACACTGACAGGTTCCAACACTGTTGCTAGGCCTATGCATTTCCTTATCTTCAATCTCTGTCATTTGGCAATAGAAGAGGATATAACGAACAGCCCAGCAGCCGAGGCAGTGAGGTGTTTCAGTGTCTTCAACCATGACTCTTGGCCAGGAGATAAGCTGACACTCCACGGTGTCAAAGAGGGAAAGTTTCTCCTAGAGCACTACTCTACTGTCCTCAACAGGTGAGTTTTTTGCTGCATGCATGGGTCATATTTCTGTTGACATTATATATTGAGAACCTTTTTTTTTTTTGTTATTTTCTGTTTCATGTCAGGAATGGATGCAACAATGAACAGAGCAAATCTGCATACGGATACTGTGGAGGACCTCATTAGAACTAGTGTTGAGGGGCCAGAACTGATGGATTATGATGCCAGTCAGGATGTTAGGCTGTGGTTCCCCCAAGGAAAGAGGACCAGGAGGCCCAACTATAAGAGCTGGCTCCTCTGAATTCAACTGCTACTGTATGTGTTACTAAAGTTGACATTTATTCGCAACCAAGGAGACAATGGGTTGAACAGCTGTGAAGACAGTAAAATTATAAGCAAACATTAAAGAACATGCATGTTTTATTAATAGTTTTTTGGAGAGTTTTTTGATTTGATAGTTAAAAGATTAAAACATTTTGCTAACATGAGGTATTGTGTCACTGTCAGTCTTTTTACATCAGGGTATGCAGATTAAGACCACTATTCATCAGCATGAACTGATTAATCCCATGGCATGACTCAATGACACTGACTATCGTAACAAGCCTACACTACACACTACACTACACTACACTACACTACACTACACACTACACTACACTACACTACACTACACTACACTACACACTACAGAAGACAGCTGTCTATATCCTCACCAGTCAGCACTTACACTGCACTACACTACACACTACACTACACACTACACTACACACTACACTACACTACACTACACTACACTACACACTACACTACACACTACAGAAGACAGCTGTCTATATCCTCACCAGTCAGCACTTACACTACACTACACTACACACTACACTACACACTACACTACACACTACACTACACTACACTACACTACACTACACACTACACTACACTACACTACACTACACTACACACTACACTACACTACACACTACAGAAGACAGCTGTCTATACCCTCACCAGTCAGCACTTACACTGCAGTACACACTACACTACACTACACACTACACTACACACTGCACTACATACTACAGAAGACAGCTGTCTATACCCTCACCAGTCAGCACTTACACTGCAGTACACACTACACTACACACTACACTACACTACACTACACTACAAACTACACACTACACTACACTACACTACACTACACTACACTCTACACTACACTACACTACACACTACAGAAGACAGCTGTCTATACCCTCACCAGTCAGCACTTACACTGCAGTACACACTACACTACACACTACACTACACTACACACTACAGAAGACAGCTGTCTATACCCTCACCAGTCAGCACTTACACTGCAGTACACACTACACTACACACTACACTACACTACACTACACACTACAGAAGACAGCTGTCTATACCCTCACCAGTCAGCACTGCAGTACACACTACACTACACTACACTACACACTACACTACACTACACACTACAGAAGACAGCTGTATATACCCTCACCAGTCAGCACTTACACTACACTACACACTACACTACACTACACTACACTACACTACACTACACTACACACTACACTACACTACACTACACACTACACTGCACTACACACTACACTGCACTACACACTGCACTACACACTACACTACACACTGCACTACACACTACACTACACACTGCACTACACACTGCAGTACACACTACACTACACACTGCACTACACACTACACTACACTACACACTACACTACACTACACTACACTACACTACACTACACTACACTACACTACACACTACAGTGTTCAACACCTGTTACAGATGATGTGTAAACGTATGAATAAATAATTTGCAACACTTTCTGCATCGCCTAATCTAAAGTGTAAACTATTCATCACTTGTAAATGTGTTACACGTCATTCGTAGATAAGATTCGTTGATCTTATACCTTATTAATTCTTTAAGTGGTAATCTACGAATGATGTGTAACACATTTACAAGTCATGAATAGCATTGATTAATCCCATGGCATGTAGCAAAAAAAAAAAAAAACATTCAACTCAAATTCAGAAACATCTTTTACTCAAACAGGTGCAGATATGGAGTTTACGGCAGCACAAGAATACTGCAGAATAAGGGATGTTAACTACATGCCCTGTGGCCTAATTGTTCACCCGGACGCCCCATGGCTTGGCACCTCACCAGATGGCCTAGTGTTTGACCCTCCTGCGCTGCCACCTTTTGGCCTGGTTGAGATCAAGTGCCCCGACGTTACCAGCTACGTTGACTGCAAGTATCTACACATGCAAGAAGGAACACTGCTGTTGAAAGAAAGCCACATGCACTACTGGCAGGTGCAGGGGCAACTTATGCTGACAGGAATGGCATGGTGTGACTCTGTCATTTGTGCCCAAGAAGACATGCTAGTCCAGCGTATAGTTGTTGACCCAGAGGTCACAAAAGTAACTAGAAAGAATTAATTAAACTCTGCCTGGCATTTATTTGTGCACTGCTTTCTGTGCATTTGTAAATCGCTGAACATTGTTAACACGTTTTTCCCTTTGTGACGTCTGTTTAAAGCTCAATGTGGCCGTTATCTGATTGGCTTGAGTAAACGGTGGGAGGAGTCCAGTTATTTGTGGATTTGTTTGCACGTTGAGGATAGAAGTGTTTCAGAATCCACAGATCCCTGAGGGGATTTACAAATGCATAAGAAGCTATTCACAAATGTGTGCAGCGATTTACAAATGCACAGAAAGTAGTTCACAAATAAACAAATAAATGCCAGGCAGAGTTATGTTGGTAAAATAATAAAACATTTATAAATATTTTTTTATTTGCAAATCATTTTATTTATTTCTGAATTTTATAAATTTTTGTAAAACTCTTAACATTTATTTGTGGATCTTAATGCAACAATTCTAACCCCACACCTACTGGTCTACGCGGTGGGTCAGCAGTCGTATCAGGAACTGTGGTTGTCGATGACTGTCCAACACGGGCAATTCTCCTAGTGGCAGGTTCAGTCTGCAGCCAAAATGCATGAAAATGGTGGTAGCTGGCAAATCTATGAAAAAGATCAAATTGCATTGTAAGAACATGTTGGACTGTAACCAGACAGCATGAGCAGCTCAATAGCAATCCACTTTACAGAATGTCTCCCATTGAGTAGTGCATGATGTCACATGCAGTACATTTGTGCTTCAGCTTTAGCATCTTCTCTGATGAGCGGTATACAGTCCTACTTATAGAAGCAGAGATGGGAATAAATACACGGAAATGCATTTAAAATACAAATACAAAATACTGTGTGAAAAATATTTAAATACAAATACAGTATTTCGTATTTTTAAAATACACAAAATACATGTGAAATTGGCCATCCAGTGCAGGTCTAGGTCACAGTGAATGAAGAAACTACACAGGCCTACTGACTTATCATTCCTAACCTCATCTCTGCCCTCTCTTTCTTTCTTTCTTTCTTTCTTTCTTTCTTTCTTTCTTTCTTTCTGGCAAGTACAAATAAACGTATGCAAAATAGCAGCCATTTATATACTTATTTCTGGTTACAATGTAGTCTATAACTTGTGGTGAACACTATTAAAACTAAAAACTGTGAACCTGTGGTAAAACTGTGGGAACCTTTTCTGCTATCTAGCAGAGAATATGGATGGGCGATATGACCAAAATCTCAATTTTACTTCACAGTAACAATATCATGGTTTCACAATTCTCAATATCAGGTTTTCTCAATATCAGGTCAATATCTCTTTTTTTTTTTTTTTGCAGGTAGTCCAATGCTTTTTAAGTAATTTTATGTAAAGTTTATTTATTTCTATCAATTTTATAAGTTTTATTAAAATTAGAAAGTGTATCTAAAATTTTAAATTATAATTAATTTAGATTCATTTGACACTATTTACCTCTTTTTGATTATGTCTTTATTGAAAACACCCATTCTCTATTGCTTAAGGTCTGGACTAGGACAGTCTTGTCACTCATATAACATGATGTAATGTTTTAACCTAGTCTACAAGTCATTTCTGGCTTTGTTTTGAAATTGGAAATTGGCAGACTAATGATAAGCAAGAGTAACAGAATTTACTTAGGACTGAAGTAAACTGATAACTTTTTTTCCTACCTTGTATAAAACCTGATGTCCTCATCGGAGCTCTTGAACCTTTCTAGTGCAAAGGACTGCCTCAACGACGTCTCCTCCGTGCGCTTCTGTGGCTGTAAGATGGCCTGCTGCTGTGCGTCAGTTTTCTCGCAGGCCAGATCCAGAGCTGAAGGTTCTGGTCTGCTGTCATATTCATGACACCTCAAAGACACGCTGGCATCGATCAGCTCCTCATCCTCATCCTCCCCTTGCCGCTGTGTCCTCTGCCACACGCTTGGCCGAGAGGCCGGCAGGCTGAAGTTGTTCCAGGCGAACAACACCGGAATCACCCCGGGTTTCACACGGCGTCGGCCCCCTTCAATTATGTCTTCAGCCATAAAATGCCGACTGCATACAGTGGTGTATCTCCTTATAACTAAACTAAAATCACGCCCAATGTTTCGGACCCATATCGCCCTGACTGAACTGGTGGAAACCGCAGAGTTAACTTTCCCCGACACAGAGCAGATCGGCACACAACAAAAACTGCTGTTCGGATGTTCACATTTCTGATATTTCAGCATTCGTGACATTTTAAAAACAGTAGCCTAAATACATTATTAAATACTGTAATTATATTCCATCAGTCCTTTAATACATCGTCTACATTAATAATATAATACAATTCAATATGTATATTCCACATTTCATGGTGCAGTTAATATTACTAGGCTAACGTTACAGTAAATCCATGGTAAATGATGGGAATTTGTAGACGGAAAGGCCTTCTGCGCAGTGTTTCTTCTGTTTGTCAGCGCTGTTTCATCTGCTTTAAACTGGTTTAAATCACTGAGACATTGTGTTCTTCGCTGAATTCAAGCGCTTCTCACTGGATCTCGTGACGAGAGCGATCAGAGTAAACGCATCAGCTCTAGTGAGCTCGCGCTGCCCTGCCGTTTGGACTTTGAGCCGAGCGGATAAATGGTCCGTGTGGCGCGCGGTTCAAATGAGTTTCGTTCCGCTTTTGGCGCATAAACATTATCGAACATTTATCGAACTCTTGATATCGTTTTATCGAGAAAAATTATATCGCGATAATTATCGTTATTGTTTTATCGCCCAGCCCTAAGTGTGTTATGTAATTTGTGTGCAATATTCTTCCAGGACATGACCAGCAAAAAACACAATTTGATGAGTGGGGACAGCTCTACCCTGGATTAAGTAAGCTGGCTGCCATCGCCCTCAGCATACCAATCTCCAGTGTGAACTGTGAGTGTGACTTTTCCACACTGAATAGGGTGATTTTAGTCAGATCCATTATTCATTCATTAAGACATATTGACGTGATTTCTGTATACCTACAGCTCCAGGCACACTGAAATCTCTTCATGCAGTGTTTGTATTTGCTTTATTTCTAGGTGAAGACAGACCTGAGGAATAGGCTACAAGGACAGCATCTGGCCACGTGCATGCGTGTCAGCATTAATGCCCCTCCTCATCCTCATCCTCCCCTTGCCGCTGTGTCCTCTGCCACACGCTTGGCCGAGAGGCCGGCAGGCTGAAGTTGTTCCAGGCGAACAACACCGGAATCACCCCGGGTTTCACACGGCGTCGGCCCCCTTCAATTATGTCTTCAGCCATAAAATGCTGACTGCATACAGTGGTGTATCTCCTTATAACTAAACTAAAATCACGCCCAATGTTTCGGACCCATATCGCCCTGACTGAACTGGTGGAAACCGCAGAGTTAACTTTCCCCGACACAGAGCAGATCGGCACACAACAAAAACTGCTGTTCGGATGTTCACATTTCTGATATTTCAGCATTCGTGACATTTTAATTAAAAAAAATAGACTAGTTTGATCAGAAATAAGAATTTTATTATAATAAGCGAAAATTAACAGATTGAATGAACAGTTACCTCAGAGATCACATACCGCTGTGGAAGTGAAAAGCGGAAATGCTTAGACCTGTTTTCCGCTTCGAACGCTGGGCGCTCCGCATAACCCCTATTGCTTTTCAAAATAGAAAACAGATCTTATAAATAATATCAGAATATTACTGTTTTACTACGTTTCTGGATCAAGTCAATCAACAGACTTTCAAAAACATTACAAAATAAGAGTTATTCCAAACTTTTGACGGATACTAGTAAGAAAAGTTCAGAAGAGGTCCATCTATCTGCTGAAATATCACTTAAAGTGCACCTGTTGAAGGATATCATCCATCAGTGGCGGAGATCAGATCAGATGGAGAAGAGCGTGTAGAGAATCTGCCTCCAGCTCTTCTTCTCCACGAGCATCTCCCAGGAACTGAGCTGGAGCGGGAGAGGAGACCAGCGGGGATAAGGAGGACATCAGACATCGGCTCACTCTTAATAGCCAAGCTCAGGTGTTGTACATGTTTATGCATTAGATCTGATGGCGGGAAGTTAGTCAGCTACGAGTTACAAGCACTAAACATGTTCATATGAGGTAATAATCAGACATGTGGTAATAATACCAACAGCAACGTGCCATTCTCAAAAGCAGTTAGCAAATATAATAGCTTGTTATAAACTTAAATGAGGTTTAAACGTTCAGTTAAATAAGTCTTGGCCAACCACAGAAATGCGCACGAAACTACGTGCTCACTATAGTTACCTAACAGGTGATTTCAATCAACATTACGCAATTTCAAAGTTATTACATAACCGATCACAAGCGCTATTGGTATAAAAAATATTTGATTTCTACATAAGCCAATCACTTGGCCCCAGGGGGGGTGTCATTTATGTTATTCATGTGTGTGTGCTATAAATATAGAGTGTATTGTTTTATTTGAATAGCCTATATGTTAATATGGCGTTCTGTTAATGTGGCCTTTTATAATTAATTAAAAGTGGTAATGAATATAAATTATTAATTATAAATACTGTATGTTGCTTATATTAGTAGCCTAATAAATGTTTTTGTAAAAGCGACAGCAAATGCGTGTTTTATTCTAGGTTCAGGAAAGCGCGGTTACTTCACCTGCACAAAACAACTCGCTATAACTAACAGGTGATTATCATATCTAACCCAATCAGCATAACGTAATTTTAAAGATATAACCGATCGCAAACGTCACACAATTAGTATTAAAACTCTATTTGTGTTACACATCCCTCAAGCACACGTTTCCTCACAGCAGCTCTGGTCAGCTCGTCTCCTCCCCGCAGCATCAGATTCAGCAGCGCAGGGTTTACTGTAGACTCGCGCAGGAGGAGGAGTGGCCACAGCCAGCTAAAAGTACATGTTTACCGTGTTTGCGAGTACTTTTAGAAGAAGCAGTCGAGCAACAGAAGAGCACAGCAGATTGTAAGTGTTTTCTTTTCTAATTAGATTTTAACGCGGTTTGCCGTTGCTAGGAAACATTGTTAGCGCGGTTTGCCGTTGCTAGGAAACATTGTTTTGTTTGCAGTGTTTAAGGTGGCACAAGTGAAGCTGAAGTTGCGTTTGTGAAGATTTGTAGTGGCCACGTTTTTTGGGAATTCATTTTGTTAATGGAAGGACTTATCTTTAAACAGGGTTCGTACACATTTTTACCATTAAATGTCTATGACTTTTCCATGACTTCAAGTAGGGCTGGGCGATATGGCCAAAACAAAATATCACGATAACTTTTTTTTATATCAGTCGATATCGATAATTATCACGATAAAAGTCAAATCTTTATTTCTTTCAAGTTTAAAGGCATATTTTTGCTCCTAAGGGAAAGTTGTAGATACCAGAGCGTTAATTGTGGTTTTAAACTACTCTTTATTGTCAGAACATATCAGGAGAAACACTTGCCAAACTGGTGAACATTTCACAAATCTGAGGCAGAACATTCAAACATTTGTCATTTTTCCTTAACAAAATAAATATATTTATTGGACAATTAATTTCTTAGTTTCTGCATGTGCTAATTTTTATTTGGTAAAATGTAATATTCTGACTGTTTGAGTTTTATTAAACTTAACCATTGGTTATCCAGTAGCCTATCATGCATTTAGATCATGATAACCTCACTATCATGGCAAAATGTAACTTTATGGTTTCTATGGTATTTGTATGAAAAACAGTAGCCTAAATACATTATTAAATACTGTAATTATATTCCATCAGTCCTTTAATACATCGTCTACATTAATAATATAATACAATTCAATATGTATATTCCACATTTCATGGTGCAGTTAATATTACTAGGCTAACGTTACAGTAAATCCATGGTAAATGATGGGAATTTGTAGACGGAAAGGCCTTCTGCGCAGTGTTTCTTCTGTTTGTCAGCGCTGTTTCATCTGCTTTAAACTGGTTTAAATCACTGAGACATTGTGTTCTTCGCTGAATTCAAGCGCTTCTCACTGGATCTCGTGACGAGAGCGATCAGAGTAAACGCATCAGCTCTAGTGAGCTCGCGCTGCCCTGCCGTTTGGACTTTGAGCCGAGCGGATAAATGGTCCGTGTGGCGCGCGGTTCAAATGAGTTTCGTTCCGCTTTTGGCGCATAAACATTATCGAACATTTATCGAACTCTTGATATCGTTTTATCGAGAAAAATTATATCGCGATAATTATCGTTATTGTTTTATCGCCCAGCCCTAAGTGTGTTATGTAATTTGTGTGCAATATTCTTCCAGGACATGACCAGCAAAAAACACAATTTGATGAGTGGGGACAGCTCTACCCTGGATTAAGTAAGCTGGCTGCCATCGCCCTCAGCATACCAATCTCCAGTGTGAACTGTGAGCTTGACTTTTCCACACTGAATAGGGTGATTTTAGTCAGATCCATTATTCATTCATTAAGACATATTGACGTGATTTCTGTATACCTACAGCTCCAGGCACACTGAAATCTCTTCATGCAGTGTTTGTATTTGCTTTATTTCTAGGTGAAGACAGACCTGAGGAATAGGCTACAAGGACAGCATCTGGCCACGTGCATGCGTGTCAGCATTAATGCCCCACCCACAATAGCATTCAATTACCAAATAGCCTTAGAGATCTTCTATGAAAAGCCCAGTAAAATTAGGTGCTCACAGATTGGGTGTGGCCTTTGCCATTAAGATAAAAATTTAAATAAATTGTAAATAATCTTTTTCTGATTATTTATCAGAAACGGTTGTGCCGTTTCATTTTTCCCCTATCAAATTCTACCTTACAGCTGAAAATTAACACAAAAGAAAAACCTGAATAATCTTGTCCTAATCTTGTTTGTGACCAGTTCAAGGTACGTGCTGCAGTAATCATGCCTTCTGTTGATGGTATGTCAAATTTGTATGTCTCAAAATGTCCATTTCTATCCACAAAACTTGCCAGAAGTCATGGTTTAAGGGGTTATTAAAAAAAAAATCTTCCAGGGGTGCATGCCCCCCCTGGGCCCCCCGCGAGCGGCTTGGTAACAACCTCTGGCACGTAACAGCACTGCTGCTGGAAAAGTTTATAGGGGAAACACTATTAGTATTGTTAACAAATATAACATTTGATTTTGATAATGTATTAGTAAATGTTGAAATTAATATTAACTAAGATTAATAAATGCTTTAAAAGTATTGTTCATTCTTCTTAGTATGTTAACTAAGGTAGTTAACTAATGTTAGCTAATGAACCATATTGTAAAGAGTTACCTATTTGTATTTTAAGTAATTAATATGGCTGTTGTTCACTTTTTATTACAATTGTTATTTATCCGATTACTCGATGGAATAATCAGTAGAATACTGGATTACTAAAATAATCGCACGTTTTTCTGCGCGTCTTGTGTGCATCAGGACATTCACAGACTTAGCGTTCTCTTTTGTCTTATCGCACTTAAATCACTTTTGAAGTAAAATTTTAAATTGAGGATGCGGTGCATCGTGATATTGAATTGAACTGAATCGATGACATGATAATCTTAATCGTAACCAAACCGTGAGACCAGTGTCGGTTCACACCTCTACCAATGAATGGACGACCTTAACCCACATTTTGATTGCAGTGTGAAAGCGAACCGTACCAAACAAAACAAAACAGAGATGTGGATTCAGATGGCAATTAAATCACCACACAACCTGTTTGTCAAAAAACAGTAGGTAATTTGGTCAGGGATTTTTTCACAGGTTGGGTGAGAAAAAACACTGACATTATGGATTCGGACAACACTAAAATCACAGTTTTTACCCCTGTAAATGTTTAAAATACTGTACGAGTCCATGAGAAACAATTAGTGTCCGAATAGGACTTGACTGACAGTAGCCTATGCTTTCACTGGCCTTTGAAAGCGCTCCGCAGGCCGTCTTTTAGAACAACCATTCGCTGTATCACTGCCATAGTTTGAGCAAACTCCCCACCACAATCATTCCCTTTTAAATAGACTATTAAGCCTTTAATGGTTTGCCAGCTGATGTACCTTTGGATAATATAATTAAAAATCTAACAACAATCAGTGTAATGGCAATTTTATTCTTTGCATGAAATCACTTAAATTAGCCTAATTGAACACTATCTGGGTGTATTAAAACTTCTGAATTGTATTCGTATAGCCCTGCAACAGTGATAAGGTAAAGCTAAGAGAGGTCCAGACCAACCTTACGAACGTATGACTTACAGAAGGTTAGAAACAAAGAACGTTTCGGGAAACGCGTATTAGCGATAAGGTACAGCTTAAGGTGTAACTCATTCAATGCTTTCAGAATCTTTACTTTTTAAAATTATTTAGTTTTTTTTTTTTAAATGAACGTTTTAATGAATATATTGAACAAAAATGAGGTAATTTATTTATCAAAACATTATTTTAGCTAAAACATTTGTATCAATACTGTGTGTCTTTTTCTGGTTTTTACTGTGTGTGTCTGTGGGGTAAAAAGCACCCCTCACCACCTCATACATAAGATTTTTAAACAAAACAAACCATTTTTATGAGTTATTTTCACACAAAATCAGTTTCTCCATCAATGTTCAATAAAAGTATTTATTTTTTTATGCAGTCATACACCATGGGAGTAGAGAAAAGCACATTTTTCTTAAGGTGTGCCTCTAGCCCCCTTTAGATTACCCAACATTAATTAACCAACCACAGAGTGCTATGCAAGTTGTTTCAGCGCATAAAGGTCAGTGGAAACGCCATAAAACACGCTCTGCACAAAAAAAGAGACGTGAAGATTCTAAAGCACCAAAACCAAGTCCACATTGCTACCACTGTGGATCCCGTAATCATTTAGCTAATGATAGAGACTGTCCTGTCCTGTCCTTTTATCAATGCAAAAAAACGTGGCCATTTTGCACAAGTATGCCAACGAAATCGACAACAGTGCAATAAACATCTGTGCCAGAAATGACAATGCTTAATTTGAACGCTTCAGTGAATGATAAGGTTTACAGTGAAGATGACATATCAACACCACAAGGCTCTTTGTGCACAAAGTGAAACAGTTAGTGGACACAGGTTCAAGCGTGTCAATTCTTCCACAATCCTTGTTGGAGAATCATTTCACATCTACTCAATTGCTTCTGCCCAAAGCTCAACTGGTCACTTATTCCAAACAGTCCTTGCCTGTACTGGGTTGTATCGGCATTACAATAGTGACATTATATAGTGACTCATAATGGCATTACAGCTGACGCAAATGTATACATTGTGTAGAAAGGAGTACCTCTCTTGGGACTGGATCTAATCAGACCACTGAACTATCACATAGCATCGGAAGATGTTGCTGATATGTATAGTACTTCAATGCATGCAATCCAAGCGACAACAACGGTGCTCAATTGGGCGGATGAACACTTAAAGGTATAGTGGAGGATTTTCTCGAATTTTAGAAAAGAACCGCCCTCTCCACTTTTTAAAAAAATGCACATGTGCAACACTACCTGCTCCCGAGAGGGAACGCCTATTAACTAGCAGTGATTTTAAATGGATTTCTCCAAATAGCATGCCAGACTTTACCGGTCGAGTAGAAACTTCGCAACTGAGGCATCAGTGGGAAGCCCAACCTGTGCTTTTAGCACACGCCAGCTGTGTGAAATATTCTCCCAAAAACACTCTGGTCTTGTTTCTTTCTTCAGAGGCCTTTCTCTTCTTGTCATACAATTCGTAGACACTTTTTCTCTTGCGACCCTCAGACATTTTGAAAAACCCGGTGAGAACGGCGAGCTTCAATGAATGGCTGAAACCGTAGCTCACCACACATATACACCTGAAAGTACGTAGCGCAGAAAGCGAAAACTACCTAGAGACAAGGTAAGTGGTTCAAAAGGTTCAAGTGGACCACAACATTAAACCTGTGCAGCAGAAAAGTTCAAATGAAATCCAACAGCTGCTCAGAGCTGGAATCATATAGCCCATAGATGCGAGGTCCTGGGTTTCCCCATTTGTGGTGACGAAAAAGAAACAAGGAGGAATCTGTATGTGTGTGGATTTACGCGATCCAAATATAAGTATTATTGTGGATTCACACCCACTACCACATATGCAAGAACTGTTTGCAGAGTTGAAGGGTGCTACAGTATTTCCTCAGATTGACCTACAGAGTGCTTATCATCAGTTGCCTCTAGCTGTGGAAAGCAGAAACCTGACTGCGTTTCTATCTCATGAAGGACTGTACTGGTTTATGCAGGCCTTTATGGTCTCGCTTCGGCACCCGCTGTATTTAAGAAAAAAGAACGCAGATCTGCCAGGTTGCCAATGCTGCCTTGATGATATAATCTGTTATGGCACAACTTAAGAGGAACATGACAAAAGTCTTAAGTCTGTCCTACAGCGCCTTGAGAATGCAAACCTGAAATAAACCTCAACAAAAGAACATTCACCCAGCCGAGCATGTCATGCGTGGGCCACACTATTTCAACTAGGGCTGGGTATTGACGCAAATTTCACAATTCGATTCGATTTTGATTCACAAGCTTGAAATTCGATTCGATTTCGATTACGATTCGATTTGATTCAATAATTATTTTGGATATCAGGTACAATACATTGCAAAGGAAAACAAATCTCTGAACTAATGCTGTAAACTATGGGAGTCAGTAGCCTATAGGCTTCATTAGCCTACTATAATATTGAAGGTAAAAAAAATAACTGATTTGATTTGTATACAAACACTTAAAATACACTTATTTATTTTTATAATAATAAAGTTATATGAAATTATATACAAATTTAAATGGTGGCTGTTATAAACTCCAGATTTATTCAAACATGCATTAAATATTGAAAACATTAAAAAATATAATGAATATGTAATATGGTGCATATATTTCACAAAATGCTCCTCTCTAGAGTTAATTTTTCTAGCTGACTAACGAGTTTATGGTCACTGGATATGGTTTTTCTGAGGTAAATGTGACGTTACATGACCTTGTTTACTAACGTCTTTCCACGGTTGAAACACTGATTGAGCGATTCCATGTGACGATACGGACTTCGATAAGTTGTGCTCCACCTTTTAACACACTTTCAGACGCTCATTCATGTTTATCTCGCGCTGTAACGGATATTATTAAGGCGGAAGAGAAGATCGTGTGCGCTCCGCGCTGCTGCTTCACTTGAGCTGAGCAAGAGCGATCTCACGCCACAGCGCCAAAACGGTATTTATGTTTTTGAATTTCATAAGAACATGGACGTAATTTGAAATCTGAGACTTTGTTTCATATTAATAATAACAAAGCACAAAGATTATTGCGATTTATTGAATGAGAATGCGCGCAACAATGTTCCATTCATTCATCACTGAAAACAGGATGACTAATCGATTCTTGGGATTTAAGAATCGATATCGTTTCGTAAAAATGAGAATCGATTAAAATCGAGAAATCGATATTTTTTACCCAGCCCTAATAAACAGTAAGTAACAGAGTTAACTTTCCTCACCACTTTGAAAGGCCCAATGAACCGCTGAGAGAGTTTGCGGGACTCTACTCGTAAGGGAAGGTTCTTTGTTCTTTAAAAAGATTGATTACTTTTTAAAATGGTGTCAGGAATCTTTTTTATCCTTAAACGTTTTAAAGACAAAGGACATGTGCATTGATTTTAGACGTGTTCAGCCTTCCCCTGACATCACAGTGATCGATGGTCAGACAGTTGAATCGGTAGAGTCTTATAAGTACTTAGGCACTTTCCTCGACAACAAGCTGACATTCAAGAAAAATACTGACTCGATCCATAAGAAAAGCCAGCAGCGTCTTTTTTGTCTTAGAAAACTAAAAAAATCTAAATCTAAATTCCAGGTTGACTCTGGATGTCAGAAAACAGTCTGGCATTTAGAAGAGCACTGTCTCTCTTCTAAATGCCAGGAGGAAAAGGTAACTTACACATTATTGAATTTGATCAGAATGTGCATTAAGTTATTTATCATATTATGTGTATTTGTGTATTTATATATATATTTTTTTTCTTCTTTTTTTTTTTTTTCTCTTTTTTGTAAGTTTGTGTGCTCCTATGCTGCGAAACTAATTGCCCCACTGGAGGACAAATAAAGGTATTGAATTGAATTGAATTGTGGAGAGCTAAACTCTCTGTCCGGAACGCAGGGTGGGGGCAGGTCTGCGTCAACGGTTAGCCTGTCGCTGGTACTGCTGAGAGACTTGAACAAGCTTGTTCAAACTAGTACAATTTTTTATTTTACTAGTCACAACTGCTTTTTTACTTGTCTTATTTTAAGACTAGTCAGAACGGCCACTGGAGAGTTCAATTAAAAATCTTACTAGTAAAATAAAATATTGTACTAGTAACATTTGGAATAAATACTAGTATCTAATAAATAGGTACTAGTATCTATTGAATAAGTACTAGTAGCTAATTTATAAGTACTAGTATCTAATTAATAGGTACTAGTATCTAATGAATAAATACTAGTATCTAATGAATAAGTACTAGTATCTAATGACTTAGTTCCAGATTTGCATGTCAATCTCTTTTGTGCGTGTGGGCGTGGTCAAATAAAAAATAATGAGCAAGGGTTTGAGATACTGGACATGTTGTTGGTTTTATACAAATTACTTAAACAGAGAATATTTGTTTTGTTTGAATCCGATCATTTAAAAGTACACACTTAAATGTTTATAAAGGTATATGGCTCATAAATGTGTGACAAGTATTCGCTGAGTTTTGTTTCAGTTTTATAGTTGTGCTCAAGAAAAAAAAGTTCACCGCGACGGAGAGGCAGAACGCACACCCTGTTTATTTTCTTTATTTTACAAAAGCACAATGTTTTGATTTGATTGTAACTGGACACATACAAAAGTAGAAATATCACAGATTCTTTTTTCATATTTCTTTTTTCTGTATGACCATAAATGACGGAGTAATTTAAGTTTATAGTGCTACAATGTGGAGAAAATCCAGCAAAACGCGCCCGCGCGTTTGCCAACCTCAAGGGGTTAAATGTGGTCTTCCACTCATCACCTTGTCTAATGCGCACTAGATGGTAAGTATTGCGCAAGTCAAGGATAGCGCCAGTGGCCCAGTCAAGGTGAGGGTTATGGTGAAAAAGCCAGGGGTGGCCGAGGACCACAGGGAACTCTGTATCAGGTGGAAACATAACTCCTCTTGGTGTTGGTGAATAGAGAGGCGAAGGAGAGAGGTTAGAAGGGTTTCCTTCCCAGGACCCAGAGGTCTTCCATCCAGTGCAGTAACCGTCAGAGGGGTAGTGAGTGAGTGAGATGGGATCTGGAGACTCCTAGCAAGAGATAAGTCCATAAAGTTCCCGGCTGCACCTGAATCCACCAATGCAATCTCCCCACTCTAATGAAGCATCATCAACCAACAGTTGGAAAGTCTTTGCACTATTCGACATGTGCGGATCCTTTTCATACTTTATGACTTTTTTGGCTTTTGACTGTATATACATTTGGCTCTACACCACTTTCTTCATCATTATATTTAAGTTACCATTTATTTAGAGTAAGGAAAATGATTGATATTAACTGATGACAGTATGAATGATCATGAATGTGACGAGAGATCAGCAGAATGAAATGAATATTATTTGAGAATTATTTGAGAGATACAGACTTAAATGACAACAACGGATGTTTAATAAGCTTTTATTTGCAATTAATTTACATATTTTAATTTACATTTGATTTCTGTTAAAGGTTTTTCACCTTTCTTCTGTCTACCTATTTGAACATTCATCATAATTGATGCAATAAAGAGAAGAGTGGAATCCAGTTAAGGCCTTCGTTGATGATGTGTCTGTTCCTTTCAAGCGGGGAAATTGTGTACAAAATGCCAGAGCTTGACAAGCACAACAGCTTTATATGACAGGAGTGACACACACACACACACACACACCAGCCTCTGTGTCTCAGCTCACACTGAAATATCTCTATCATGAACATGACAAAGTCAAGATCATATTTGTGTGTGTTTATAATCAAAGACACACAGAAGGTGTTCAGGGTCAATATGACAGACTGAAATGTGTGAAATATTTCTAATCGTAACGAATCCTCCTCAGATTAGACAATAATCTGGAAGGAAGACATCAGATATCAGCGAGTGTTTGTTTCAATCTCAACAAGCTTTGATTCTCAGTAGAGACTGTAGTTTCAGACTCGGCCTTATTTAGTCTTTCTTATTATTTATCACAAACTGTGCTTTTACTTCACAACAACTGACTTTCAGGACGTTATGAACATATGTGACAGTAAAATCATCATTTTAGGTGTAGGCGGATAATAATAATAGTAAAGCTCTGGTAATGTGCCGATTACTGAGATTTACATATTCTACATGAGCGCACACTGGACTGTCCTGTTTAACACACGATACAGGTCCGTAAAATTGACTATGAACAAACCGATTTAATGTAAAACACTTTCAAATGATTCTTCCACCTTTAATTCTCTGCAGGAACAAGACAACACAAGAAGATGGAAACCAATCTCTGATGGAAACATTAATGACACAGAATCGTAGGTGAAATCCACCAGGCCGACTCTCATCACTTAATTCAGAATATAAACCATTCCTGGAGACACTTGATGTGACTGATGTCTGGAGATGGACGGGGTTTATTTGTTGTTGATATCTGAGGTAAAGCTGTGGTAAAGTATGCAAACATCACGCGAGCGTCACTACGGGAAGCAGAAAGTGTCTTCAGACTTCACGTCTCTGTTTTCAGCAACTCTCGCCGATCGGTTACATCAGCCGATGTCCAACACACCTAACATGACACATTCACAAGGGAATCACATGACAGGAACTTTGACTATAGGAAAATTACAAAATTAAAGACATGAAACGTGAAAGTGAAAACAAAACCCAAACCAGCGTGACTTTTTTTCTTCAATTATCTACAGTCTTCTGCAATGCCCTCCAAATCTCGTGAAGCCTGACAGTGCACTTGGAGAACCAAATAAGAGACACAGAGACCAGATTGCTGCTCAGTTGTTTCTCAGTTTGATACAGTTGGACAGAGGATACATGTGTCAATACATGAGTTAGCCTGTTTTCTGCTTGCGTCAAAGTTGCGTAAGGAAAACCACAGACAGGAAAGTGTAGACAGCGCACAGAATGCAAACTCAAACAGGGTGACAGAGAGCCAACACATATTTTACACTGCACAAATATCACATCATCATCAGGGTAAGTCTTCAGGAATTAATCTTCAGGATTATAATGATATCGAGCTCTAGGGATTCTGCTTTTAGTTTACATTAATTTACAGACTCTTTACAATCTGAAATATACAGAGGTGGAAAGTAAACATGTAAATGTTCAACACTGTAGGCCAGGCGTTGGTTCACAGACGATCAGCTTTAGTGAGAAGATCAATTATGACAAACAGATGTATTTTTGATGGCTACAGAAAATCTATACTCTCCAATTAAAGTGTCTGGATTGTGATATTTAAAGGAAGAAGCCAGAGTAAATACATTTTTATTTCACCTATGTGAAAAGTCAAAAGCTTTCATTGACATTCAACCCGTAAGTGCGACTCTTTTCTTTAGGTGATCATTATAATTTTTCTTTCAATTAAAGTGACAGAGTAAAAAAAAAAAAAAAAAGAGGAAAATCATTAGGAAATCCTAAGGCGAGGATGCGCCAGTGCTAAGCTAATTTCTGACAAGGCTATAAATATATATGTAAACTGAGATCTCTGAGACGACTTCATGACCGAATCTTTTGAGTCGATTCTTTTACTCCACTCGTCTTCCTTTATGTGGAACGCCAGAGGAAGACTTTATCTGAAAATATCACTTTCCAAAACATTGTTATTTTTCATTTCCGCTGCTCTTGGTAAGTTGTGTTGGTCTTTATGGAAATGTGTCTGTGTTTCTTCATTTGCTCATTATCATAGACATTAGTGTCTCCGATAAAGATGATTCCTATCAGCTGTAAATCTCCTCATCTTAAACACGTTGTGTCTTTTAGGAGACATGTACACATGATTCTCAAAAAGAGCGATGAAGAATTGAATTTGGTGTTTAAGTTTAAGGTTGATGACTTTGACTACACTGTGCATGTAACATCAGAGACGATGAAATGCTTTGGGTGTGGGACTGTAGGGCTTGTGATTCCCCCGTGCCCAGAGAGAGCAGGTGAGACGCGGGCTGTTAACGCAGCGGACCGTTCGGGCCGAAAGCGGAGCCTCTTTACCTGGCGAACCGCAGAGAACGATCTCGGTTACTTAACTGTAACCTTGTTCCCTGAGAAAGCGGAACGAGATGCTGCGCTGCTCAGCGCATTGGGAACATATTTTATCGTGACCAGCTGTGAAATATGTGTATAACACGTCGATGGAATTGACCCGGAGGTAATATAGCCTCGGTCGGTGACGTCATCGGCGCGCCCCCGCGACACGAGGCTATAAGTAGATGAGCCACAGGTGCATCGTCAGGATATTTTGTCTGAAGAGCAGTCCTGGGACATCTTCAGCACGGCAAAGTAGCGCAGCATCTCGTTCCGCTTTCTCAGGGAACAAGGTTACAGTTAAGTAACCGAGATCGTTCCCTTTCGAAAGCTACAATCGATGCTGCGCTGCTCAGCGCATTGGGAACGAGAATACCCACGCCGCCGTGCTTGAATATGTCTGGACTCCCACGGTTGTGCATGTGTGTTTCACAAGTACGCAAGAAGGCCTAGACATTAGCTTGTGACGTCGACTCAAGGACATGAGAGCCCGGAGTGGCATGAACATCCAAACTATAAAATCTTATGAATGTGTGCGGAGAGGACCAGCCTGCCGCATCACAAACCTGTTGTAGGGGGGCACCCCTTGCCAAAGCACTGGAGGAGGCAACCCCCCTGGTGGAGTGAGCCCTAAGACCTCTAGGCGAAGCTTGACCGCGCGCCTCATAGGCAAGAGCAATAGCATCCCTGACCCAATGAGACATGGTCTGCTTGGTGGCAGCAGCTCCCCTGTTACTACCACCATAACAGACGAAGAGTTGCTCCGACTTACGCCACTGGCTAGAGCGGTGGATGTAAGCCTGAAGAGCACGGACTGGACACAGTCTGTGAGATTTCTCCTGCTCCGGCGTTGTGAACGGTGGAGGACAGAAGGCTTCTAGAATGACCGGATGTACAGCCGAAAATGGAACCTTAGGCAGGTAATCAGGATGTGGATGCAAAATCACTTTCACCATTCCTGGGGCAAAGTCTAAGCAGGATGGAGAGATAGACAGAGCCTGCATATCCCCAATTCTCTTCAAGGAAGTTATTGCCATAAGAAAAACCATTTTTAGAGTCAGAAGTTTATCAGACGCTGATTCTATAGGTTCAAAGGGGGTATCAACCAGACCCTCGAGAACTGTAGCTAAGTCCCATGAAGGGATCTTGGTTTTTACTGGAGGCCTCAGTCTCCTGGCCCCACGTAGGAAGCGAGAGAGCAGAGGGTGTCTCCCGAGCGGTGCCCCGTTAACTAAGGCGTGGCAAGCCGAAAGAGCGGCCACATAAACCTTCAGAGTAGCAGGGCATGTGCCCGATGATAGTTTCTCCTGCATGAAGTCCAGAACTGAAGCAACCTGGCAGTTGACTGGATCTACATTGTGTAGAACACACCATCTTTCAAAAACACCCCATTTACTGGCATAACTTTGTCTAGTGGAGGAAGCCCTAGCACTTAGAATGGTCTCAATAACGGCAGGCGAAAGCCCAGTGTCCCTCAGTTGGTTCCCATCAGGGGCCAAACGTGAAGATTCCACAGGTCGGGCCTGGGATGGACTATTGTGCCCTCTGCCTGAGACAGAAGGTCCCTCCTCTCCGGAATCGCCCACGGCGAGCCGTCGAGGAGAGATATTATCTCCGAGAACCACACTCTGTTCGGCCAACGCGGCGCTATCAGTAAGAGGCAAGACCCTTGTTGGCGAACTCTGGCTAGAACTCCCGGGAGCAGAGAAACTGGAGGAAACGCATACAGGCGCATCTTGGGCCATGTGTGCGCCATCGCATCCAGACCCAATGGAGCTGGGTGACTCAGAGAGAAGTAAAGGGGACATTGCGCTGTCTGTTGTGAGGCGAAGAGGTCCACCTCTGCTCTGTAAAATTTGGTCCAAATCTGTTCCACCACTTCCGGGTGGAGTTTCCACTCGCCCGTCGGTAGTGTCTGTCTGGACAGTAAGTCTGCTCCCACATTCAAACGCCCTGGAATGTATACTGCCCTGAGTGACAGGAACTTGTCCTGGGCCCAGAGAAAAATCTGCCTCGCTATTCTGTTCAGATTGCGTGAGCGCAGACCTCCCTGGTGATTTATATAAGAGACTGCAGCTGTGTTGTCCACCCGCACTAGGACATGACAACCCCTCAATTGATGGAGAAAATATTTCAGAGCCAGAAATACGGCCATCAGCTCGAGGCAATTGATGTGCCAATCGAGCTGATGGCCCTCCCATTCCCCTTGAGCTGGACGGCCACCTAAGACCGCTCCCCAGCCCATCAGGGAGGCGTCCGTCGTTAGCAGTCTGCGACGACACGGCGCCCCTAGAGTGGGACCCAAGGTTAGGAACCGGGGTCTGAGCCACAGAGATAGTGTACGAAGCCCGCGGCGCGTCACTTTTATTTGCCTTTGAGGATTGGCTCTTGGATGAAACCCTCTGGCTTTTAGCCACAACTGAAACGGTCTCATGTGCAACAGCCCCAGAGGAATCACCGTGGAGGCTGATGCCATGAGACCCAACATTCTTTGATACTGACGAACAGTACGAACTTGGCCTAGCTTGACTTTGGTCATGGTCTGCCGTATGGTCTCGATTCGAGCGGGAGACATTTGTGCCCGCATCGTAACCGAATCCCAAACGATCCCGAGATAATTCGTTCTCTGAGCAGGAGAAAGAACACTTTTCTTGGTGTTGAGCTTCAGCCCTAGAGAAACTAGATGAGCTAACACGATATCTCTGTGTTGGAGCGCCATCTCTCGAGATTGTGCTAGAATTAACCAATCGTCTATGTAATTCAAAATGCGAATGCCCCGGAGTCGCATTGGAGCCAGTGCTGCATCCATGCATTTTGTGTATGTGCGGGGTGATAGTGCTAGACCGAATGGAAGAACCCGAAATTGGTACGCTTCGCCCCCGAAAGCGAACCTCAGGAATTTCCTGTGTTGTGGCAATATTTCTATGTGAAAATATGCGTCCTTCAGATCGATCGTGACGAACCAATCGTGATGTTGAATTTGCGACACGACCGTCTTGACGGTTAACATCTTGAACTTGAGTGCTTTGACTGTGCGGTTTAAGCCTCGAAGATCTAAGATTGGACGCAACCCCCCATCCTTTTTGGGTACTAGGAAGTATCTGCTGTAATAACCTGACTCCCTCTCTGGCAGAGGAACATGTTCTATGGCCTCTTTGCCCAGAAGAGTTTGCAGCTCTTGCGACAGTACGTGCATCTGCTCTGGTTTCACGGTAGTGAAAATCACGCCGTTGAAACGCGGAGGACGACGAATAAATTGGATTCTGTATCCTATCTGTACTGTGCTTAATACCCATGCAGAAATGCCTGGCAGAAGTTTCCACGCTGCCAGACTCTCTGAGAGTGGTATTAATTTTAATACTTCCTTTTGAGGGGATGTTAGATGTTCCGTGTCCGGAATGACCGCCGGAAACAACGGAACATCTAACAATTCGCTGGAAATCGCTGCCCCCCGAAGCACGAGAGGTGGCGGGGATGGAACGATTTTGTGAGGGTAGCGGGAAGGGGCGACATGATCTTGCACGCGCCCCATCCCGCGGGGGACTACCCCCACCAGATTGGGCGCCAGACCATCAGGACTTTCTCTTTTTATTGATAATGCTCCTGAGGTCTGGTCTGGGAGGCTGCTGAGCCTGGCGAGTTTGTCTCCAGCCTCTCTGAGGGGGAGCACGACTCGCCACGCTCTGCTTTTTCTCCTCCCTAGCTTTTGAAGGACCGGGGCGGGGCTGGGTGGCAGACGGCCCCTCCCCTTGAGTGCGGCGAGGAAGGAACTGAACGAATGCTTCTTCGTGTTTCTTCACCTCTTTAAATCTGGTCACTACGGTGTTAACTGAGTCGCCAAATAAACCAGAGGGAGAAACAGGGGAGTCTAACAGAAACAGACGATCCTTCTCTTTAATGCCTGTCAAATTCAGCCACAGGTGCCTCTCCGTGCTGACTAAAGCACTCATAGAACGGCCGATAGCACGTGCCGTTTGCTTGGTCGCACGGAGAGACAGATCTGTGGCTCGACGAAGCTCAGAGAACGCTTCCTCGTCGATGGTACTGCCCACACTCAAATCCTTCAACAGGTCAGCCTGGTACGCCTGTAACACTGCCATAGTGTGCAGCGCAGCACCAGCCTGACCTGCAGCTTGATAAGCTTTACCCACCAACGATGATGTAATTCGACATGGTTTAGAGGGGAGGGTAGGTTTTTTAATCGAAGATGCCGACTCGGGCGAGAGATAGCTCGCGAGCGTCTCTTCAACCCGTGGCATCTCCGTATACCCTCGCGCTTTCGCACCCACGATAGTCGAAAAAGTCGACGTCGAGGGCACAAAAACACGAGAGGTATATGGTTTGCTCCATGACTTAGACAGCTCGTCATGGAGGTCCTCGAAAAACGGGAGAGACTGATGTTGCGTTCTCTCCCTGCCACCGGACAAAAACCTATCCTCTAGCTTACTACGTTTGGGGGTCTCTTGTTCGCGTGGCCAGTCAAGCTGTAACCTGGCCACCGCGCGAGTAACCACCTCTAGCAATTCCTCGACAGATTTATTTTCGCGAGAGGAATGCTCAGAGGCTGGCTGCTCGTTATGGTCTGAATAAGAACCAAGAGATATATCATCAGCCTCGTGAACCGAAGAAGCACCGGAGCGCGCTCCGAGATCACGAGACTGGATGCATGGATCTGGTGACGCAGCAAGCGAAAGGGACGGACCCGTCTCTTGCTCGTCATGCAGATCCATTCTAGAGCCCCACGATGGTAATGCGGGTGCGGACTGGAAATAGTTCAGACGGGAGCGGAGCATCTTAACTGTGAGCTGATCACAATGCTCGCACCCGCCCTTCTCTATTGCCAGAACCGCGTGCTCTTCCCCCAAACAAACAAAACAGTAATCGTGTGTATCCAGCTCAGACATGGGACGGGAGCATGGAGGAACACAACGCTTACTATTTTGTTGGCTCATTTCTCCTCTTTTTTTACTTTTTAAACTCTGTTTGTAACGTGAGAGAAAAAGATTTTGAGAAATGAGAAATTTCTGCACACTGCCTGATGAAACTAACTCCTAACAAAGATCTGTAGTAGCAGATGAGAGTAACAGAGAGAGTTTTCTGACGCACACATGCACAGTAATGGTCTGAAGACAAAAGACCTGACGATGCACCTGTGGCTCATCTACTTATAGCCTCGTGTCGCGGGGGCGCGCCGATGACGTCACCGACCGAGGCTATATTACCTCCGGGTCAATTCCATCGACGTGTTATACACATATTTCACAGCTGGTCACGATAAAATATGTTCCCAATGCGCTGAGCAGCGCAGCATCGATTGTAGCTTTCGAAAGGGAACTGGTCAAACCACGACTAGAGTAGCTGAGTCAGTGTTGTTTACTGAGGAAGAGGTTTTGTTGGACGCTGACATTTCCAAATTTAAAAAATACAGAAAAAAATCTAACTTTAAATCAAGTTTGAAATCAAGTTCAGTGTTTTTAAATCAAACACTGAACAAGTTACAAAAGTGTCAAAGACGAATCCCATGAGCTGTTCTTCTCAGTCAAATGATGAACGTTTGATGAACACGAAGAGTCTGAAAGTGATGTTAGTGGAGACACACAGATGGATGTGGAGAGTGCTTACTCTTTCACCAAAATTCAGTCCTTTTTACAAAGAACCAAAGGCTTGAGATCAGTTAAAGTTGATGAGTTTTTCCCAGATCTAAAGATGTTCCTTTATTCAGTTAAACTATTCATGAAAATACAGAACACCTGACCTTTACAGATCAAGACATTTTTATGATAAAAGTTAATAACTAATGATGGTTGGGTGTCTTTTGTTTTTCTTTTTCTTTGTTTGTGTTAACCTCTCTGTTTTGTTCAAATGCAAATTAACATTTGCTATGTGTGACATAAAGCTGGGTTCTTTAAGCATCAAGAGAGGATGCAAAGAGAGTTTCCCTTATCAGTTTGTTTAAAGTTAAATGTCATTTATTTACAAGAGCCGCATAGCACCGTTGAAAATGAAACTGCATGGAAGAAAGATTGGGATGGGGAAGTTGTTCTCAGTCATAAGAGTATTAACAGTGGTGGAGTTGGTATCCTGTTTTCTAGAGATTTTTTACCCATTTCTTGTGTTACTGAAGAAATCATCGAAGGTCGCTTGTTAAAAATACAAGCTGTATTTGAAAGTGAAAAAATGACTTTCATCAGTGTTTATGCTTCAACTGTAGGCAGGACATTTTATGGGGCAGTGGCCTAAACCAAAAAGGGGCACTATTTTGTTTGGGTTTTTTTTTTGGGGGGGGGGGGGGGGGTTATTTAGTTATTTTAGTTATAGATCTGATCGAGAGTACAATAATTTGATTAGACAAGCAGCTAATTCTAAGAACGTGGATATGTTGTACAGGGCTGGACTGGGGCAAAGAAAAAAAAAATCGGCCCTGGCATTTTGGCCCAGACTGGCCCACTATATGATCATATACACCACCCATCTTTGCAAACCCTTAAATATATGCATTTCAACTCCAATTCCTTAAAACCACTAATCCCATGTAATGAGTGAGTATATGAACGAGTGAGAGTTAACAGATGAAATAAGTAAAAATTGGACATTTATTAATACAGTGATGAATCCTAAAACAAGCTATAAGCTGCATTGGCATAGCAATGCCAGTGTTTCTCACAGGATATTTGGTAAAGCTGTGATGAGTGGACCTCTGTCCCTCTAGGGGGGTTTGGGGGCATGCCCCCCCTTAAGAAAATTTTGTGCATTTTAATGTTAAATTCATCAATCTGGTGCACTTTGAGAGTTCAAAATTAAAAGCTTCAACCCATATTCAGTGTGCAAATTAAACAAAGAAATATTCAAATCTCTTTTAGTTACAGTGTCTATTTACACTACATAATAATAGTTATAATATTAATCCAATGACAGTAATAGCCATATTTTGTAAAACAAATGCACTAAAACAATGAAGGAAACTTTCATAATTAGTTTTGTACCAATTTCTATACTTGAAAGAGATAAGCACATGATCTTTTATTTTGATGGAAACTGCATCAAGCTTTTATTTTGGCGGAAAACATAAAAATGCGTCTCATTAAAGTTCTAGTAAATTTCTGTAATCGTCAACAATGCAGATGTGGAAATGATGTGTAACTGGGTAATGGGTTCCTACACTCATACCCAAAGTGTTTTGAAAGTAGTTCTGCTTACCGCAGGCTCTACACTTTCTCATCTCTCTCCTGATCCTCCTCACTATCCTCCTCATCATCCACTGGAGCTGATGAAGGTCCTGCTGCTGCTGCAGAAAACATATATATTTTGACACATTTTACAGCGTCTGCTTGAAGGGCCTGTATCTATTTTTCACGCTATTTCTCTGTACATTCCTTGCGTTTCTTCTCCATCTCTCAGACTATTTTGACAGATACACACTTGACACTGCACGCTCACTCAAAGCCCAAAGGGGGAGGTGTTTAAAGATGTGATTGGGCCAGCCCACTGTCAATCAAGAAAACAACCAATGGGCCAATAGCCTACGTGTTTTCACGGGTTTCAAAAAAACTTTTATAATTAGTTTTGTACCAATTTCTATACTTGAAAGAGATAAGCACATGATCTTTTATTTTGAAACTGCATCAAGCATTTATTTTGGCGGAAAACATGGTTTACAAACGCCTCTCATTAAATTTCTAGTGAATTGCGGTAATCATCAACTATGCAGATGTGGAAATAATCTGTAACTGGGTTATGGGTTCCTACACTCATGACATGGCCTAAGTGTTTTGAAAGTAGTTCTGCTTACCGCGGACTCTACACTCTCTCATCTCTCTCCTGATCCTCCTCACTATCATCATCTGCCACAGGAGCTGATGAAGGGCAGAAAACATACACTACTGTTCAAAAGTTTGGGGTCAGTAAGATTTTTAATGTTTTTAAAAGAAGTATCTTCTGCTCGCCAAGGCTGCATTTATTTGATTAAAAATGCAAACAAAAACAGTAATATTTTGAAATATTAGTCCAATTTAAAACAGCTGTTTTCTTTGTGAATATACAGTAAAGTGTAATTTATTCCTGTGATCAAAGCTGAATTTTCAGCATCATTACTCCAGTCTTCAGTGTCACATGATCCTTCAGAAATCATTCTAATATGATGATCTGATGCTCAAGAAACATTTATGATTATTATCAGTGTTGAAAACAGTTATTTACATTTTTATTTCAGGATTCTTTGATGAATAGAAAGTTCAAAACAGCATTTATCTGAAATCTAAAGCTTTTGTAACATTAAACACTACCGTTCAAAAGTTTGGGGTCAGTAAGAATTTTTATTTTATTTTTGGGGAGAAGAAATAAAATAAATCAATACTTTTATTCATCAAGGATGAGTTAAACTGATCAAAAGTGACAGTAAAGACATTTATAATGTTAGAAAATATTCTATTTTAAATAAATGCTGTTCTTTTGAACTTTCTATTCATCAAAGAATTTTGAAAAAAAAAATTGTACAAAACTGTTTTCAACACTGATAATAATAATGAATGTTTCTTGAGCATCAAATCATCATATGATTTCTGAAGGATCATGTGACTCTGAAGACTGGAGTAATGATGCTGAACATTCAGCTTTGATCACAGGAATAAATTACACTTTAAAATATATTAAAATAAAAAACAGTCATTTTAAATTGTCATAATATTTCACAATATTACTGTTTGTTTTTTATCAAATAAATGCAGCCTTGGTGAGCAGAAGATATTTCTTTTAAAAACATAAAAAAATCTTACTGACCCCAAACTTTTGAACGGTAGTGTATATTTTGACACATTTTACAGTGTCTGCTTCAAGGGCCTGTTTCTATTTTTTCACGCTGTTTTTCTGCACATTCCTTGCGTTTCTTCTCCATCTCGCTGACTATTTTGACAGATACACACTGACACTGCTGCACGCTCGCTCACTCGTTTAAAGTTGTGATTGGCCCAGCCCAGTGTCAATCAAGAAAAGAACCAATGGGCCGCTGATCTACGTGTTTCATGGACTGGTCTGTCAGAAAAAAAAAAAAAAAAACCTTCTGACCAATGCATTACACCAGCACAAACCCAGCACCGCCAATTAAGCAAAACAAAACAAAACGAATGGGCCGCCGATATACAAATTTTATGGGCCGTTAAAAAGAAAAAATAATAATAATAAAAATAATGTATGAGTATGAGATGTATCGGCCCAAAAAGCACGTCGGCCCACCGGGAAAGTGCGCGGTATGCCCGATGGCCAGTCCAGCCCTGGTTGTACAAGTTGTTAGCACTAGTAGAAAGAGCCAGAAGCCAGAAGACCAAGAGCAAAACATTACCGACATAAATACAAAAAAGCAACAAAAACAAATGACTAATTTCGCAGATTCAACCACTGTCTTGCATAGCCTACCTGTTAATGCGACAGCTTTCGTGAACTGTCGTATACTGTGAGTAATGCTGCGGAGCGAGCGGGAAAACCTGGAGCGGATTAGCGGAATCAGCGGAATGCTTTGAGCGGTGGGGGTGGGGGTGGGGGTGGGGGTGGGGAAGAGGGGCACCTCAGTCGATGAGGGCAGAGGGGCAGTGGCTCTAGCCACCGGGCCACCCCCCTGTGCACGGCCCTGAACAGAAGTGTGTGTTAGTGAATGAATCACAGAAAGCTGATATTGCTGTACTGTGAAATCAGTTTCGGTGTTCATTAGTGAGATTTCTCAAACAGTGTTTCTTAAAATGCCTTCTAATCTCTTTGAAGCAGAAACTATCACTCAACAGCTTCATGTCCTTTGCAGACAGGTAAATACTGCCACCTTCTGTCTATATGATGAACTCTATAACAAGAGTCATTCAGTGAAACCAGCAGCACTTAAATGAGCTGTAAATGTTGAACACAAGGGAGTTGTAGAAATATAGAAGTACCTCTCAAATATCATTGCGAAAATAAAGCAACATAAATACATACAATCTGTTTGCTTTTGAATGCCAAATGTGTGATTGGAAATGTATAGCTTAAAAAAAGCATAATCTGTGTTTGTACACATGTGCTGAAAACCTGTGCAGCTTAGAGGCATTTATCTGAACTTAAACTAAAACTGAAACTTACGAGATTAATCAACTACTTTGATAAAGAAAAAAAAATTGTGTGAACTTTCTCAATGCCTAATAAACAATACTCTGCCATCTTAAAGGGATAGTTCACCCAAAAAAGGAAAAGTTGCTGTTTATTTACCCAGCCTCAGCTCATCCAAGATGAAGGAAGGGTTGCCAACTTCAGAAAAGGAAAATAAGGGACAATCGTGACACTTTGAAGACTCAAAATATTTGTACTATTACCACACAGTGTATGTCATTTCAGTGTCTGCAGTTAAGTGTGTGTACAAAAGATTATCAGGTATAAACATATTTGTTTTGCTTAACCTATTTATGGACAATTTAATTCTAATAATAATTTTAATGTCATTAAAAAAAAGTCACATTACACACAAACCATCCTTAAAAACGCATTTATCTGAAATAGAAAGCTTTTGTAACATTTTTTTAAGAAAGTAATACTTTTATTACGCAAGGATGCATTACATTGATCAAAAGTGGCAGTAAAGACAGTTATACAGTGGCGGCTGGTGAAAAATATTTTAGGTGGGGCTGTTTGAGCGGGGGATATGGGGGCTCCTCCCCCAGAAAATTTTGAATTTCATAGTTGTGATTTCCTGCATTCTGGTGCATTTTAGGCCACCCATGTCCCTTGCTTATACCAATAAAATAACTCAAACCAGTCAATACCAATGGTCTAAAAAAACATTAATTATTGAACTGCCATGTAGAAATCAACAGTTTCACAGGTAATGATAATGAACAAGTTGCAAGTTTATTATGCTCCGTGTCCAGAATAGAAAAAGTGCAAACGCATAACAATAAATTATAATAGGAATACAACAATCTAGTTCTTTAATCAATAGCTGTATAATAGCCCCAGCTGTAGACTAAATATATTTAAAAGTTCACTGTAGACAAATTGGATAATGGATAACAGTCTGTGTTGATACTAGAGAAAGAGAGAAGACTCTCAAAGTGAGGGTGGGACAACATTCTTGAAGAACACCAAGTATGAGAAGAAAGATGATTTTAACATTTTAACTAGTATGGAAACACAGTAATCCAGCTCAGAACTTCAAAACAAAAAAAAGCAAAGCAAACATACTGTTACATTCCTATTGAGATCACTATTTTAATGGAAAATGTGTGTGAAACGTGGTGTGTGTGACTGTGAGTGAGAATGACAGCATAAAAATTAATACGCTATATTTACTCAAAATTGTGGCAACAGATTACAAGCAATATTATTGATTGATGAAAAATTAGAATGAGTATTAATCTAATTAATTCCATAAGTTAACCATTAACAAGCAGTTAACAAGCAGAATCACTGAAGGAGAAAACTCATATAGAGTCCAATTTCTGAGTTAGGTTTACTTTATTAATTATAGCAGCACTGGCCTTGTACGGCATAATATTTTTAACTTTTACAAGTCACATACAGACACACACACACACATCAGAAATGAGACAGCCGATTCATGAACCGTGACAGTACCCCCTCCCCTAGGAACGCCTTCTGGCGTTCCCAGATAACCTTACCTGTCGATTGTAATCATCGATAAGGGAGTGATCCAGAATGTCTCTAGCAGGTACCTAACTTCTCTCCTCTGGACCGTAACCCTCCCAGTCCACCAAGTACTGAAATCCGCGTCCCCTCCGCCTCGAATCCAGAATACGACGAACCGAATAAGTAAGTTCCCCATCTATGAGTCGCAGCGGGGGGGGGACCGGGGCAGGCGGATTAATGTGAGAATAAAACACGGGCTTGACTCTGTACGCAGGAGGGAGTTTGAGTCGGACTGTCACCGGACTAATAATTTTGGTGACAGGAAACGGGCCAATGAATTTGGGAGCTAACTTGTTAGACACGGAGCGGAGCGGAATATTCTTGGTAGAAAGCCACACTTTTTGACCCACGACGTAGACAGGAGGCTTTGACCGGTGACGGTCGGCCTTGGCCTTCATGCGCCCCCCCTGCTTGGAGTAGAGTCTCACGGGCACCTCTGGATGAATGCGTGAGCGGAGGGGACCGCAACTTCGGATTCCAGACTCGGAAAAATTGGTGGCTGGTAACCTAAACTACACTTAAATGGCGAGAGGCCCGTGGATGACACTGGTAATGAATTGTGGGCTTACTCCACCATAGAAAGCTGTTGGCTCCAGGACGACAGATTCTTGGCAACCAAACATCGCAACATTCTCTCGAGGTCCTGATTGGCTCGTTCAGACTGGCCATTGCTCTGGGGATGATAGCCCGAGGACAGACTGATCGTGGCCCCCAGTAATTTACAAAATTCTCGCCAAAATTTGGATACGAATTGGGAACCCCTGTCAGAGACCACGTCCATCGGGAGGCCATGTAACCGAAAGACGTGATCTATGACCGCGACCGCTGTCTCCTTGGCTGAAGGTAATTTGGGCAAGGGGATGAAATGTGCCGCCTTCGAGAACCGGTCCACTACGGCTAAAACAACCGTCATGCCATTGGAAGGCGGGAGGGCGGTGACAAAATCTAGAGCGATATGGGACCAGGGTCTCGAAGGGACAGACAGCGGTCGAAGTAACCCATCTGGGGGTTGGTTAGATGTCTTACCAGTGGCACAGACTGAACAAGCCAACACAAAATCGTGAATGTCGCGAGCCATTAATGGCCACCAGAATCGTTGCTTAACTAAAAAATTGGTACGAGTCACTCCTGGATGACAAGCCACGTTGGAGCAATGACCCCATCGAATAACGTCGGACCGTAACCCCTCCGGAACAAACAAACGACCCGGTGGGCAACCAGGCGGAGGCGTTACCCCTTCTAGGGCTGTCTTGACCCTCGATTCGACCTCCCATACCAGAGTGGAGATGACAACTTTCTCAGGTAAAATACACTCGGGAGTCACCGGGCGTTCGGATGAATCAAAAATACGAGATAAAGAGTCGGGTTTGATGTTTTTGGAACCCGGGCGGTACAAGAGAACAAAATCAAAACGTCCGAAAAAAAGAGCCCACCGAGCCTGCCTGGAGTTGAGTCTTTTAGCAGATCTGATGTATTCCAGATTCTTATGATCGGTCCAAACGATAAAGGGTACCCCCGAACCCTCTAACCAATGACGCCACTCCTCCAACGCTAACTTTACTGCCAACAACTCTCTGTTACCAATGTCATAATTACGTTCGGCAGGCGATAGTCGATGAGAAAAAAAGGGGTGCATCTTGTCATCTGAGGAAGCGCGTTGTGAAAGCACTGCTCCTACTCCCACCTCTGACGCGTCGACCTCCACCACGAACTGACGTGTGGGATCAGGGGTGACCAGAATGGGAGCCGAAACGAAGCGACTTTTGAGGTTGTTGAACACTGCAACGTCGTTCGGGGGGAGGTCAAGGCAGTCAGAGGTGCGACTAGTTGGCTGAAATTACGAATGAAACGCCGGTAAAAATTGGCGAACCCCAGAAACCGCTGTAGGGCCTTACGGGAATCTGGACTTGGCCAATCTACCACAGCCTTAACCTTGTCAGGATCCATGCGCACTCCCTCAGAAGAGATGATGTACCCTAGGAAGGGAACAGACTGTGCATGAAACGCGCACTTCTCCGCCTTGACAAAAAGCCCATTCTCTAATAGTCTCTGGAGCACTCGTCTGACGTGTTGAACGTGTTCCTGGAGAGACGAGGAAAAAATCAATATGTCATCCAGGTAAACATATATGAATTGATCTACCATGTCTCTCAACACGTCATTCACGAGTGCCTGGAAAACCGCTGGGCTGTTGGAAAGCCTGAAAGGCATAACCAAATATTCAAAGTGCCCCCTAGGGGTATTAAAAGCAGTTTTCCATTCATCCCCCTTCCTGATGCGAACCAAATGATATGCATTGCGTAAGTCCAGTTTCGTGAAAATGGATGCTCCCTGCAACCTCTCGAAAGCTGAAGACATCAACGGCAAAGGATAAGAATTCTTTACTGTGATGTTGTTCAGCTCTCGGTAATCAATACAAGGTCGCAGAGAACCATCCTTCTTCCCAACGAAAAAGAACCCCGCCCCCACAGGAGAAGAGGAAGGCTGGATGAACCCAGAGGCCAGAGAATCAGAAATATATTTCTCCATGGCCTCCCTCTCGGGAACAGAAAGAGAGTAAAGTTTGCCTTTAGGCGGAGATTTACCTGGCAGTAGATCTATCGCACAGTCATAGGAACGATGCGGAGGAAGAGAAGCAGCACGAGACTTACTGAACACCTCCTTCAGGTCGAGGTACTGCCCGGCACGTTAGATAAATCCGCTGCCTCACTCTGAAACACAGAACCAGACACAGAAGAACAAGCCGACACCAAACAGGACTCATGACAGTGGTTACTCCATGTGGTAATAGTGTTAGTGCGGCAGTCGACCCGAGGATTGTGCCGAGTAAGCCACGGGTGTCCCAGAACCACTGGTGCAAGTGGTGAGTCCATGAGGAGAAATGATATGCGTTCGGTGTGATTGCCAGAAGTGATGAGAGTGATGATTTCGGTAGCATGAGTAATCCGGGGAAGTTCCTGTCCATTGAGTGCGTTGACGGTTATCTTGTGCGGAAGGGGAGTGATGGGAATCTTAAGTTTGAGTGCAAGTTTGAAATCCTTGAAATTACCTTCAGCTCCCGAATCCAGTAGTGCTTGAGTGCTGTGTGTGGACGTTGGCCATCTCAGTCTTACCGGGAGGAGGGTCGATGATGGTGATGAGGTCTTCTCGGCGGAGATCCCACCCGATAGTAGCCTCATACTTACTATCGGGCTTGCTCTTTTACCGGACACGAATGGATAAAGTGACCAGCCCGGCCGCAGTACAGACAGAGCCCTTGGGATCTCCGCCTTTCCCTCTCCTCCCGGGAAAGCCGAGCTCTCCCTACCTGCATGGGCTCGTGGTCGGAAACTGGGCTGACCGCGCTCGCTCCACTGGGCTGATGGTCCTCCGCGCTGTGCTGGAGACGATTTGGACGTGTCAGTCCGGTCACACGATTCAGGCGAGCGTCCACTCTTAACGCCAGCTCCACCAGTCCATTAAGTGTCTCAGGGAGGTCCAAAACGTAGATTTCTCTAAGAACGTGGTCAGCCAGCCCATGCAGGAATCTGTCCCACTGCGCCTCCTCGTTCCAATGGCACTCTGCGGCCAGGGTGCGGAAACGGATGGAGTAATCCGACACCGAGCCTTCACCTTGACGCAGATCGGCGAGTAATCTGGCCGCCTCCTTACCCGCCACTGCGCAATCGAAAACCCTCCTCATCTCCTCGGAGAGTGCCTGTAACGAGGTGCAGCAGTCGTCCTTATTCTCCCACACCGCCGTTCCCCAGAGAGATGCCTTTCCTGACAGCAGTGTCAGTACAAACGCCACCTTGGAGGATTCCCTATGAAAGGTGCGCGGCTGTAAGGCAAAATGCATGGAACATCTCGTAAGAAAGGCTCTGCAGAATTCAGGCTCACCAGAATACCCTTCCGGTGTGGGTAGACGAGGCTCAGGTTGATTTTCTGCCGCTGGTGCTGGTGGTGGGAGAACGGGCGGTGTGGGCGGCGCAGTGGGAGCTCGTAGATGTTGTAACTGTTGGGTGAGCTCGGACACCTGTGCCACGAGTGCTTGGACCGCACGACCTGTGTTAGATATGCTCTCCTCTTGTTGATCCATACGCGTGATGCTATGGGAGATGAATTCACTCAGACGAGCCTCGCTTGCTGCATCCATATTCGGTCAGATCGTTCTGTGAGGAAATCAGAACGGATACAATTGCAAGTAAAAGGCGTTTATTAATGGTCAGAAAAATGCACAAACACAGGTCGGGGAAACACACTCAGATGATGATTGTGGCACAGGGACTTCGATGGCCTCCGGTGGTGGTGAAGTGAAGCGTAATCAGGAAACCAGGAATCAGTGGAACATCCAGACGAGGTGACGAGCTTATGCACCTCAGTTTTATTTGTAAATAAATTTGCAAATATTAATTAAAATCTGGGGGTAAAAATACACAGTTTATCACACTAGTCTACGTTATTGTTTAATCAGGAAGTTTGAATTGAAATTCTTCTGTTTTGCTTGTGGTCAAAAATTGTTGACCACAAGAAAAGTTTTCAGGAGCATGTCCATCATGTTCACTTTACATATGTACATGTGTGAATGCAAACATACAGCCCTTGGTCCTGTGCATGTGTGGATACACATTCCGCTCTGTTATAAGTTGCTCCATAAACTCTTTATGGGACAAGTTACCATGTAGCTCTTTGTGCACAATGAAAGAGTTGGTGGAAGCAATGTCCAAGAATTGTAGAAAGATCTTTCTGTAGCACTTCATGGTTTTGTGCTATGTTGTGTAGTACTGTAACAGCTGATCAGACAGATCAACACCCCCCATGTGTTTGTTGTATGCAGTCACAGGTGCAGGACATGGAAATGTCTTTGTCCTCCATGTATCTTGTGTTTTCACCCCCCTCTGTGCAGTGTCTCCTGTATAAGCAGGATGGATGGTTTTTGTCATTTCACACAAGAATAGGTAGGCTACTTTTATATTATGATGATGTAAACACAATTAGGCGCCGTTCACATATCACGCCTAAAAATGCGTAGGAAACGCTAGGCGTGCCGCGTTCTCCTTTTTCCAAAGCGCTAGGGCAGTTGCGCTCCGGAGGCGTCTGTCGTTGCTAAGCAACCATCAAGCTCCAAGCCTATGCGTCTCCATGCATTATTCCTCTTATTTGAGTCAAAATAATGAGGGCTTGACAAGTCATAAAGTTCAGGAAATCCCTGGACCGCAATGATGAGCTGTTCCTCCATTTTTATGCTGAGGTTTCAAAGTAACAGAAAAGGTGAGGAAACTGATTGGTTGGTTCTTGTCACGTGACCTACGGTGCGCTTGCGGCATTCTGAAAAGTTGAGATGTTTTTATCTTGATGCGGCGCGGACGCCGGACGCGCTTGGAAAAAACGAGCGTGTCGCACCGCGACCGTGTCGCTTCCATTATTCCTACATTTGAAATAACAAACTTGAGCGCGCAAAAGACGCGATATGTGAACAGGCCCTTAGGCTACATTTCATCTGTAAAATATTACGTCTATGCACTTTACTCAGTATAATTCTCGATCGCACTGAGAACTGAAGGACACCTGCGTGCCCCTCTGCGGAGCTGGAGAAGGAGAGCTTGATGCAGCCACATTACTAAAAAACAACAACAAAATAAAACTGTTAGCATACACTATTCACGGTAAACTGATGAGCAATTGATGGTTATGGACGCACAATGTATGTATCTGTTGATGGGCCATAGGACGGAGAAATATCTATTGATGGGCTGTAGACCGCGTCACCGCGAGTATCTGTTGATGGGCCATATAGACTGCACGCATTTAGTGACATGCAATGAACCTGTATTCACAAATATCTGTACATAAGGCAGTATTGACGCATAAGCACTGTCATAGGCTAACCAAATCCGAACATATAAAAATATAATGTATTTAAGTCAAGTCAAGTCAAGTTTATTTATATAGCGCTTTTCACAATACAGATTGTATCAAAGCAGCTTCACAGTATTAAATTAAAATAATACATCAATGTTTGTTTCTAGTGGAAAACGTCCACGTTTGGTAATACTGATCAATAGTATTGTTGATTGATTAATTAAATTAAATATCCCCAAATATCCCCAACTGAGCAAGCCAAAGACAACAGTGGCAAGGAACCGAAAAACTCCATCAGGTGACCTAATGGAGAAAAAAAAACCTTGGGAGAACCCAGGCTCAGTCGGGGGCCAGTTCTCCTCTGGCGTTTATGAACTAAAGGTCGGATTTAACTGTAAGATTAAAAGTATTATATGAATGCCTGGCTGAGGAGATGCGTCTTTAATCTAGTTTTGAGCTGGGAGAGCGGGTCTGAGGAACGAACAGTATCAGGAAGACTATTCCAGAGTTTTGGAACTAAATGTCAAAATGCTCTCCCTCCTTTGGTGGATCTAGATATCCTAGGTATGATCAAAAGCCTTGAATTTAGTGATCTTAAAGAGCGCAATGGATAATAGGGCGATAGAAGATCGGTTAAATTGACTGGAGCTAAGCCGTTTAGGGCTTTATAAGTCAGTAGCAATACCTTGTAATTAATACAGAACTTTATAGGTAACCAATGCAGTGATGATAAAATTGGTGTTATATGATCATATTTTCTTGATCTAGTTAGAACTCTAGCGGCGGCATTTTGGACTAACTGTAGCTTGTTTATTGAGGATGCAGGACAACCGGCTAATAAAGCATTACAGTAATCTATTCTCGAGGTCATGAATGCATGAACTAACTTTTCTGCATCAGAAACTGATAGCATGTTACGTAGCTTAGCAATGTTTCTAAGGTGGAAAAAGGCAGTTCATGTAACATATGAAATATGATTTTCAAAAGACAGGTTGCAGTCTAGTATAACACCCAGGTCTTTTACTGTAGAGGATAAAGTAACAGGACATCCTACTATGTTAAAGTTGTAGTGTGAGAGGTTTTGTGGGCGGTTTTTTGAACCGATGATTAGTACCTCTGTCTGGATTTAATAAAAGAAAATTGCGCGTCATCCAATCTTTTATATCTTTAACACATTCTGTCAATTTGGATAATTTAGCGTTTTCATCTGGCCGTGATGAAAGTGTCATCAGCATAACAATGGAAACTAATTGCATGTTTCCTTATAATATTTCCAAGTGGCAGCATATATATTGAGAATAACAGAGGGCCTAACACAGATCCCTGCGGCACTCCATTGTTTACTGGAGTTATAATCGATTTTTCTCCATTTAAATAGACAAAATGGTAGCGGTCAGATAAGTATGATCTGAACCAGCTTAATGCTTGTCCTTGAACACCAGTATAATTTTGTAGTCGATCTAAGAGTATTGTGTGATCTATAGTATCGAACGCAGCACTAAGATCAAGTAAAACTAGTATTGAGATGCAGCCTTGGTCAGAAGCTAAGAGTAAATCATTTGTGATTTTAACAAGCGCAGATTCAGTGCCATGATGCGGTCTGAATCCAGACTGAAACTTTTCATAGATGTCATTTTCTTGCAAGAAAGAGCCCAGTTGGGCGGACACAACTTTTTCTAGTATTTTAGACATAAAAGGTAGATTTGAAATGGGTCTATAATTTGCTATATTATGTGGGTCTAATTGTGGTTTCTTAATGAGAGGTTTTATAACTGCCAATTTAAATGTTCTTGGAACATGACCTAAAGATAAAGATGAGTTAATAATATTGAGGAGAGGCTCTTCCACTACAGGTAACACTTCTTTCAGTAGTTTAGTGGGTATAGGATCTAATAAACATGTTGTTGTTTTAGATGAAGTGATAAGTTTATTTAACTCTTTTTGTTCTATAGTTGTAAAGCACTGTAATTGTTCTTGCGGGCTGATAATTGAGGCTGAATTATAAGGCGCGATTGAGGATTGAACGTTTACAATTGTGGTTCTGATGTTTTCTATTTTCTCAGTGAAGAAGTTCATGAAATCATTACTACTAAACTGTAACGGGATATTTTGTTCAGGTGACATCTGTTTATTTGTTAGTCTAGCCACGGTGTTAAATAAAAACCTAGGATTGTTTTGGTTGTTTTCTATTAGTTTGCGGAGATGCTCAGCCCTGGCTGCTTTCAGGGCCTTTTTATAACGTGACATACTGTCTTTCCATGCGATTCTAAAGACCTCTAAATTAGTTTGTTTCCATTTACGCTCTAAATTACGGGTTTCTCTCTTTAGAACATGCGTAGTATTGTTATACCATGGTGCTCTACTTTTCTCTCTGACCTTTTTTAATCTAATGGGTGCAACAATATCCAATTTTCCAGAGAGAATGGTGCTCATAGTGCTAGTTAATTCCTCTAGTTCATCTGTTTGTTTGGGTTCACTGAGCAGCTATTTAGACAGTATCACATATTTTACCGGAGGCTGAAATATATTTGCACTAGATCACATTATATAACTTAAGCTGATATTCGCAAACAAGCTACATTACGCATAAGTATTTTAGCATTATAATCAGTGTCATAAGTTAAACAAAACTGAGTGAAATATATATGAAGTATATACATTTAGCACTGAAAGGTTGCCTGTCTATTTATAGATGCATATACATGTACGATATTAGGCTTAGTTCATGTTTTTACTCCAATCTCATTTCATAACATACATTTTAATCTGGCACCACCAGTTTAACATGTCTTACCTTAAAAATCGTCTCATCTTCAAATCGCGTTCTTCTAATTCTTCTGAAGTAAATCCAAGGTAAACAGCACAGCACAAACACAGTCTTCCAAAGTCGATGAAAAGCAGAGGAGTAAGTTACCGAAATCTCTGATTCTTTGTTTTGAGGTGATGGGGCGTTTACAGGTCTGCGTTTCTCCGCGTGGATCATTAGAATGTCAATCGCTCGTGTGCGCGTGGGCGTGGTCACATTAGAGTTAAAGTCCAACTGAAATCAAAATTGACCCTATTTACTTTGTTAGAGCATATTACTAGTCTTGTGGTGAACAATTAATCTGTGCAAGTTAATACACAGAAAAAAATTGTTTGCCGTCGTAATCTTTAATCAAAGTCTGAAAAGTTACTTCCGGTCTGGAATGGCGTTCCTTCTCTGATGATGTAGGTTTGACTGCTTGGGTTGGGAAATGCTTAACCACTCCCCTCAAACCGTTAGTCTGTTATGAGCAGAGATGGAGAGGAGGAGCGCTAGAATAAAACCCTGCCCTCTGTTCAATATTCCGTTTCACTTGGAAATACGTCACAACACTGGAGAAAAGTCGATTGCAACTTCCGGTTCACGCGGACTTTAATTAGGATGCGTTTGAGAAACTGTACATGCCGCTGCTTTCATACGGATTACTTAAACAGAGAATTTTTTTTTAATATAATTTATATACTTTAAAAATAGAGACTCCAGGCGTTGTATAGACATGCGTTTCAAGTCTGTGTGACAAACATTCGCTGAGTTACAAGTCATTTTCTGTCACGTTTCAGAATGAGTTTCACATTGAGAGAGACGGCAGAATGCGCATCATGTTTATTTTCTTTGTTTTACGAAAAACACAACATTTTGTTTTTATTATGAATGTGCACAAATAAAAAAAGACATTTAACAGTTTTGTATGATGTATAACACATAAGTATTTAATAACAAAATCAACAGAGTATTTTGAGTCTCTTTTGCACTGATATGAAAAAAAAACGAGCCTATCGCGCCGGGGCGATAGCCGACCTCAGGGGGTTAAACCCAACCAAAACAACATGGAAATATCGAGGACAAATTTGACTGAGGATTATAATTGCTGAGTTATTATAATCCAGTCAAATTTGTTCACAGATGATGTAGCAAGAGTAAAATCAGGGATCAATGCTAAGGATTTTTTCTACTGACCCATCGGGCCAGTGGTTTAAATTTTGACTTGCCCTGCCAAAATGTACAGTTGCCCCACCAAGTAATAAATATACAAATAAAATAGGTTTAGTTATTGTTTAAGTTGTTTTTGATCCACGTTACCTTAATAGATAAGGTTATGAAGCCAAAAACTACTAGCCTACTAACTCATATAAATTCTAAATATTGTTAAAGACAGTCAGTAATAAAATTAGAACAAATAATACAATTACTAGCAATAGCACAAATAAATACAACAGAGCAAACATATACAAATGAAATAAACAGTTCTTTTCAGGTTTTTCATGTAGGTTCACACTAGATTTTCAAGCACAGGCAGTAATCAAATATAAAATATCACTGCATAGTCTGTGAAGAAAATCTCTGGTGTTGAATTTAGGGCAAGTGAATGCAACAATAACGCATTAACAGTTAAACAGATTAACGGGCTCGTCTTGGTTGGTCCACCACCTCACCTTCTCTAGTTTTACAACTGTCAGCGTAGATAATACTTTGAAATGAATCATGTCTATGAGCTCTTTCACATGCTCTTTGACCCTTTGCCTAAAGAGGTTCTAAACATGTACTTCACATGCTTATGTCCTGCTATTACCGTAATTATTAACAATTCCTTAGCTAGTGGGCACGTCCCTTTGGCCCTTAAGACAGCCGCTATTACACTAGTTCTTAAAAAGCCTTTTCTGGCTTTATGGTGTTTCTACATTATTTTGGAAATTTAATGTGAAAGTATTACAATATCAAAATATATTAAAAACGTTACCGTTTATCACTTTACCGTTTTCATGCTTAACCCTCTGGGGACCAAGCTGTTTTTGGGGTCCTTGAGATGTTCTGACATGCCTTGACATTTGTGCTTTTTTCAGTTATTTATAAACATGTTAATGGCAAAGGTGTAAATTCACTCTATATAGCACAAACAGGGCTACCATAATATTTGAGCAACGTGTATGTAGATGTTTGTATTTTTAAGAGAATAATGTTTATGCGTGGTTATTGGAAAAAATTAAAATGAAAGTTGCTGAATTAAGACCACAAAACACATATTAAATATGTGTCCACAAGACTTTTGACTAATGGATGTTGTCCCTTTGAGTTCTAGCTTCAAAATGATGTAAAAATAGTCTTGCTTTATCGTTCACAAAAAAAAATACATTGATTTAAATGGTGTAAAACAGGTTTTGCTTGGAAAGCCAATATGCGAGGGGGAGGAGTAGTTTACACCTTAGATTATGAATGTTCCACCCACTCTGCATAATGAGCCATTCACTCAGGTGTGAAACTGACTGAGCCACAATGCAAGGACAAAAGATGTATTTAGAAGAAGACTTATATTGACCATTTAAGATTTCGCTTACATCTCTCTTGTAAATATGTTTTGCTATTTTATTAAAAATGTTACAATTACAACAATAATTACAATTTCAACAATATTTCAAGTGTACTCTTTCTTTGTAAAAAAAAAAAAAAAAAAGATTATAGGCCTACATTTTATCATATTTATTCATTAGTTTGAATATAGCCAACATTGGAACATCTAACATCTTAGTCTATGAATTTATTTTTGACAAAAATAGTATTTTTTTTGCAGTTTAATACGTTGCTTATACAAATACATTTTATTTCAACATATTCCAGTCGATTTTTACTCATCTCAGTAGGCTATAGCAAAGCAGTTTATTCTTTCACACACAGACACGCGATTCATATTTAGGCTAAACAGTCTTTACAAATATGTCCCCTTCATTCATCTCACAGAAAGGCGAGTCATATTATAGAAATGCGATTCATCTTTTTGCAGTTTACATAGGCCTACACAAACGTTATTCCATAACGTTATTCCACACGTGAGAAAAGAAAACAGCCTACCTCACTCCTCAGCGGAATCTGCTCCTCATTTCAGGAGATATTGCTCCTCATCAGCACTGTTCTGAGGAATCTTTTCTCCATAAGGTAGGCTATAATGTCTCACTCGCGAGGAGTCGCGACGCGCTTTGTTTACAGCTGATGTGGGCGTTTCACAGCTCTGAAATAGTTCTCAGAATTTGCGTTTAAATAGCACGCGCTCTCCGGGGAGTGGTCACATTACTGTGAATTAGCTCGTAATGAGCTCGACAGGAGTCGCTCTCTTTTTATACAGATTACAGAAGCTGAGAATATTTGTTTTTTATATAAATGACTTCATTTAAAAGATGCGATCTCAAGCTTTATGCCCGTGGGTCTGTTTGCCTGTTTGACTGAATTTTCGCGGAGTTATAGATCATTTTCGAACGCGTTTCAAATGGGAGTTTACTGACAGAGAGAAGGCAGAAATCGCATCATGTTAATTTTTCTTTATTTGTCAAAAAGCAAAACACTTTATTTTTATTGTGAGTATACAGAAAAAAAATAGAAACTGAACAGGATCGATTGATGTATTACACGAAAATGAAAGATCAAAATTAACAGAGCATTTAGTGTTTATTTTCATTGCTAAAAAAAAAAAACGAGCAAAACGCGCGGGCGCGTTTGTGGTCCCCAGAGGGTTAATTGGCCCAATTGGACATGAGCCTACGTTGAATAGGTTACAGGACGGACGTTTGGAAAGTAGGGGTCAAAAGGTCGCAGGGGCTCCAAATTTGACATGGTGTTAGTCCAGGGGCCCCCGGCTCAGGATCCCGGATTTCAGGGTCCTAGGAGTGTCCTAAAATTTTCCCTGTGCTCTAGAGACCTGTCCTCCTGATATGTGGCAGGGGGGACACTGGGCTACCAGCATGCGAATTTTGGGGCCGAACAGTAGCCGAGAACACATGCAACTTATTGCATGCGTTTTCATAGGTGGTTCGTGGACAGTGGACCAAAAAAGGTCCGAATGGCCCGAAATCGACATACACGCCTCGTCAGGGGCCCCTGGGGCCGTGTCTAGAGCCTCGTGTCCCTTCGACCCGTTTTCATGCTAAATTGGTCCAATTGGACACGAACAGCCTACGTCGAATAGGTTGCAGGACGGACGTTTGGAAAGCAGGGGTCAAAAGGTCGCAGGGGCTCCAAATTTGACACGGCGGTAGTCCAGGACCCCCCAGCTCAGGATCCCAGATTTCAGGGTCCTAGGTGGGTCCTGAAATTTTCCCTGCGCTCTAGAGACCTGTCCTCCTGATATGTGGCAGTGGGGACCCTAGGCTACCAGCATGCGGAGTTTGGGGCCCCTTGGCACGAATTGGTGAAGAATAGGCAGTTAGGGGGACAAATAGGCTGTTTGTGGGACAAGAGGAAGACTTCGGTGAAGAGTAGTCAGTTAGGGGACGTTTAGGCACTCCTTGGACGAATTGGTGAAGAATAGGCAGTTAGGAGGATAAATAGGCTGTTCGTGGGATGAGAGGAAGACTACGATGAAGAGTAGTATGTTTGGGGACGTTTAGGCGCCCTTTGGACGAATTGATGAAGAATAGGCAGTTAGGAGGATGAATAGGCTGTTGGTGGGACAAGAGGAAGACTACGATGAAGAGTAGTAGGTTTGGGGACGTTTAGGCGCCCTGTGGATGAATTGATGAAGAATAGGCAGTTAGGAGGATGAATAGGCTGTTGGTGGGACGAGAGGAAGACTACGATTAAGAGTAGTCAGTTTGGGTACGTTTAGGCGCCCTGTGGATGAATTGATGAAGAATAGGCAGTTAGGAGGACGAATAGGCTGTTCGTGGGATGAGAGGAAGACTACGATGAAGAGTAGTCAGTTAGGGGACTTTAAGGCGCCCTGTGGAAGAATTGGTGAAGAATAGGCAGCTAGGAGGACGAATAGGCTGTTCGTGAGACGAGAGGAAGACTACGATGAAGAGTAGTCAGTTAGGGGACGTTTAGGCACCCTGTGGATGAATTGATGAAGAATAGGCAGCTAGGAGGATGAATAGGCTGTTCGTGAGACGAGAGGAAGACTACGATGAAGAGTAGTCAGTTAGGGGACTTTAAGGCGCCCTGTGGAAGAATTGATGAAGAATAGGCAGCTAGTAGGACAAATAGGCTGTTTGTGAGACGAGAGGAAAACTACGATGAAGAGTAGTCAGTTAGGGGACGTTTAGGCACCCTGTGGATGAATTGATGAAGAATAGGCAGTTAGGAGGACGAATAGGCTGTTCGTGGGATGAGAGGAAGACTACGATGAAGAGTAGTCAGTTAGGGGACTTTAAGGCGCCCTGTGGAAGAATTGATGAAGAATAGGCAGCTAGTAGGACAAATAGGCTGTTTGTGAGACGAGAGGAAGACTACGATGAAGAGTAGTCAGTTAGGGGACGTTTAGGCGCCCTGTGGAAGAATTGGTGAAGAATAGGCAGCTAGGAGGACGAATAGGCTGTTCGTGAGACGAGAGGAAGACTACGATGAAGAGTAGTCAGTTAGGGGACGTTTAGGCACCCTGTGGATGAATTGATGAAGAATAGGCAGTTAGGGGGACAAATAGGCTGTTCGTGGGACGAGAGGAAGACTACGGTGAAGAGTAGTCAGTTAGGGGACGTTTAGGCACTCCGTGGACGAATTGATGAAGAATAGGCAGTTAGGGGGACAAATAGGCTGTTTGTGGGACAAGAGGAAGACTTCGGTGAAGAGTAGTCAGTTAGGGGACGTTTAGGCACTCCGTGGACGAATTGATGAAGAATAGGCAGTTAGGGGGACAAATAGGCTGTTCGTGGGATGAGAGGAAGACTCCGGTGAAGAGTAGTCAGTTAGGGGACGTTTAGGCACTCCGTGGATGAATTGATGAAGAATAGGCAGTTAGGAGGACAAATAGGCTGTTCGTGGGATGAGAGGAAGACTACGATGAAGAGTAGTCAGATAGGGGGACATTTAGGCACTTCGTAAGCCCCCCTTCAGCACAGCTCAAGCGCGCCCCCAGAGGTGTCCCCACAGGGCCTATTGCGCAATTTGGTGTCGTAACGTCGTTAGGCAAAAACATCCAATTCGGCTGCTAAATAAGTGGGAATATGGATCCAAACTGAGCTTACGATCCCTTGTACAGCCTATGTGTCATATGGCAACTTATTTGAACTGGCAAGTGTCAACGAAATGCCTACGAGTCCTACCTATATATATCAGTGCTGTCTGTCTATTTACCTGTCTGTCTGTCTGTCTCCTAACTATATATATCAGTGCTGTCTGTCTATTTACCTGTCTGTCTGTCTGTCTCCTAACTATATATATCAGTGTTGTCTGTCTATTTACCTGTCTGTCTGTCTCCTAACTATATATATCAGTGCTGTCTGTCTATTTACCTGTCCGTCTGTCTCCTAACTATATATATCAGTGCTGCCTGTCTATTTACCTGTCTGTCTGTCTGTCTCCTAACTATATATATCAGTGCTGCCTGTCTATTTACCTGTCTGTCTGTCTGTCTCCTAACTATATATATCAGTGCTGTCTGTCTATTTACCTGTCTGTCTGTCTGTCCCCTAACTATATATATCAGTGCTGTCTGTCTATTTACCTGTCTGTCTGTCTGTCTCCTAACTATAGGAGACTATAGGAGACCATTCACATTGATCTAGACTTATCAAACAGCATTGACACATTGTGTATAACATTTTTGTTTGCTAACAAAACTCAAAGCAATTATTTGATCTTTTACAGTAATTTTAGCAGATTTAATTTACACAGCTTTCTGATGCCTCATACTGTATGTCACGTGAACCTGTCATGTTCTGTGATTGGGCATACGTCAGTGCTGACGTATGCGTGACGTTACAACAGGAAGATAACATTGAGCTGAGACTCATGTATGCTGAGACACATGTATGCGGCTGCGTCATGTTAATAAATAAAGTCTAGTAAAAGACAATCCACTGTCTACTTATATATATTAATGAGAAGATAGGAACACTTCACATGGTGTCAGAAGTGAACCGACATATCACGCTGACTAAAAGAAGTAGTTTGACTGGAGAAAGCTGCCCAGAATGGCAAAGTTTTCGGCGCCGGAGCAACTTAACTTCGCTAAACCGGAGGATTGGCCCGACTGGAAACAACGCTTCTCCAGGTACCGAATAGCAACAAAGCTTAACAGAGAGCCAGCCGATGTTCAGGTCAGCGCACTGATTTATTCTATGGGCCCAGAGGCAGAGCAAGTGTACAATTCATTCGTCTTGCCGGATGACGAGGAAGAGGAAGAGGATTTTGACCATGTGCTGAGGCTGTTTGACGAGCACTTCGTGCCGAAAAGGAATGTGATTTTCGAGAGAGCACGTTTTCACTCGCGGACGCAAGGGGTGGGCGAGTCCGTTGAACAGTACATAAGGCACTTGTATGAACTCGCAGCCCACTGTGACTTTCATGAGAAGGAGGAGGAAATAAGAGATAGACTTGTCATAGGGATTAAAGACAAAGATCTTTCATTGAAGCTGCAAATGACAAGCGACCTCACTCTGAAAAAAGCAGTCTACATGGCCAGGCACAGTGAGCTAGTGAAGCAACAGAACAGCGAGGCTGGTGCATCAGGGCAGGTTGATGAAGTGAAATCTAAAGTTTATAAAAGCAAGTGGAAAAAAACAGTATGAGGCAGCAGGCGGACGAAAAGAAAGTGAAAGAAAAAACTGTGGGAGATGTGAGCGCAAGCATGCAAGAGACATATGCCCAGCTAAAGACAGAGAATGTAATAAATGCCACAAAATTGTAGCCTGGCAAGCCAGACTACATCAAGATGTTTAGTCTGGCAACTCACCATAGACACGCTCACTCCGAGGGGCGGGATAAACGGCTGTCTTTCAAATTCCCTCTGCACGCAATAGGACAGCGCTTCAACCAACCAGAGCGTTTTCCCAACAGCGGAGCTAGTTGATAGATTCATTCAACTTTTGCCATATCTGGCCGGCAGAACGACGAACACATCTTCCTCTTTTAAAGAATGACTTAAGTGCCGTTCTTTGCCCTTTTCTCAAAGAAAAACTTAACTTCAAGTCCTCCAGAGTCGCGGACAAAGCCGATTCGAACGACTGTTCTCCAGCAGCCGTCATTCTTTGTTTTCAAGTCGCAGGCAGGTAACCGTCGCAACTCTGTCGTCATATGTTAAGCCCGCCCCGCCTACTCTATAAGCGACGTTATTGGCCTGACCCAATTTAGGTTTTTGCAGCTAGAAGGTCTATTGAGAGTGTCTAGACCCACCTGGCTGCAAAATACATTTTGCTGCCGCTAGGGTGCGTCTAGATTTCTAGGCTAACAAAATTGGTCACTTTGCGAACAAATGCAAAACCAGAATGATACAAGAAGTGACTGAAGATGTTGACAGCTTATTCTTAGGCTCAATTAAAGAGACTACGACCAAGAATGAGGCTACAGTGGATGAAATCATCACAGATACAGAGCCACCATGGCGCACAACTCTAATCATATGCCACACTCCAATCAGCTTCAAGATCGATTCTGGGGCTGACACAACGATAATAAATGAGGCCACATACAGCAGCCTCCGTGTCAAGCCGAAACTTAATCCGGTTACCTCCAAACTGGAAAGTCCAGGAGGAAAAGTAGTCCATTTGGGGCAATTCATAGCTAAGACACAAGAGACAAAAGGGAGAAAAACAACAGACTGTTACTTTAGAGTAATAGTGGCAAAGTCTACTTGTGATAATTTACTGAGTAGATCTGTCGGTGCTCGCCTGGGTCTAATACAACACATTGGAGAAGTCAGTGTGTTTGGGGAATTAGGACTACTAAAAAGAGAAATCCGGTTACCTCTAAACTGGAAAGTCCAGGAGGAAAAGTACTCCATTTGGGGCAATTCATAGCTTGGGGAATTAGGACTACTAAAAAGAGACCCCATAAAAATAGTCCTAAAAGAAAACGCTAAGCCATACAGCGTCGCAGCCCCTCGCCGCATACCCATTCCGCTGCTACCTAAAGTAGAGGAGGAGCTTCAGCGAATGGAGGAAAATGGCATAATAGAGCGCGTGACAGAGCCTACAGAATGGGTAGCGCCTATGGTGCCTGTAATAAAGCTGAACAGAAAAGTAAGAATCTGTGTAGGTCTCACTAAACTGAACGAGAACGTGAAGAGGGAAAAGTTCATCTTGCCGACCACAGACAGCATCTTGCACATACTGGCTGGAAGTAAAGTGTACACAACTTTGGATGCTGCCAGTGGATTTTGGCAGATGGCCCTAGATGAAGAAAGTTCAAAATTAACGACCTTTATAACGCCAAATGGTTGCTACTGTTTTAAAAGGCTCCCATTCGGGATAACATCGGCTCCAGAAATATTCCAGAGGAGGATGCAAGAACTACTGCATGAACATGAGGGCACGGTAGTTTACATGGACGATATACTAGTGTTCGGAGCCACTCTGGAGGAGCACGACAGCCGCCTGAAAAGGGTGATGGAGACTATCCGTGCATCTGGCTTAAAACTCAACCGCCAAAAGTGTAAGTTCAGGCAGGCTTCTCTCCACTTTCTGGGTCAGGTCATTAGTCAAGAGGGTGTGGCTCCAAGCCCAGAAAGAGTGTCCGCCATCACTGCACTAGAGACACCTACAAATGTGAGTGAGTTAAAAAGAGTACTCGGTATGGTGAATTATGTTGGTAGATACATACCCAATTTGTCGCAAATCCTCCATCCCCTTAACGAGCTGTTGAAGAATGCAGTAGCATGGGTGTGGGACTCGCAGCAAGAAGCAGCCTTCCAGAAAGTAAAAACACTGATATCCTCTGCACCTGTTCTTCAGTACTTTGATCCAAATCTGCCAACTGTAGTAGGAGCAGACGCATCCAGTTACGGATTAGGCGGAGTACTGCTGCAGAATCATGGAGGCACACTCAAACCAGTAGCCTACTGTTCTCGTACACTGAACGAAGCGGAAAAGAAGTACGCACAGATAGAAAAGGAGTGCCTTGCTAGTGTATGGGCGTCAGAAAAGTTCTATCTATATCTGTGTGGCCTGGAAAGCTACAAATTACTTACCGACCATAAACCACTAGTGACACTCATTAACCACAGAGACCTAGACAAAACTCCACTGAGGTGCCAGCGACTTCTGATCCGCCTAATGAAGTTCAACCCTGTTGCTGAGTACATCCCAGGTAAAAACCTGATAGTACCAGATGTGTTGTCAAGGCACCCAGAGTCAAAAGTGGATGACACAAAACTGAGCGAGGACATCCAGGCATACGTGGACGCCATTGAAGAGCTTGAAAGGCCTAAAACAGTGCTGGAGCGCATAAAGACAGAGACAGAGAAGGATGAAACACTGCAGAAAGTCAGACAGTACATTAAGTCTGGCTGGCCGCGATACAGAAAGGATGTTGTCAGACCTGGTTTAGACTATTTTAGGGAGAGAAATAGTATTAGTGAGCATAATGGACTGGTAAAGAAGGGAAACCAAATCGTGATTCCACAAACAATGAGAACTGAGATGCTGGAGAGAATCCATCACGGGCATCAAGGCCTAAACAAATCCAGGGAGCGATACAACGATGCCATCTGGTGGCCAAAGATAAGCCATGCAGTAAAGGAGAAAGTTTCCTCATGCCCACACTGCAATGAGCACAAACCAAGCCAAAGCCGAGAACCACTCATCACAACACCTTTGCCGCAGCTCCCTTGGCAAAAACTAGCTGTAGATCTATGTGAGTTTAAAGGAAAGAACTTCCTGGTTGTTATTGACTATTATTCAAGATGGCTTGAAGTATTGAGTCTCACCCAGACCACAAGTGAAGCAGTTATAAGTAAGCTGATGAGCATATTTACACGGTTCGGGATACCTGAAGAGCTGATAACGGATAACGGCCCGCAGTTCACCTCGCGGCAGTTCCAGGTCTTCACATCCAAGTATGACATCCAGCACACTACGTCAAGTCCATATTATCCCCAAGTTAACGGGATGGCGGAGCAAGCTGTCAGGACCGCTAAAAGCATCCTTAGGCAACAAGACCCCCAGCTAGCTCTCCTGACCTACAGGGACACAGCCACGGAGCCGACAAAAGAAAGCCCGGCCAGACTCCTCATGGGGAGGAGACTGCGAACCACAGTCCCCAAGCTCCACCATCAGTTGAGACCGGCATGGCCAAACCTGTCTACAGTCAAGCAGACAGATGCCAAAGCTAAGCAGGCATACGAATACACCTACAACAGGAGATACTCAGCAAAGCCGCTTCCTGCCTTAGGGGTTGGAGACAGAGTGCGACTGAAAACAGACTCAGAAAAGACATGGAGAGGGAGGCTACATGCTCCACTCCCCATTCATTTGTGGTGAAAACACCACAAGGAGACACCACCAGACGAAACCGGAGGCATCTGCAGATTGTCAACCAGGAAAGGAACGACTCTCCAACGCAGTCACCAAAAGTCACCTCCCCGCCGGGTAACATGGCATCCGCCACCGGTCCAACTCAAACTAAATCTGAGACTAGTTACATACCGTCGTCACCCAGAGTTTTGAGGACACGTTCTGGACGTGTTGTGAAACCTGCTGTCAAATTGACTTATTAGTCAGAAGAAATTAGTTAACTAGTGATGTTCACAAAAGAGTACAGACCAGTTATTTTGAAGGGCAAAGAGAAAGGTCTGAGCAGAAGGTTTGTTTATATTGCTTGTTTAATTGTATTTTTGTTAACGTTTACTTAAACAGTAAGTTTAAAATAATAATAGTGATAAGTCGAATAAGAGGTATTATGTTTATTTGATACCTGGGTTTCTTAAAAGAAGAAGTGTAAAATATTGTGTCTTTATACTTAAAAGGTCATTTCTGAGTATGTTCCTGACTCTGAGAAACATTTGTTTAGTTTGGTGCTATATTAATCCCCAGACTGAAAGGGGGAGATGTCACGTGAACCTGTCATGTTCTGTGATTGGGCATACGTCAGTGCTGACGTATGCGTGACGTTACAACAGGAAGATAACATTGAGCTGAGACTCATGTATGCTGAGACACATGTATGCGGCTGCGACATGTTAATAAATAAAGTCTAGTAAAAGACAATCCACTGTCTCTTTATATATTCATGAGAAGATAGGAACACTTCACACTGTATGTCTCTCAAATCAGACAGTATCTCATTTCTCTCTTCAGAAATACACACATTCATCTCAGAACCTTTATTTTAAATAATTTAGATCATGTGAGAGTATATTATTCATAATTCAGTCTGTCCACAGAAACATTCTGTGTCAAACCTCTGCTTGCACATCTGATCACCTCACTTTGAGCCGCGCGTCTGCCTGTTTTTGTGTGTCAGTGTTTGTGTGACTCTTGTGTGAGGAACCGCCGACTTTTTAAAGAGCTCATATTATGCCTTTATATGTTCAGCTTTATTTAATGTTTATTTAATAATTCGATGCTGTGGAAGTGTTGGCAAGCACTGAGCGACAACGAGAGAAGATCCAAGAGAAGTTTTATTGGTAGCATAATCTAAAGTCGTAGTCCATTAAACATGCAGAAGATCAGCACACAGTAAATCAGTCCAATCAAACAAACAATTCCAGAGGGTAGGACAGGAACGGGAAAACCAGGACACGAGCAGTTTTCTAAAACCAGGAACACAGAAACAGGGAAAACCCTCAGAAATGCTGTGAACCAGCTGGAGTTATTCTCTATATCCGTGTTCACTGTTTCTGAACTCCCTTAAACCTCATTACATCCTCATTTAAATAATTCCCGCCCAAGAAAGCGTGAGCAGAGTCCAAGAAATGCTCTTTCTTAGATCTAATCTAATGATATATATGTGATTTCATTCCCAGCTGATTATGTTCAGAGACATAACCAATTGTGTGCATTTTTTGTATTTGCGCTCAGAAAACCATATATCAGAAGCTTAAATTGGCCAGGCTTTTTGAACAAAGGCAAAGAACAAACATTTCATAATGACCTCGACAGAGATGATCAAAACCAAACAGATGCTTTATTTATTGCTGGCAGAGTATCTGAGGCACGAGCTGTAAAGGCTCTGCCCACTTCTGGAAAAGGGGGTGGGGAGCAGCAGCTCATTTGTATTTAAGGAGACACACACACAAAAACATCATGTCTTTGCTTCCACTCAAAAGTGGGCATTTACAGAATAGCATAATAGTTGAGCTGTGGGGTATCTCGAGCTGAAACTTCACAGAACCATTCTATGGGACACCTGAGACTCATATTATCTTGTGTTATTATATTATCCTGTAAAAAGGAGCATTATAGGACTTCTTCAACAGAGGAGTTTGCATGAGTTCAATGCGAGTCCAGGGGCCTCATTTATAACCGTTGCGTACGCACAAAACAGGCCCTGAAAGAAGCGTACGCCACTTCCGACGCATAAGTTGTGATTTATAAAAACAAACTTGACGGGAAAATTTGCGCACCTGCACGCAAACTCTGACCCATGCCTACAAACATTTTGGAGACAGCAGTTTGGCGACACCGATGGTGAGTTGGAGTTTAGTGTCTTTTTGGTCACTTTTAGAATTTAGAATTAAAATTAAACATATACAGAAAGATAATACAAATATAATTTCACTCACCAAGCCTGTCACTTGAAGCAAATATCCATCCCTTCTTAAATGTCCGCGCCAGCGAGCGCGTTGGGCCGTTTAGTGAAACTGACGCAACAGTTTAAATAAATAAAATAATGATTTAAACTATGTTTTACTTCTGATATAAACATTTAGATTAAATATGCCATTCAAATTAATGGAGAACACTTAAACATGAAATCATTCCTGAGAAGTTACAACATTTTTTATATTCAAATTCAATCAATAGTAAAGTTGTGGTATATAGTATAGTTAGTTATAGTATAGTTTGTTGTGGATGAGATGTTTTTGAACACTTTTCCTGTAGCAAAGGATCCTGAACATCAAATGTCCTTTACGTGTTTTAATGTTTTAACCACAGAGATAATTGCTTATCATGATAATACAAGATTGTCTGAGAATATAGTTTCGTGGAAATAATGCCCAAGGCCTATCTGTTTCCATTAAAAATATAAATCAATTAAAAATACTATTTGGCCAGTGGAAAAGATGAAATGTATTTTACACTATTTGATTCATGTATTCAAAAACAAGACAAGGAGGCAAGTACATGATTTTTATTAATGTAATGTGTCTTGTACGTTAAACGTTATCACGTGGATGAATAATCATATGCAAATGATATGCAGATGAGGATCTGCATAGTAAAACTAGGCGTTGTAAGCTCCATATATAGTTATTTCGGGGTGGAGACGCATGTGCGCACAATCTTCCGCTGACTGGGATTTATAAAGTGAATTCTGCGCAGGTTCTGGCGTACGAACGGTTTTATAAGTCTGAATATTTTTTTGCGTACGTCATTTTTGGCTTTCAGGCGCACGTACACTTTTAGTAAGGTTCCTACGCACAGTTTTATAAATGAGACCCCAGATCCGATCACAGCTTCATTTCATAATCCAAATAACATTTGAGTGCTTAGGTCCAAATGTTAGGAGTGAAACTACTTCAGAACTTTTTCTTTTTGTCCTGCAGCTGTGAATCAGTGAAGGACGATGGCGTCTGTTAAAGAGCTGCTTCTGAACTCACTGAAGGACCTGAGTGAAGATGATCTAAAGGAGTTTCAGTGGTGCTTAGAGAATGATCATGAGCGTATATCAAAATCGGAAATGGAGAAAGCAGATAGGCTGAAAACTGTGGATAAGATGGTGGAGTGTTTCAGACCAGAAAAAGCTGTGAAGATCACGGTGGAGATCCTGAAGAAGATAAACCAGAATAATCTGGCTGAGCAGCTGGAGAACAAACACAAGCAAGGTAATGTTTAATTCACTCTGACTGTACATAGAAACAAAAATATACAGATGTGGCCATTAAGAATGCACGTTTTTCCCATGACATGCCGCAATTTGTCCCGTGAAATGCCGCTGAATCCTGTCAGCACGTTTTTATTTTTTTATTTGAATAAATGTGTTGTGCTTCACGGTATATCCACCAGATGGCGCATGGAACAACATACTGTATCTATAAGCCAGACCAAATTGCTCATAAACACTTTGCAATTATTTGTCTTCAATCGATTGTTAAATATGCTTATAGATTATTACAGTACATTACATTTTTATTAAAATATATAATTAACATAATTATCAGTGTCTAATAAATTATTAACTGCATGTAATGTTGTCATTGTAAGAAAACCACAATACAATGTAGGCTAAATAAAATCGTATAAGCCAAAAAGTTTGACGCGCATGCAATAAGTGCAGACACACAGTGAGAGAACACAAAGCTTTTGACTGATTATTATAATATAGCATAAATTGTCTCAAGTATAGTATCTCTACAAATAAGTTGTTGAGAAGAAATCGCTGCGCAAGAGGATTATGCTGTATGTAAGAAATTAGATTCTTTATTGACTTGGAAGAATAAACAGTATCTGTGGGGCATTTTGTGCTAAAACTTCACACACACACTCTGGGGACATCAGAGATATATTTTACATCTTGTGAAAAGGGCATTTTACCACCCCTTTAAAATTATGTTCATAATAATAATATGACATGTCTTAAATTCAGAGTTCGTACATGGAAAAACTTGGAAAAGTCATGGAATTAAAAAAAGCAATTTCCAGGCCTGGAAAAGTTTGGAAAAATAAATAAACCCAGAAAGTATAAAATATTGGTTAAACAAACTACAAATATGTAATGTTTATTCGATCCATCTGACGGCAGAATCCCGTCAGATTTCATTTTGCAGCGTTGAGCAATTTAACCAATCATCTGTTTCTGTTTAATGTGATCGGCCAATCAGAGGCATTCAGATTAGTCATCGCTGAAACGAAGAGTTTTGTTCAGTGCGCGCTCTCTGTCTGAAGTCTGACTGAAACCCGCAAATTCTCCCGTCATAAACAACAACCGTCAGATTCGAAAACAAAGTGCAGATTCGATGTAAGAGATTCATGTCGCAGTGTTGTCAGCTTCCGTGATTTTAACAGGAGTGTTGGTGAGAGTGCTTAAACTAGCGCTAGATTGGTCACATTCTCTGCTCTCATTTATCATTTAATATCATTTATTCATCATGCTGATAACCAAGCCGCCATTCGGCCCATTGTTTTGCCCTTCAGGCCACCACACAAGTCACATGACTTAAAACTATGAATTGACTTAATGGGCGTTTAGTAGATGAAAGAAGAAAATACATTAATAAGTCGTTCTGAGTGACACGAAGAAAAGGAAAAATGTTGTGTCTGTGAACACGAATCAATAAACTATAAATTTTGTGACTGGCACGAATGCCATGAGATCAGCCTGAGACTTATCTTTAACACTTTGTTCATTGTATTATTTCTATTTCTATATGTTGATGAATAGTATAATAATATTATATGTAGGGCTGGGCACGTTAATGCGTTATTATCGCGTTAACGCATTTATTAATTGACGGCGACAATTTTTTTATCGCACGTTAACACAGTCAGTCAGCCTACAGTCAAACCATGGGTCACAGGAGGGGTGGGATGTTGGTCAGCCAGCAAATAACCCTCCCAAACAAGCAGTGGAGGGAGGCTCTGGCAGGTTCTCTCAGGTGAACAGAAAGGGAGACAGCTCTCCGTGAGTGAACGGCAGGCGCTCTATGGATAGTAACCATGGCAACGGCTTCAGCATTTTTAACTTAAATTAAAATTATACGTAACTTTACCTGATAGGCCTGTGTTTAGTTTAGCGGGGATGCTCTGCCATGTGAATTCCCTCCTGTTGATGATGTCCTGATAACTATTTAGATTCTGGAAACTCACAAACAGTGAGGATCAGTCTCTCTCCCAATGATTTGTGCTTCGCAGCGTGTGCAAACAATCGCAACAGTTTCACGGGAACGCACCCGCCTGTCGCTACACCTTGTGCTCGACCACCTCACCTCACTCTAACAGGGAAAATTGCTACTGAACACAGACTGTTTCTGCTGCTGCCTGATGAAAGATACTTGTTGATACCTGGTCAGAAAACCCAAGAAAACAGGACTCTGATGGTAACTTGTTTTAACAAGCTAGATAAAAGGTAATGCCCTGGCAGTGGCAAATAGCTTTGGTTTAATATTTGATTTGATTACATTAATGTTTAAGTTGAGATTTACAAGAAATATTTTATTGCTACTGTGTAAAAGGAATACTGCTGGTAAAAAGCACATTAGGCTATTTGTTTAAAGTTTTTGCAAACCACATGTTATTGCACTTTTGTGTATAGTACATTTAGATCAAAAGTGTGCAATACACTACTTTAAAATTCATTATTCAATTTTGCGCCTAACAATGCGATTAATTGCGATTAACCGCAAGAAAATCATGCGATTAATCGTGATTAAAAAATGTAATCGTTGCCCAGCACTAGTAATATGATAACAATGAATATACTAGGTAACACATAAAAGTTACAGCTGAGCCTCACATTCGTGAAAATTTCAATTGCAAATGCAGCAACCCCCCAAATTCTGGGTTGAGAAAACTTGCTAAACCGGTTAATCTTAAATTACACTGAATGCCTTGTGAATGAAAGGTGAGAAAAGGTTGACTTTTGCACACATCAAACAAAAACTAGCCTCTTCTTCTGTTAATCTCTCGAGGACGACAGCGCACTGAATTGTTCTTTGTTTAAATTAGCTCATAGTTTGTTAGATTTAATGTTATTACGTCTGTTATAGAAGATATCGACTGCGATCAAGGCATTTGCCGATCGTAAACATGAATGAAAAACATACGTCACTTACTCCGTTGCTCTGATTGGTTGTAGGTCTATCCAAATGAGTGCAGAGGCATTTTCTTTCCTGGTTCGGTTGAAACACACGTCATAATCTCAGACCAATCAGACTCACATTCTGACTAGAATCTGAGTATGACGAAGTCAGGCTATAGATTTAATGTTATTACCTTTGCAATGGATCACGATTAATACCTTTCCCAATTATACTAAGAACTCTGGTTAAGGTTTATAGAGATAATCACGCGGTAACTAGAGAGCCTATCCTCTAGTCGTGCCATCAAGAAGTTAGACGATCAGTCTATACAAGTTAATATTCCATTATAAAATAATAGCTGTATTAATTGTGTTTTAAGTCAGTCTTTTGTGGTACTTCTTAAACCTTCTTTGCAATAATAACAACCTTGCTACATGCTGCCTCTTTGGCTAGGCTATATGATCAAATCAAAACACATGGTAATTATTCTTTTGACAAAAAGAAATGCTCACCCTTCATGCTTCTCCTTCACAAAGGATTTCCTGTTCCAGGCAGAAGAAAGTGTACTCAAATGATCCAAGGTCCAGTCAGATGATTATAGTAAAAGTTATAACAAACTTTATTAAACTAATCAAATGAAAAGAATACTTGTTACAGATCATAAATGAGTACTAACTAACAGATGAAAAAAATAGCTAAAGCTAGCATGCTTCTTGCATCTAGTAAGAGCTGGCGTACTAGATTTTCTAAGGCAAGGAAGAGCAATAAATCTTCCTTTGTTCCCGTCTTATATAGTCTTGAGTTCAGCTGAACTCAGGTTCTGTTTTTAAAATTGTTTTCCACACACTTATTACAGCATAGCTCTAAAAAGCAATTCTAACGGCATAGCTTCTAACAGTCATTGATACTGATCTTCCGCACAAGCTCAAGCATCTCTGCTTGCGTCATCTCATGAAGGCTGGGTGACTTCCTGTTCTGTTGTTTTGTTCCAGAAACAACGTTTGCATAGGAAATGTCATTCTGAGAAAGTCTGTTGGCAGACTCTTTCGCACCTTGACAAAATATACATCATTGAAAATATCTAATACTCACACTGATAAAAATGATTTTGTGGTGAAGCAAATACTACAGAAAAAAACTATGTAATTGTTCAAGCATGTAGAAATGAAAGCGTAAATATCAACGTTATAAAATCTCAACTCAACTTTTCTGATACTGGTGTTCCCATCATGCACTGGGCCTTGAATAATGAAAGAGGTTGATTTTTCACTTTTTTCCAGCTGTATTTACACGGGTTTATCATTGCTTTTGTTGTTAGGATTAGTAAATTGCCATTTTGTGACATTTGAACTTCTTTTTCTACTCAAAATGACACAGTCAAACACAAAAACGATCCATCAAATGTTGTCATCATTGTGTATTGTCTACCAAGTTTTGAGGTCTCTGCATTTACATCATGTGTAACTTCTGATATGTAGAAATGGTGTCTCACACATTATCGACTGTATTAATTACTTAGATGTTTCTAAGTAAAGCATACACTTTAAACGTGGTTTAATCAAATGTTTTATATTTTGAGTGAAATGTATTGCAAAGGAAACTTCAACTAAATAGATATTGCTCAACCTTTTACTAGCCAAGTTAAAATTACTTATTTTCTTTGTTACTTTCACTTAATTTAGTTAAGTAGAGTTTGCTTAATTCCATATGTGAAATTTATTTTAAAAATATGCGTATGAAATTTACTTTAAAAATATTTGTGAAAAACTTGCTAAAGACAAATTAAGTAAATTTGACTTATAGTTTTTTTTTTCAGAGCAGGTTTCAGTATTTGCAACAAATACATAAAATATTATGCAACATATACATAAATAAGCTGTATAAAGTTCTTCCAGTTGTGGTGAAGAATCAGGGTGGACACACTGGAATGTAGAAGGCCAAGCTAAAAACTAAAGTGTAATGTCTATATGTATGACCTGTACATGTCTGAACAGGTCATGTCTGTGGCAAAGACAGACATTAAAATGCAATATAATTTTATGTTAATTAAGGTTGCTAAAATGGGATGGGATATTTGCACTTATAAGTTCACTAAAAAAGTTATTGTAACACTTTTTTATGTTCTTAGTAGTGTTCACCAGACTTAATTTTAAATAATCACATTAACTTAATAACTTAATATAAGCATAACAGTAATGTTCAAACGCCTATGACAAGCATGTAAAAACCATTAATATCTGAATCATTAATATTTTGTTCCTATTTGAGCTGTACATAAACAATATACAATCCAATCCCTTGCTCTGTCGCTTGCTGTCAATACACACCCGAGAAAGTGTTAACACACATCCGTTGGATATTATTGGCTTCAGTACATGCTATAACTGAGAAAGAAACAGGACTGCCCCCTACTGGTAATGTACGTCATGTGCCAGAGAACTTCACTACGGCCCGGATCTTCCCTGTGATGCGCATTCTTAATGGCCACATCTGTAACAGCAAGCATCAATTACAGGGCCAAGAAGAACAGTAGCAGATATTATACAAGTACATTTACTAGAATATTACTGTCTGATTTTACAAATGGTTAATAGGTTTACAATGGTCTTAATTAAAACCCTTAATTAAAACTTCTGCAAGCAACTTGCACATGCAAAGGCTCATTTCAATGTCAAGTCAATTCAACTTTATTTTTATAGCGCTTTCCAACACAGATTGTTTCAAAGCAGCTTTACAGTGATAACAGGAAAATAATGCAACAAAGTTTCTAGAAGAAAATAGCATCATAGTCCAGCTTAAGTAAGTTCAGTGATGTTTTATTTTTGTTCTAAAAATGTATTAATCATCGCCAGACCTCAGCCATAAGGGGGGCATCTGAAATGCATGGGAGGGCACAATTATTATTAGCCTACAGTACTTATATTTTTAATAATCATACACTCTATTCGAGCAGCACGTAATCATCACGTTAAACATAACCAACAGCAATATTATCAGGTAGCCTATAGCCTACACCACATTACATAGAAGCAATGTTATGAATATCCATAAAACTCTTGACTTGACTATACAACATATAAGATGTAACACCAGAAGCCAGAGCTGCCAACACTCACGCATTCACCGTGAGACTCACGCGATTGAGACCTTTCACACTCTCTCAGGCCACACATCCATTTTCTCACGCACAGAATAATCGCGAAGCAAAGAGGACACTGACACCGACAGACTAGACAGAGCAGATTACTTATGATATAAAAAAAATATATAAGCTCTAAAATTCTTTCAATTTTATTATGAAATTCAAACAATAAATACAGTTTTGGCGCTTGTAAATGTGACGTGACAGATCCCTAGCGGCACGTGAACCGATCATCTCTACTAGCTAATAGTAAATAAACATGAACACTGTTGAAAGATACAGTACAACTTACCGAAATGTATATTCCTCATACAGGATATCGATCAATTAGTGTTTTTCATCCGTGGTTAAGAGGTCAATAAAACAGCTGGAGATCAATTATGTCACATAACATTTACCTCAGGAAAGCCATTTAATGACCATAATATGGGCTAGCTAGCCTAGAAATGTAGACGCACCCTAGCGGCAGCAAAATGTATTTTGCAGCCAGGGCAGTCTAGCCACTCTCCATAGACTTTTGAGCTGCAAAAACCTAAATTGGGTCAGGCCAATCACGTCGCGTATAGAGTAGGCCGGGCGGGCTTAACATATGACGACAGAGTTGCGACAGTTACCTGCTGCTACTTGAAAACGACGGCTGCTGGCAGGGACGTGCACAGACATTTTGAGGGGCAGGAGCTCAAGTGAAATAAAGGGCACTTCTCATAATTACTTTTTTTTTTTTTTTTTTTTTTTTTTAACAAAAAAGTAGAGCAGCAAAGGAAACCATTCCACAATGTGCATGTTTTGAAAACATTTTCTATGCTACTAATTTCAAGTATATATTTAGAATAACCTAAATAACTGCATCAAGCAGAGGGGCGTGTTTTATTAATAATTTGTTTATTTTTGCACAAGGCACTACATCATTTGAATTATTTTGGTATTATCAGAATACATAACACTTTAAAATCAACACAAATATTCACTCTAAACTGAAGAGGGCTGTTGCTGCTATTTTGTTAACTTTACTGAAAAAATCACTGCAAAAATGATTGACAAAATACAGCAACTTAATACAATTATTTTAAAACAAAGGTCTTCTACTTCAAAATAAAATCTGTTACTTCCATTGCCTGGTTGTCTCTCCTTCCTCCCTTATAGCGTCAACCTTCTGGGGGCCATGTCTCTGAAAATCTTACTTGAATTAAACTTACCAAAATAAATTAAAATTATTAAATTAAAAAGTAAAATTTCAATAAAAGCCAATGTCATGTATGTATTTGTGGTTGTATGGAATACTATTTTATAAAGGTTTAGAGGAAATAAAAAAAGTTAAATTACTCATAAATAAAAAGTTAATTTATAAATATTGTTATTTTTAATGTTTAATGTTAACTTATTTCTACTCATTTTTATTTATTAATGTACCAGATGCAATTACTCAGATTTACTACATTTTTTTGACTGTATCCTCCATCTGTTTGCATCTGTAGATTTCTTCTAAATTCACCAATTTAGATTTCTACATTTCAGGGGGAAAGACTCTTGATGTGTATGCAAATTAGGCGTCAACTAGTTAAAATGTGCAAATTTGCATCTAATTGATAGGGCAATGCAGGTAAATAGGATAAACAAAATAACTAAAGCATATCACCTGGTGGTGATATATGCTTATTTTATTACTAACTTATTTTATTACATGGCTTGGTTGAATTCCAATGTAGAATGCGGTGTGTTATTTCTTGATAACAGACCGCTGTGCGGAGTTAACAGACCGTTGACATGAAAAACAGAGCATTGCTATGGACTCACAGGATTCTAACCGTAGAGACGGAGCGTACTATTTTCTTTAGCGGAAGCAATACAGTCGGGAGGGAGCGCTTCAGAACTCCTGACCTGATATTTAGATATACTATTCTTCAATAAATATATTTGTTTGACAGGGAAGCTGTGCGCAAACAGTTATATATATTATTTGTAAAAATAAAGAAAGCACCCCAGAAAAAAGGGCACTTTCTCTCCAGGAATAAAAAGGGCAGGTGCTCAAGCCCCCTTTGATGTCTATGTGTGCACGTGCCTGGCTGCTGGAGAACAGTCTTTCGAATCGAAAGTTAAGTTTTTCTTTGAGAAAAGAGCAAAGAACGGCACTTAAGTCATTCTTAAAAAAAGGAAGATGTGTTCGTCGTTTTTTGCCGGCCAGATATGGCAAAAGTTGAATTATCAACTAGCTCGGCTAGTTGATAAAAAAAAAAAAAAAAAAAAAAACTAGCTCGGCTGTTGGGAAAACGCTCTGGTTGGTTGAAGCACTGTCCTATTGCGTGCAGAGGGAATTTGAAAGACAGCCGTTTATCCCGCCCCTCGGATTAAACCGCGTCTATGGTGAGTTTCCAGACCTAACATCTTGATGTAGGTCTGGCTTGCCAAGCTATGGGCTAGCAGTTGGCTAGAAAAATAGAGCTATAGAGAGTATTTTGCTAAATATGTGTACTATATTACATATTTATTATATTTTTACTTGACATTTTATTTTACTTTTACTAAAGTTGTTATTATAATTAAAAAAATAATAATACTAGCAGCTGATAGGGCTCTATATGTTTACAGCATTAGGTGTTTTTTTTGGGCACAAGCATTTTTGGGGGCGGGCCCGGACCCCTATGGCCCACCCATAGTGACGGGTGTGTATTAATTTGGTTAATTTATCTATACAGCCACTCTGGAGAAAACAGTGATGTCATCATCCAGCTCAGTTCAGTTCTCATATAATGGTGTCAATGCAGTCAGATCAATAATATTGCTGAATATTAACCCTAATAACCCTAACCTAAGCCTACTACAGTATTATGTCTAGTTTGGTGTGCTAGATGTCAATGTTTAATGCCCGTCAGAATGACCTGAAGTTAAGCCCAATGGTGCCAATTCAATAAATGTTCTGGAAGGAATTTGAAAAAATTAAAGTTATTAATTTTAATTTTAAAAGTTAAAGTTATTTAAATCTTAAAACTGAAACCAACTGTATTCAAGTCTGCATTAGTCAAGTTGTTTCCATCACCATATACTGTATGTTGTCAACTTCAGAATAATCAGTGTAAGATGAGCATGTAAACACAATTGCAGGACAAAGTGTGATTAATTTAAATACAGAAGAAGTGCAGTTTGATCACAAATGTGCTGTAGTTATTTTTGAAATTGGAACTGCAGACCAGGTTACAAATTACAAATAGGTTTTATTAAAGGAGCATTTCACCCATGGGAACATTGATCTTTATTGAAAGTGGGTCATGTATGTAGTCAAAATGTAAAATACATTTGGTGCCTTCTTGCCGCCTTCTTTAGTGCCATATGAGGTATCCGTAAGATAAATCACTCTTCCGTCTACAAGGCTAGCTACCACCAGAGCTTGAAATTAATTTCACACAAAATGTCTAGTTAGTTGGCGAACTCATTAGTGAATTACTCCTCATTTGTATTTCTTTCGAAAATGAAAATGAATGATTTTTGCATCTTTGTAAGCAGGAACTGCAACACTGAAATCCTTATTTCTCCCGTCTCAGGGGAAAATGAGGGAATAATGCACGACCATTCAAAAATATGACTGGGTTTCTAACGATACAAGGCTTGATGCAAATGGGTGAAGTTTCCCTTTATGAAGTAAGACCTTATGAAAAACATGATCACTTAGTCTTTGCTGTCTTTCCCCTCTTTTTTAAAGGTTCAACTGCAGATGACAGTCAAGCTGCTCTTGATTACAAAGGGACCAGTCGCAAACTGAAAGACATATTAAAACAGGACTACAAGCAAATATTGGTTGGTAATTCACAGATGGGTCATCGGAAATACCTGAATGATATCTACACTGATTTATATGTGGTGGAGAATGAGACTGGAGGAAGAGTGAACGAGCACGAGGTGAGACAGTTTGAATCTAATCACAACCGACAGACTGCCAAGGAGACGTCAATCAAGTGTAAGGACATGTTTAAACGAAACGCAAAGGTACTGACGATGGGGATAGCAGGAGTAGGAAAAACTGTCTCTGTCAATAAATTCATCCTTGACTGGGTTGAAGGAAAAGAAAATCAGGATATAACCTTCATTTTTCCTCTGCCATTCCGTGAGCTAAACCTGATTACAGGGAACCGCAGTCTCATGGAACTGCTTCACGAACACTTCTTCACTGATCCTAAAGAACTGCCTTCTCTTCCTGAAGGTGACCGTAAGGTCTTGTTCATTTTTGATGGGCTGGATGAATGTCGCTTCCCTTTGAGCTTTAAAGAAGGTGGCAGATTTACAGATGTTCACAAAAAAACAACAGTGAGTAAGATAGTTACAAGTCTTATCAAGAGACATCTGGTTCCCTCTGCTCTCATCTGGATCACATCCAGACCAGCAGCAGCCAGTCAGATACCACGAAGATACATTGATCAGGTCACTGAAGTGCGAGGATTTAACGATAAGCAGAAAGAGCAATATTTCCTCAAAAACAGTCCTGAGGTTGCTGGGAACATCATCAGTCACATCAAGAAATCCAGGAGTCTTTACATCATGTGCCACATTCCTGTCTTCTGCTGGATCTCTCTTATTGTTCTTCAGCCTCTACTGGCTCAAGAGAGAAGTAACAAAACTCCCACAACTCTCACAGGGATGTACACAAGCTTCTTAATTTCTCAGAAGCATCAGATGGAAGAAAAATACTGTGCTGAGCCCGAACCTAAAGACAATGCATTGTCTTTTGATCAGATTATTCTGAAGCTTGGGAAACTGGCCTTTCAACAGCTGGAGAAAGGTCAACTGATTTTCTACAAAGAAGACCTTGAGAAGTGTGGACTAGATGTCAGTGAAGGGTCAGTGTACTCTGGGTTATGCACTCAGATATTTCAGGAGGAAACTGTTTCAGCCATAAATGTTTACAGCTTCGTTCATCTCAGCGTACAGGAATTCCTTGCTGCTCTCTATGTGTTCTTGATGAACAAAGACAAGAAAGCAAACCCATTTTTTCCATTCTGGAAAAAAATGACACAGAAACTCTCCAAAAAGCCACTGTTTAAACTTCATAAGGCTGCAGTCGACAAGGCTTTACAAAGCGAGAATGGACACCTGGACCTTTTCCTCCGGTTCCTCCTGGGTCTCTCACTGGAGTCCAATCAGAGTAACCTGAAGGAACTACTGCCAGAACTGGAATTCAAAGCAGAGAGCATTAAAGACACTGTTGACTACATCAAACAGACAATAGAGATGGAGGTATCAGTAGAGAGGACCATCAATCTCTTTTACTGTCTGAGTGAACTGAAAGACAATTTTGTGGAGGAAATCCAGAAGAATCTGAGCTCAGGAAATCTATCAGCACAGAATCTCTCCTCTGCTCAGTGGTCTGGTCTGGTGTTTGTGCTACAGATGTCTGAAGAGACTCAAGAGAAGTTTGAACTGCAGAAATACAGAAGATCTGATGAAGCTGTGATGAGACTGCTGCCAGTGATCAAAAACACCAGAAGAGCACTGTGAGAGTCTCCTTTACATTCATTTATATACACTGTTAGTCATTTTAATTGGGCTTAATCTTACACAAGTAATTTGCTGGCCAAGACTCTTCAGGAAAAAAAAGAATAAATATAAATTAATCAATGTGTGTGATGATATTAAATACCAAAGTACCTCCATTATCAGGAAAGTTGGGTCAGGCATCAGGCAAAACTCAGCAACCTGAGTTTTAACCCATTTTATTATTCCTAATTTTATCATAAATGAAAGAAACTGAAAATACTGATTTTATAAAGATAGTTTTTTTTTAACTTTGGATTTTTTATCTTTACTAGGGATGTACCGATACCACTTTTCCCAGAACAAGTTCGATTCCAATACTTTCTGGTACTTGCCGATACCGAGTACCGATACCTGTATTTATTAGATTAACAAATATATATTTCCTTCAGTTATTTTCATGCTTCAGAATGCTAAAATGTATTGTATGTACATTTTAGTAAATGTATTGTAGCTTGGCCATCTGTGCCACTGCGCATTTTTCTCTTATCAGCCCGTGCACCATAGCTTTATGCGTTACTATATTATGTTAAATATTCCACTAATTATATATATTTACTTAACCCTCTGGAGTCTGAGGTGTTTTTGGGGCCCTTGAGATGTTTTGACATGACCTGACATTTGTGCTTATTTCAGCTACTTACAACATACTATTGGCCAACATGTAATTTTGTTGTATTCAGCACAAACTCTGCTACAATAATATGTGAGCAAAATGGATGTACATGTTTGCATTTTATAGAAAAAAAATATTATGCGTGGTTAGTATGTTTTGGGAAAAACATTGTCACTGCAATAAGGCCATTTAACACATACTGAATAGTTTTCCATAAGACTTTGGAATTACTATTCTTGTAGGCTAGAATTTTTTCTACAAAATGAGGTGAAAATCATTCTGACCACTCTTTCACAAACAACAATATAACGATTTTAATTTTGCATGTCAGTTTTTGTGTCAGCACTGCTGTATGCGTGGGCCATGAATATTAATGTGATTCACACCAGGGGTGTGACTAAAGACACTCCCCCCCATGGCTAATGGGCCATCAAGGTGCTGTGAGGCAGCCTGAACAAAGAATGATGACCTAAGAATGATTCACTGATGAATAAAAAGTTAAAAAGAACAGCATTTATTCAAAATAGAAATCTTTTCTAACAATGGAAAGACTTAAAGTTATTACTATCACTTACATCCTTTCCAAAAAAAAGAAAGAAAAAAAGACCAAACTTTTGTTTTTTTATAAAAAAATATTTTTATTCAAAGAATCCTGAAAAAACTATTACAGGTTATAAAAAATATATATTAAGCAGCACAACGGTTTCCAACACTGATTTAAAACTCATTGCCGTTTTCTGTGACACACCACAGAGCTCTGTTATAAGTTGCTCCATAAACTCTTTATGTGACAAGTTACCATGTAGCTCTTTGTGCACAATGAAAGAGTTGGTGGAAGCAATGTCCAAGAAGTGTAGAAAAATCTTACTGTACCACTTCATGGTTATGTGCTGTGTTGTGTAGTACTGTATCAGCTGATCAGACAGGTCAACACCCCTCATGTGTTTGTTGTATGCAGTCACAGGTGCAGGACATGGAAATGTCTTTGTCCTCCATGTATCTTGTGTTTTCACCCTCATCTGCGCAGTGTCTCCTGTATAAGCAGAATGGATGGTTTTTGTCATTTCACACAAGAATAGGTAGGCTACTTTTATATTATGACGATGTAAACACAATTAGGCTACATTTCATCTGTAAAATATTACGTCTATGCACTTACTCGGTATGATTTCTCGATCGCACTGAGAACTGAAGGTTCACATTCCTAAAAAACAACATCAAAATAAAACTTTTAGCATACATTATACAAAGTAAACTGCTGAGCAAGTGATGGTTATGGACAAACAATGTATAGTTGATGGGCCATAGAACGGAGAAATATCTATTTATGGGCCATAGACCGCGTCACCGCGAGTATCTGTTGATGGGTATCCGCACGCATTTAGTGACACACGCAATGAACGGATCGTTCGCGAACGACACACATCACTACATTTCAAACATTTACACATGTATTCACAAACATCTGTGCATAAGGCAGTATTGAAGCGTGTCTTAGGCTAACCAAAATCGAGCATTTATATAAAAATATAATGTAGACAGTAGGCTATATCACATATTTTACCGGAGGCTGAAACATATTTGCACTAAATCACATTAGTAGATATTCGCAAACAAGCTACATTACGCATAAAGAAGTATTTTAGCATTATTTCAGTGTCATAAGCTAATCAAAACTGAGTGAAATATATATGAAGTATATAAATTTAGCACTGAAAGGTTGCCTACCAGTCTAGTTCACATTTTAACATGTTTCTGTCTATTTATAGATGCATATACATGTACGATATTAGGTTTAGTTCATGTTTTTACTCCAAACTCATTTCATAACATACATTTTAATCTGGCATGACCAGTTTAACATGTCTTACCTTAAAAATCTTCTCATCTTCAAATCGCGTTCTTCTGAGGTAAATCCCAAGTTAAACAGCACAGCACAGCACAAGGTAAACAGCACAGCACAGCACATCTTCAAACTCGATGAAAAGCAGAGAGGAGTAAGTTACCGAAGTCTCTTATTCTTTGTTTTGAGGTGATGAGGGCGTTTACAGGTCTGCGTTCTGCCGCGTGGATCATTTGCATGTCAATCGCTCGTGCGCGCGTGGGTGTGGTCACATTATAGTTAATTAGGATGTGTTTGAGAAACTGTACATGTCGCTGCTTTCTTACGGATTACTTAAACAGAGAATATTTGTTTTTTATATAATTTACATATTTTAAAAATAGAGACTCCAAGCGTTGTATAGACATGTGTTTTAAGTCTGTGTGACAAACATTCGCTGAGTTACAGGTCATTTTCTGTCGCGTTTCAGAATGAGTTTCACATTGAGAGAGACGGCAGAACGCGCATCATGTTTATTTTTCTTTATTTGGCGAAAAGCACAACACTTTGTTTTTATTATGAGTATGCACAAAAAAAATACACACTTAACAGGATCGATTGATGTACAACACAAGCATATAAGATAAAAATTAATATTAGAATTTTGATTTTGTTTGCACTGATAAGGAAAAAAAACGAGCCTATCGCGCCGGCGCGACAGCCGACCTCAGGGGGTTAATAGACAGCCTTCTTTTTTATTCCCATTATACTCTCTGTTGTCATTGTTTCTTTGTCTGCACACCTGTCGTGGAGTAGACGAGTGCAGTATCAGGCCCGATAACTATACTGTTATCGGTATAAGTGCATCCCTATTGCTTACATCACTTTAGCCAAAGGTTTTTCCAAATTATTATAAACACTACCTAAGAAGCATTACTATTGCATTATTGTTGTTTTCTTCTCTTCACAGGCTAAACAGCTGTAATCTCACTGATCAGTCCTGTGAGAGTTTGTCTTCAGTTCTTCAATCCTCAAACTCCTTTCTGAGAGAGCTGGACCTGAGTAACAATGACCTGCAGGATTCAGGAGTGAAGCTTCTTTCTGATGGACTGAAGAGTCCAAACTGTCACCTGGAGATACTGAGGTTTGAGTTAAAATAATTTATTTTATAGCAACGAGTTAATTATTAAATATCCCACTGCTAAGATTTATTCTGTATGCAATTACATTGTGTTTTTCTTCTTCAGATTTCCCACATGTAATCTCACTGCTCAGTGTTGTGAGAGTTTATCATCAGCTCTACAATCCTCAAACACCGCCCTGAGAGAGCTGGACCTGAGTAACAATGACCTGCAGGATTCTGGAGTGAAGCTTCTTTCTGATGGACTGAAGAGTCCAGACTGTCAGCTGGAGATACTGAGGTTTGAGTTAAAATACTTGATTTTTTAACAATAAGTTAATTATTATGACCGCCGCTAGCGTAGCTAGCGAAAGCGGTCATATAGGGATTGTCAAAGTTTTTTTTTTTTTTTTTTCCCGTCATCTACTGAATTTTTCGTCAACGATACCAGGGACACTGAAACACCGGGGAACATGAAATTTGGTGGGCATGTAGCCCCTCTAGACTTTTACGGAAAAATTTCGTTTGGTCCCCGGGGGCCACTCCCCCCCGCGCTGGCCCCCCCCAAACCCAAAAAATGCAGTTTTTCCTAAATAACTACCTGAGCCGTGGCACCGAGGATGAAGAAATGTTTATGGTATGTTGGTCTTAAGGGCCCACATCAACCTAGCCCATAATCGATTGTCAAAGTTTTTTTTTGTTTTTTTTCGTCATCTACTGAATTTTTCGTCAACGATACCAGGGACACCGAAACACCGGGGAACATGACATTTGGTGGGCATGTAGCCCCACTAGACTTTTACGGAAAAATTTAGTTTGGTCCCCGGGGGCCACTCCCCCCCCCCGCGCTGGCCCCCCCCAAACCCAAAAAATGCAGTTTTTCCTAAATAACTACCTGAGCCGTGGCACCGAGGATGAAGAAATGTTTATGGTATGTTGGTCTTAAGGGCCCACATCAACCTAGCCCATAATCGATTGTCAAAGTTTTTTTTTTTTTTTTTTCCCGTCATCTACTGAATTTTTTCGCCAACGATACCAGGGACACCGAAACACCGGGGAACATGAAATTTGGTGGGCATGTAGCCCCACTAGACTTTTACGGAAAAATTTCGTTTGGTCCCCGGGGGCCACTCCCCCCCCGCACTGGGCCCCCCCAAACCCAAAAAATGCAGTTTTTCCTAAATAACTACCTGAACCGTGGCACCGAGGATGAAGAAATTTTTATGGTATGTTGCTCTTAAGGGCCCACATCAACCTAGCCCATAATCACTCATTTGTGATTTGCGCCCCTCCCATAAAAAATGAAAATGCAATATTATTCTGCTTTAATCGCCCATATCTTCAGTTGAGATGTTCAGAACTGCACCATATTTCATGTGTATGATTAACTTGACATCCTCTGGGGGTATGCTAAGTTTCGTAGAATTTCATCCATGGGGGGGGTATAAAATAAATTCATTTATGTGCACATTTAGTGACTGTACACTCATCGGCCTGTAGATGGTGGTGTTGAGCGAAGGGTTGCTGGTTTAGGATGATACTGTCACACACACACATGCAGGAATACAAACAAACGCAAGCATGCACACACACTGACATCCACACGCACAGACACACACCCATACACACACAAACAAATCCACATGCACAGACACACACACACAAACACACACTTGTTGTTAAAATTCAATCGACTCTGTGAATTATTAAACAAACTGCCGATGTAGCATGAAAAAGACTTGCTTGAACACAATAAGTGTGTTTTTGAAACTCATTTTTGTAATACATTATGTAGGGAAAACCACTGTTATGGATGTGACGTTTTCACATTATGGATGTTAAGTGTCTAAACTAATGACTTTTGATATAAAATTTAAATAGTAATGGCAAATAATTACAAAACTCTAAATTATCCATGATCCACAGGAATACTCCAGACAGTCTTTTAAAATATACAACTTATATACATAAACACGCAATACAGCCAAATTGCTCCACGTCATTTATTTTTGTGGAAAGCCAGTGCAGGCCTGAGCGGCGGTCATATTTTGTACCGCCCTGCGGTACATCTAGTTAAATATCCCACAGCTAAAATTTATTATGTATGCAATTACATTGTGTTTTTCTTCAGATTTCCCACATGTAATCTCACTGCTCAGTGTTGTGAGAGTTTATCATCAGCTCTACAATCCTCAAACACCGCCCTGAGAGAGCTGGACCTGAGTAACAATGACCTGCAGGATTCTGGAGTGAAGCTTCTTTCTGATGGACTGAAGAGTCCAAACTGTCAGCTGAAGATACTGAGGTAAATGTTTGTAAAATAATTAATGAAATGCTATCACAATAAATGATTTTGTCACAGAATGCAAGAACAAGAGACAAAAAAAACAATTACAGGAATGGGATTGTTTCCATATTTATACAGATGTCCATATTTTCAGAGTTGAGAAGTATGACCCACGTGGATGGCATAAGTCTGAGAAAAATATTGTTGGTGGTGGAGGGACAGTAGTGGACTGTATGAAGATTAAAATACTAAAACTTTAAAATGTTGCTTTTTCAAATACATCCATTTCATGCTTTGTTTGCTTCCGATAGCACTGAAGGCTAGTAGCACCATCTAGTGGCTGTGTACATCTCACCATGAACATCTCAGCCAGGGTTCAAAATTTACACCACATGCCAAATGGCGATTTTATGAAACAATGTTACTCACGAGTAGGCTAGCAATCTCTTTCTCAATTCTAGAAAGCAAGCAAGCAAATTTATTTATATAGCACAATTCATACATTGACACAATTCAATGTGCTTTACAAAAAATAAATAATAACATTTATAATAATACAAGATACAAAAGAATACATATAAAAAAAAAAAAACATAGGAAGCTGTAAGGTTGAACAGTGTGATTAAGTATAAGTTCTCAGTCATAAGCATGTGAAAAAATAAATGTTTTTAACCTAAATTAAAAATTGATACGTTTGGGGCACGTCTAAGATCTTCTGGTAGTTTATTCCAGTTGTGTAGAGCATAAGTGCTAAACGCAGCTTCTCCATGTTTAGTTCGGACTCTGGGCTCAACTAGCTGACCTGTGTTCATAGATCTAAGAGCCCTGTTCGGTTTATATTCTTCAAACATATATCAGAAATATACTCAGGTCCTAAACCATTCAGCGATTTATAAACTAAAAGCACCACTTTGAAATCTATTCTGTAACTGACTGGAAGCAAATGCAAAGTTTTAAGAACTGGAGTAATGTGCTCTGTTATCTTAGTCCTGGTTAACATTCTAGCAGCAGCATTCTGAAAAGGCTGCAGCTGTTTTACAGTCTTTTTCGGGAGTCCAGTTAATAGGCCATTACAGTAGTTAACCCTACTAGAGATAAAAGCATGGATGAGCTTCTCTTGGTCTTTTTTAGACATCAAGCCTTTGATTCTAGATATGTTTTTTAAATGATAGAATGTTTTGGTGACCGCTTTGATTGTTAAATGTAAGATCTGAATCTATCACAACCAATTCTAATCAATTCTAGCAATAAATGTTTGAGACAATTGGATATGGCTTAGTATGAATTTTGAAGGTTGTGATGTAATTATATAAACATGGCCGATTTACTTAATATTGTGACATAGGCAAAATCAAATTGGGGCCCTTCACACCGCATGATCACCGCTACTTTGAAATAAAATGGGGGAAAAAATCACTTTAAAAAAACAATTGTCAAATGTGATATTGTGGCTGTATATATGATCATATTACTTGCTTGTGTCACTATAAACTTTACCAAAATCATGCTCAAATGAAGTTGGGAAGTTTTTGTCCAGTGAATGTTGTATTTTTCGTCATTAGAACGGCTGTATCTAAGGCAGTCAGTCCATCAAATTTGCAGATGAATTTTCATCAGCTTAAAGGTTATGAAGATTATTGTAAAAGAGGTCTTAAGGTCAAAATTGTTAGGAGCACGGACGAGGACTTTTAAGAGGCTGAAGAGTTTCTTCAGCAGAGGAGAACATGGCAGAAAGAAGGAGGAGAAGAAATCTGTTGCAGACAATGGATGACAGTGAGTTAATAAGACGCTATAGATTAGATCATGTAGGGATCATGTTTGTGACTGATCTTAGAGACGCGCTAACATCTCCGACACAGCGCAGAAATGCAATAGCGCCAGAAATGAAAGTAATCACTACATTACGATATTTGGCAACTGGGAAAATGCAACAGTGCAGCAGTGTGTAATGTACACAGTCACATGTAATTTCAAAGTGAAGGCTTAGAATAGACCCTATACTTAAAATCACTCTTTTTTTCCTTCTTTTTAAAATTTGCACCCTGTTGACTTCAATGGGGCAAGTTTTAAACCTGCTTTTAGCCTCTTAACATCCTTGATGTGTCATTACAAGTGCCCAGCCATGTGAGTGATTCCTTCAGAGTGAACGCGGGTCAATCTGACTGCAGTAGATGTGAAAGATATGGATAAAAATGATAATAATTCAGCCAGCGCTCACATGGCTGTGCACTTGTAATGACACATCAAGGATGTTAAGAGGCTAAAAGCAGGTTTAAAACTTGCCCTATTGAAGTCAACAGGGTGCAAATTTTAAAAAGAGGATAACATGGTGTAGGCAACACCAATTTTTGTCGTTGTTCTCTGTATTGACAGCACTCCAAATTTAGAAAAAAATGAGCTCAATGTTAAAATTGACCGGAGTTCTCCTTTAAGCTAAATTAAGAGTTTTCGGAGAGGATTCTTAGAATCTTTATGAATGCGGGCCCTGGACTTTTCTCTCAGTATAAATCAAGTACACTGAAGTGTAATTTTAAGTATATTTCTGAGAAGTACATAAAATGTAGACTGAAAGTATACTTTCTTATTTTAAGTTTAAAAGAAGTATACTAAGTGTGAAAAACACCAAGCTTACATTAGCTACTGCTACTATTCCCCACCAATTCACAAGCACAAGAGAAAAAGTATTTTGTACTTACTTTTAATACCCCTGGAACTCAATGGAAGTTGATTGAAGATGGTATAGTTGGTAGTGTTGTTATAACCAGTCAACTGAACCAACAATCTTTTCACAAAACTGACAAAACCTCGTCAGACTGTCAAAATCCATCAATATTCCGTGCATGAGCTACTTTCTGACATTCTAACTGAAAGTGGGTGAATATCAAAATACATGATAGAAACATTTTGTTACACCAATTACAAGTGTTTTTATTACAACATTTGGCCCTGGACTAGTCCATTCTATTGGCTCTATTCTATTTTGATAAAAAAAAAAAGTGTGTTATTTCTGGTTTAAAGAAGTCATGTGACCTCTGTGTTTGTCAGACAGATTCAGTACTGGGCTTAAATGAAAGCCTAAAAGGTCCCCTTTCCAGCGATACCAAGCACCATATTATAGAATATTGACAATATCCCTAGCATGAGCCTAAACCAGATATACACCAGATTTCAAAAACGGAATTTATCTTAGGGGGTTAGTAACTTCATTAGCTGAAAAAAGTGACTTCGCTACCACCCCTGCACTGCTATCGTGATTTTTCTAATACTAGGGGTGTATACCTTGCCAAATAACAATGATAGCATTTTTTCCCCCGATGATACCGATCAACCCCCCTGGCTCATGGACTACATGTCTTTCGGAATTTTGAGAGTAGCCTACAATTGTATTGAGGTTCTTAGCCTGCTGATCAACTATTAGTGAATTCTGATGAAAATTGAAAATTGATTTTGGTTGGATTTTAATGATGTTTTCTGTGGAATGAGTATACTGTTTGGTGAAAAGAATGTCATATTGACTGATGTCATAACTTGGGGGAATAGTTGATTGCCAATGAAGTAAAGATGAAAATATTGGAAAAAAGTGAGAAAACGCCTAATTTTTTGCATTAAATTGATGCAAAATCATGTAGAAATGTGTTTTAAGAGTTATTTTTTCAGTGGATGTTGTCAGCAAATGTGTTCTTTGTATCTGGAATGCATTTATTGACAGCCTACCAAACCCACTGAGGATTTGAGGAAAAAAATAATTTTTCACATTTTTCTGATAAAAAATAAAGGGTGCATACACTAAAATGGCCACAATTTTTTTTCGAGATATTTCCGGCAGAGCAGACCCTCCAATTATTGGTTCTTAGGGTCAAAGTTAACCCCCTGAGGTCGGCTATCGCGCCGGCGCGATAGCCTCGTTTTTTTCCGTATGAGTGCAGAAAAATAATAAAATAAAAATATTAATTTTTATCTTATATGCTTGTGTTGTACATCAATCTATCCTGTTAAGTGTGTATTATTTTTGTGTACACTCACAATAAAAACAAAGTGTTGTGCTTTTCGCCAAATAAAGAAAAATAAACATGATGCGAGTTCTGCCTTTTCTCTGCCAGTGTAGACCATTCTGAAACGCGTCCGAAAATGAACAATAACTCAGCGAATACTCAGTCAAACAGGCATACAGACAGACAGGCATGAAGCTTGAATTCACTTCTTTTAAATGAAGTAATTTATATAAAAAACAAATATTCTCATCTTGTGAAATCTGCATTAAAAGAGAGCGATTCCAGTCGACCTCATTAGAGCTAATTCAAATGTAATGTGACTCCGCCTACGGAGAGCGCGCTATTCAAACGCAAATGAATGAGGCAATCCACGCAAACCTGTGAACGCCCACATATCAGCTCGAGAAAACACAAGTTTATTCAGATCATTACTTGTTTACACCGTCTCGCAGCGCTGTGAGGAATAACAATAATGAAAAAAGTACCTCAGAAGTGCGGGTATATCGAGGAGCGAGCTGATGAATACTGTAAGTTTTTTTCTTCTCACGTGAATCGGGTTTCTGTTTTTGATGAATGAACGGCAGAGATGCGCGCTGTTTACCACAGCTCGCAAAAAGACAGTTTAAATTTAAATCGCGTGTGTGAATGAATGATGATGTTTTAGCAATAGGGGTGGGAGATATTGACAAAAATGAATATCTCGATATTTTTTTCCAATATCTCGATATCGATATTCAGACGATATTTTTGCCATCCTTCAAAGAAATGTGTGAAAACTGGCAAAGAAGGTCCAGTTGGTCTTTTGACTTGCTGCATTTGACTTATTATTGTAGGCTATAGAAAAAAAAATAAATAAATAAATAAAGTAGCTAACTAAACAGAATCTGAGTTAGCCCCTACTTTGTGCACTTACAAAAAAATACAAATAAAAAAAAAACGGAACTAGGCACCTCTTGCAACAGTGATTATTAAATCAAACAACAATATTGTTGATGATAAATTCAAAGTAAAAAATGTTCTTTTCAAAACGCTATAAATCCCTCAATTTTTTCCCCAAAACGCTAAATCCATCTTTTTTTTTTTTTTTTTTCAAAAATTGATGGTTTGTCTTTTTAAAAAAGTCTTTTGTCTTTTATTTTTCGTGTTTGCATTTATGAGGAAAAAACAATATTACGTGACAGTTCTCCATTATGGACGCGAGCGCTCTGAAAGCGCACTAAAAGATTTTCAAACTTTCACAGAGACCTCAAAACAGAAAGCACAAAGCCTTTCTTTAAAACGAATTTCATTTTGTATTAATTGTATCTTAGTTTTAATATTTTTTTCATTACCAATTTCTGGATTTAATGCATAAAAATAAAAATAAAACTATGTAGCCTAATAAATGTGCATTTCTCCGGTGCGTTCACTAGCCTACTGCAAAGATCGCGAGTCAATAGAATAGCCTATCATAAACTTCATCTTTGCAGCCGACACAGAAATTAATAAACAATTAAAATGTCTTATTGCAATATTTTACATAATCATTACTTTTGCTGGTTCTTTGAGGCAGCTTTTTAGGTTTATGGCGTTTTGGAAAAGAGCTCTTCACGTACAAACACCGTTTCACCAAGGCACAGCAGCCCTTCAGCACATAAGATCCACATTTTGTCCTTGCATTGTGGCTCAGTCAGTCAGAGTCACACCTGAATGAATGGCTAATTATGCAGAGTCATTATGCAGAGTGGGTGGGACATTGGACATTCCAAGGTGTAAACCACTCCTCGTTCACGCCCACTCGCATATTGGCTTTCCAAGCAAAACCTGTTTTACATCAATTTAAATCAATGTATTGTTTTATTTGAACGATAAAGCAAGACTATTTTCACATAATTTTGAAGCCAGAACTCGAAGGAAGAACATCCATTAGTCAAAAGTCTTATTCATGCATATTTATTATGAGTTTTGTGGTCTTATTTCAGCAACTTTAATTTTTATTTTTTTCAATAACCACGCATAAGCATTATTCTCTTAAAAATAAAAAAATATACATGCATGGTGATCACATATTTTGGTAGCCCTGTTTGTGCTATATAGAGTGAATTTACACCTTTGCCATTAACATGTTTATAAATAACTGAAAAAAGCACAAATGTCAGAGCATGTCAGAACACCTCCAGGGCCCAGATAACACCTCAGACTCCAGAGGGTTAACAGAAAAAACACAAATAAAAAGTATGACAGACCATGTCAGGTTCAACCCATTTTATTGAGCTTTTGAGACTTTGGCTCCCCGACTAAAGTGTTTGCTATTGTTGAAAGCTAAAAGCCTTGTGCTATTTCGATTTATTTTTGATTATTTTGTTTTCTTGACTTCTGAGTTAAAATATAAATAAACTTTATTTTATTTTTGGAACAATTGAGATCTGGTAGCCGTCTTTTCCACCTCCACCATCGCAAGCCAGTGAGCCTACACAGTGAGCCTACACTGTAATAATGAATGTAGTGATGCACAGCTGTCTTTCCTCATTCGATTGGTGCTTGGATTTCATGTGATTTCATGGTGGTGATATTTATGATTACTCAGTTTCAACCGATATTGTTTCTGCACAACATGTTGATGTAAGAGCTGATTTTCCAGCTAGATAAATCACACCCTGGACAGAAGATCGCAAAGAAAGAGCACAAGACATTGTCCTGTCCAATCTTTTCTTCTTCCTTATCTCTGCATCCCCCTCTCCCTACTCCCTTCCTCTCCCCCTGAGTCAAGTCACCAAAAGTTCACTAAGAATGTCTATATTTTACATATGATGTATCTTGTGAATCTATTGTTTTTCCTTTTCATGTTTGGTATCATTTTAAATGTCTCGATTGGTAAAATGTGATTGGTAAAATGGTCTTAATTTCATTGCAGTCACTGGTATTATGAGAAAGATTGAGAACTTAGGAGAATCCTGTTCTCCTCTTTGGGTGAAGTCTCTTTAAGATATCTGATAATTCTCCCCTCTCCCCCGAAACCAGGTGTTACCCCCTGGGGTACATGGATTGACCCAAAACAACTCTAAAAATATTTGTACAAGCTTTTGTTCTGGTCTGGGTATTTAAAGGGATACTCTACCATTTTTTCATATTAAACTATGTTATTCCCTTAACTAAGACGAGTTGATACATACCTCTCTCATCTCAGTGCGTGCACTTAATCACTCTAGCGCGCGGTGACACTTAGCTTAGTCCAGTATATTCAATGGTATCTAGCAGCAATGAATTTAGAAGTGATCATCAACGTTTTCCCTTTTTAAAAACAGTTACAAGTAGTTATACGACCAAGTATGGTGACACAAAATAAAACGTGGTGCTTTTCTAAGCGGGTTAAAAAGGATAACTACAATGTATGGTGAAATAGCACTTTTGGGAGTACTTAGACTCGGCGCAGTAAAAAGTCACATCTAATCCTCTTCCTCTCACTTCTGTCAATAGTTGCCTCTGATTAGGCCTGTAATTTTAGAGGGTGACTGTCACGGCCAGCTCGTTCCCGACCGTAACATAAAGAGGATTACACATACAAGCAAGCTTTTGCATTGAAAGATTATTTATTAAGGAAAAAAATATATTTTAAGGAAAAATCTGTTACATAAATATAACACAATGTCTAGGGATTTAAATAAACAAGAGAAAATAATAGTCCAATGGGCCAATAAATGTTGGTAAATGAAAGACAAACTAAAAGAGAACAAATTGGAGCAAACGACTTCTCTGGAGAACTATGTTCCACCCATAAATTATCCAATTAACAGTGACGTCACAGTTGAATAAAATACTGCCACCATCAGGTAGAGGATAAAAAGACAGGGTTGTAAAAGTGACCTATACAACAAGTTATATAGCGGAATCCCATTTAATGTCGCTCACACCCAATCCATATGGAATCCGGATCGTTTATGAACCATTCCAAAAGAAATCTAGACTGAGCAGTCAACAGATACGTTGAAAAGCACAGAGCTGCCAGGTTGCCTGCTTTGACAGGGTAACACAACACACTACACTGCAGCCTGGGTCTTTTCTTTGCCCATATGAATGAAATTATCGGCTAGGGCTATCTTCGCCACTCTGATAGGAAACATTTGAAATATATAGAGAAGGCGCGGAAGAATATTTATTCAGATTTAAATTTAATTAAACCATAAAGGCAGGCCGCACCATGTCTGCTGGTTATGTTTCAATGATTGTAAAAGGGGGACAAAATTTAAACTACATAGCTCTGATAATCAACGAGAAATCTTTAAACCTAAATAGGAGAACAATGTTGTGGACCAATGGAATGGTTGCAATTGTCACATTTACCGTCTTCTTCCTCATCTGTGTGTGCACTACACTTCCCATCATCCTCCTTGGCACACCTGCACTCTATCAGCCATCATCACCTGCACTCCCTCGTTAACAAGCCCTATATATTCAGCACTCTCCCTTCACTCCTCGTCTGGTCTCGTCAATGCAAGACACACAGACTCCCTTCCTACAAGACTTAAGGCGGGCATACACTGTGCGATGTCTGTGCGATTTCAGCAAGGAACCTACTCACACTGAACGAGTAGATCGCATGCGATGTAAAGCCAAAGCTCAGGATTTATGTGCTCACACTGTACGGTCCGAACGTCGAGCTGCGACTTGACTGCTCACACTATACGTGTGAAAAATGCGCGAATCAGCGCGATAAATCCTCGTGCCGGGTTGCGCCTATGGACGATATCATGTAGCCTATCCAGAGATATTGTCAAAACAAGCATCAGCTATCAATATCAAGAAGATTTAGCATTTCCAATTTATATATTAAATTATTAGTAGGCTAGTATTATATTATTATTATTATTATTATTATTATTAGGGAAGGCTACTTTTATTATTAAACTGATAGGCTATTATAATTAAATAGCCACGCAACAAATTTCATAGCGCATCACCGCATAACCAACGCGCTGTGAGGATAATAAAATATTAGCTTACATAGAAGCTTTACTTCTCCTCATTAAAAATTGTCTAAAACTTTAGGTCGATTACAATGAATTATATACATATAATTAATTATTAACAGTCTATAATATGTCCGAACACTGCAATAATTCATCAATGAAAATTAAAAACAGCTTTATTTAATTTTTTTTTTTAATAATAAAAGAGGCAAAGTGTACATCGCAGGTGGCTTGGAAGAAGTGGGTAATGTTTAATCCATTTTGCAACACGAACCGGAGGTAAGCAACAGTCATTTGTAGCTTTGAACTACAGAACTTAAAGATCTCCCTTTTTTCGTTTTTTTTTTTTTTTTTTTTTTTGCAGATGAAACTGTTTTCGCGCAGGCGCAGTGAGGGAAAAAACACTGAGTTTAGGGCAATCGGTTCGTAGCTCTGCTTCAACTGTGCGATATAATCACGAGGAGCGACCAAAATTTCTAACATGCCTGAAATTCATCCGACCATCCGATTGCCGGTCGTGAGAGGTTAATCGCCTCTCGTTTCCCCCGTACACTGCACGAACACTGCACGACAAACGACGCACGACAAAGCTGAAAATCGGCCCGACCCGAAAAAGAGTCGCACGAGTCAGAATTCGGCTCAAAATCGGACGAAAATCGCACAGTGTATGCCCGCCTTTACCTGAAAACCTACCTGAGACGATCCTCATCAGCCTGTCTACCATCCATCCTCTGAGCCTTCATCTTCATCATCTGCAAAGAGAAAGAGAGACTTGATTATCATTCAGCTAAGCTTCCATTGTTTATCTAATTTCAGTTTACTCACCATTCATCTCTGGATCCGATCCATTCTGCGAAATAAACACATTAAACTTACCATCTCGTCTGTTCCCTGTGTGAATCGTGACAGCAGTATATTAGGGTCTGTTCTATACGCACTATTAAGAGGCATAACTTATTAAACTTATAAAACTTAATTTTATATCTGGGAAAACAAACTATACCCACTAATCAGTCTTATCTGCTTAGGAATTGAATGCTTGGGGGATTCCAGATACAACAAGAAATCATCAGCATTTAAAGTAATGTAATCGTTTGGTTTTAGCCAGGTTTCTGTCAAACACAGCACATCTAGATTATAGTATGTAATCATATCATTAACAATAAGTGCTTTTGAAGTAAGAGATCTAATATTCAGCAACCCAAGCTTTATCATTTGCTCATTTGTATTATATCTGTTTTTTATTTGATTAACATCAATTAAATTTTTTAGGGCTGCAGCTATCGATTCTTTTTGTAATCGATTAATCTAGCACTTTATCGATCGATTAATCGAGTAATCGGATAAAAAAAATGAGTGTGTTTTTAAACAACCAAAACAAATAATGCATAACGAAAATGATGTGGCTGTAAAATAATCAAGCATTTGGCTTTTATTTCTCAAAAAAAAACAAAAAAAAACAGAGGTATTTATTCCAACTCCAACATTTGGCTCCAAAACTAAGCCTATTTATTGCAATTTTTACCCATTTAGTGTTTATAAGTGCCAGTGCCAACAATTATATAACAATACAGTTAAGTCAACTTTATACTGTAAAACATGTATGACATGTAAAACTATGAATACAAACTTAAATAGTAAAGGCCATTTGGCCTTAGTTTTGTCTTCTTAATACAACATTACAAAAAAAGGATTGCACCTTCTTCAAATTACCCACTGGAGAACAAAAATAAATTAAATGAATATAAAATATCAAGCCAAACAGGTACACAATGTATACAATTTATAAAAAAAATAAGTGTAGCTTTGAAAAGGGGAATGTTTTATTGCAAATGTGCATTTTGTTAAATAGAAAAAGAACAGCATTTTGTTTTTCACTTAGGCTAGTTGAAGTATATTAGCACGGTTTGTAGTATTATATTTTTTTGTTAATTGAAAATGTTCTATGCTCAATTACTTTGGTAGCCGATTATGTCTTCCCCAAAAGTACGAGTGGATTTGGAGAAGCAGGCTGGTGGGGAGTTAAATTTTTTGTTGTTGTCTGTAACTATTTGACAGACGTGACAAACAAGGTCTTTTGCAAAGACTGCAATACAATATTTGTTCCTCCATCACGTCCCGGTGTATACAGTGAATGCATGCTGAAATTATTGTTGCGTGGCTACATAAAAGTTTGAGCAAAATACAGTATGGGATTAAAACCAGCGAACATCAATGTATAGGCTTAGGCACGGGCGGAAATATTGGCGCTGGGTTAAAAAAAAATTGGGGGGGACAGAATCGTTACCTTGTTTCAGCGACGCTGAAAGGAAGCAATCCCAAACTTTAGACATTCTCTGCCATTTATGGACATCTTTACTCTCCGCCATTGCGCCAACTAAATTCAAAATGTATCACGCGCTATGGTGTGCTTCCTGAACACTGAACAACGGTCCGTGTGAAATCAGATCCCTGCGCGTATAGTGCGCGTCATAGGAATTTAACGAGGCTTCGAGGCAGAGTTTTTGCCTCGAGGAATTTTTGTAATCGAGTAAATCGAGTAACTCGATGAATCGTTTCAGCCCTACAATTTTTACCCTTGGATGGGTTTGGAAGTTTTTTGTATGTCTTAATTCGGGGAACAGACACAGTCTCTATATGATGATATCTAGGTGAAAGAGACTCTATGTGATGGGATTTATATGACCTTGGTGACGTGAGACAGCTAGCAGACGGTCGGTTTAGCCAGTCTGTCTGCTTCCTGACCTGAGCCCCAGATTGATATGTTTGAGCTCTAAGACTATGTGCCATATTACTAGAGAGAAGAGCAGCACCATCCCAGGAGGGATGAATACCATCTCTTTTCAAAAGGTCAGGTCTGCCCCAAAAACTTTTCCAATTGTCTATGAATTCTATATTATTTTGCGGACACCACTTAGCCAACCGTTAAGCGAACACAATCTACTAACTATCTCATCACTCCTGCGAACAGGAAGGGGGCCAGAGCAAATTACAGTGCATGACATCATACTTGCGAGTTCACACACCTCTTTAAAATTAATTTTGGTGATCTCCTACTGGCAGAGTCGAACATCATTAGTGCCGACGTGAATAATAATCTAAGAGAATTTACGATTAGCATTAGCCAGCACTTTTAAATGTGCTTTGATGTCAGGCGCTCTGGCTCCCGGCAAACATGTGACTATGGTGGGTGATGTCTCTATTTTCACATTCCATGTAATAAAATCGCCAATAACTAGGGCACAATCAACAGGATTCTCAGTGGGTGTTTCACTGAGTGGGGAGAACCTGTTTGATGATGTAATCGGTACGGAAGAGCGGTGTTTTGTCCCGCGACTACAGCGTCTCACCGTCACCCAGTTGCCCTGCTGCACGGGCTCTACTTCAGCCGGAACCGAACAGTGTGCAGAGTTCACTAAGCTAATTGCATCCAAAGCAGTATCTAAAGCCCTTGCACTCTTACAATTAACCTTGATTAAAGCTTGGATGCGTGTCTCTAGTTCTGAAATCTTCCCCGTCAGCTTGACTATCTCCCTGCATTTATCACATGCAAATCCTATGCTGACAGAGAAGGATATACTAAACATGTTGCATGAGGTGCAAGTAACAATAAGAGGAGAAGATGACATTACTTAATGTGTTTGTTGACTGTTCCTACTCACCTAAGTTTTTTGATGGACTTGTAAAAGGCGCGCATGTGAGAGAAAAATAAATAAATAAAGAGAGCACGGATCGCATGCTAACAGGCTAGCAAATTACTAGCGTGTTGTGCTAGCAATAACGATTTAGATTGAAGCTAGCGATGTCAGGTTAATGTGTGATGTTGAGTAAGTTATATTTAGCAGTATAAACAACAAGGAATGATAGTAAATAATGATTCAAAACAGAAAGATATACGAAGCTTTCAGACGCAAACCAACACAACAGCAGCAGAAGCAATGAGGCAGACAGGAGCAATCAATTTTAGCAATTGCATTTTCCAAGACAAGTTAACTTGAGAGCTCTGTCCTGAGATCCAGGCAGATATTATTTAAAGCATGTTAATTCATTATTTTTTTGTAATATTATTAAATTGTAAAACTGGAATTCATTTTATGTGGTCAGCATTTCGTGGGCCGCATTTGCATCCCTGACGGGCCGCATGCGCAGGCTACAGGTTGTGAGTCACTGATATAGATATACCAGGATCCATGGAAAGTCACTCAATCCATAGAAGTATGTGATGGGGAGCCGCCTCGAGAAGCAATGACATCCAAAAAGGCTGCCACCTCCTTTGGGTCCTTAAACAACCTTTCTCACCCGTCCACTTTAATCCTAAGAATTGCACGGTAGAACATAGCAAAGGCAATTCATTTCTCCTTGAGCCGTTGTTTAACTTGAAAAAACTCTTGCCTCTTCCTCACCACTACTGCTGAGAAATGCTCGAACAACATGATGCTGGCTCCATTGTACTCCAGGTCGTGCACTTTCCTTGCAGCCTGCATAATCCGGGCTCTGTGCTGCTAATAATACAATTTTACAATGACAGCACAAGGACGTTGATCCGTTGGCGGTCGGCACTAAGGGACCTGATGACATATGTCAATTTTAACTAATCCCCCTTGAAACAACTGAATTGTAAGATCTCAGGCAATCAGGACTGAAAAAAGTCACCCGGGTTGCTACTCTCGCAGCCCTCTGGGGGGCCGATGATCTGCACATTGTACCGCCAGTTCCTATTCTCAACATCCTCAATTTTCTCCACAGCAGATTCCAGCTTGTTCTCTTAACTCTGTAAACCTTGCACCATGTGAAGTCATAGCAACCTCCACGCCTGAGACTCGGCAATCCATTTCGTCAAATCGCATGTCCAACCACACCAGTTTCGAGGAACAGCCGTCGAGCCTCTGCACAACTCAATCTATTTTCCTGTCGAGTGAAGTTTCAATCTCTTTAAGGACTTCCGTTGTAATCCTTTCGAGCAGGTTGTCAATCTCGGCCTTCGCTAACAATCCGGGAGGCTGGTCCGCCATGTTAGTTTGACCGCTCTGAGAAGAGCCCACCTTGCTCAGTTTATGAGCTTTTGCAGAGAAGATGAGCTTTTTCTGAGTTCTAGGCATAGTCTTTTCCATCAAATGTATAACATAAAGCCAAAGATGTCACAATTCTAATACTAAAAACAAAAACGTGTTGCGGGAGAAAGAAACATTACTGTTCAGACAGTAAATGCTATCACGCATACTAAGTGTTACTGCTGAGTCTACTGCTAAGCTGAAAACTGCTGCAACCTGAATATATATACAAAACTAAAAAGTCAAAGCATGTTTCCAGTACGTTCAATACGTTTCAACTGTTTTGATTAATACATTTTAAACATTTACTTTTCCCCCTGAAAACCTTGGCAAAAGTTTGGTTATGTTTTTTAACTTTGTGTCAACTTATTTAAAAAAATTGAATAAGCTGTTCCTGTAAAGATATTCCACCTTTAAAATAATATATTGGTTTATTTAGAGTCGGAGTGTCAGCCACGTCCAAAAGTGAGTAACTTTAGGAAATTGTGGATAAGTGCTGATTCAAGACACAAACAGTTTAGATTGATTCAGTCCGAGTTGGTGAAGTGGTTCGACCAGTTCACACAAAAAAAAAAGGTTCAAGAGAAAGATTTGTTAACGAACTGGAGATCACTAGTCACTACTTGTGTTGTATTGTCATTAGCTCCTTGCAGTTTTCTGCTAAAACTATTTTTTTCACACAGTTACAAATAATACATAATGCATGGCTGAAGTAGGTATAAATGTGCAAGCCATGAGGACTGTTGCTGTGTGTTTTTATAGATTGTCTGGCTGTATGGTGACAGAGGAAGGATGTGGTTTTGTGTCTTCAGCTCTGAGTTCAAACCCCTCACACCTGAGAGAGCTGGATTTGAGCTACAATCACCCAGGAGATTCAGGAGTCAAGGAGCTCTCTGAAAAACTGGAGGATCCAAACTGCACACTGGAAAAACTCAAGTATGTGAAGCAGGAATAGTTTTGATTAAACCACTCCAAAAACAGCATTACCATCTTCACTTATTACAAACTAATTTGACTTAATTTCTTTCATACATTTACAAAAGTTCCAATTGATAATTAACAGAGGTTTAGCTCTAGTTATACTATTGAATGCTCCATTCTGATTGATTGATGAATTTGTGTAATTATTATCCAGTAAACCCACACCTAAAGTAGTTCCAGTCATGTCTTGACCACATTACAGTTCCATATAACTTTGTCAAATGATTTCAGTAATGTCAGCCTTCACCTTACAGCTTACAAAAAAAAAAAGACACAAACAAATATTTTATTATCTATGGAAAGTACACTCTTTTCTCACAGGATCTGCTCAGCTTCACACAAAGGCGGCTTAATTTTTTCTTAACACAATGGTAACTTTCATCTAGGTTATACACAACACAGCTTGTACATGGACTTTACAGGGTTAATCTATTCACCATAGGAGCATGTATCCAGGTGTGTGTGGGTGTGGCACTACAATAGAAAGAGAATAAAGATATAAATTAACTCACATGTATCAAGTAGTATCCGGAGACATTATTTACATTATAAACTACTCAGGTTAAATGTTACAAAATAATTAAAATATGAAATATTATACCACCACTTAGTGGTGAGAACTGGTACATACATTCAAAACCAGAACTGCTCATGAGGTAATTTACATAAACTGCACATAAGCATAAACATATTGTATATAAAATTTAAATAAAAAGACATTCAGTTACTATTATGTCTGAACGCGTTGTTGTCTTTGGAGCTCCCGATTGATTTATAATTCTTGATTTCTCTTTAAACTCACTTACAACGAACATTTTCTATTTTTCCTCACCTCATAGTTACAACGCGGACTGTTGAGCAGACGCGTCTCAAGCCTATTAGTGATCCAACATCGGATACTCTTATAGGTTACTCCTGTGGATCACGGCTGAACGCGTCTTCTCCACACTCACTTACGGTACAAACAAACATTTTTTCACCTATCGTGCGTCTACTCTACACCTGTACCACTAAAAAGACGGATTATATCCAAGACTTCAGTCATAAATTAGTATTAATATTGATAGCATCACTGGTAGCGTCGTTGCTAACTTAACTTACTGTCAATCTGTTAAAATGGCGAATATATCAGATGTAAGTAGTCTACCTTTTGGTGCAGGTGAGGACACATTTGAGCTACACGCGTTGCAGTCTGAGCTGGAAGCTGTTGAGAAACAGATCCACGACCTTTTAGTGAGAAAAGCCGAGCTGATAGACCGGCGGTTAGCTCTTGAAACATCACGCGCCGATGAACACAAATCAGTGATCAACGTTACTAACCCGCTGACTCCGACCTCGTCTACTCCGTGCGTTACTCAGCATCGGTCACGAGCGTCGAGGCTGCGATCAGCTATGGTCTCGTTTACGCCGGCTCCAACATGCCACCACGAAGCCTGGATATTTCCGCAGCGGAAGACGTGAGTCAGGTCTAGACCAAGAAAACTCTCTCCGACCCTCCCGGTTTTCGAGATATCCACACAAAACCGCTTCTCCCCTCTTCGCGAAACAGAACGCGATGCTGTGATCATCGGTGATTCCATCGTTCGACATGTACAAGCTACGTTAAATAAAAGTAAGGTGCATAGTCACTGCTTTCCTGGTGCTCGTGTTTCTGAAATCGCTGCTCACGTTCCCGAGATTCTGAACGAGCACGTCGGAACTGTGGTCCTGCACGCGGGAGGGGCCAACATCAGGCTGCGACAGACAGAGGTTCTGAAGAAAGACTTCAGGAATCTGATCGATACGGTACGCAGCACATCGCCTGATATAACGATCATTGTGTCAGGACCGCTTCCCACGTACCGACTAGGTCATGAAAAGTTTAGTAGATTATTCGCGCTAAATGAATGGTTAATATCATGGTGCAATGAGCAGAAACTGCTCTTTGTAAATAATTGGAATCTGTTTTGGGAGCGTCCTAGGCTTTACCGTGCTGATGGCTTACACCCAAGCAGATTCGGATCGGATCTTCTGTCAGATAACATCTCCAAAATGTTAAATACCTTTTGACTAGTAACCAAAAGTTCAAATCATAGTCTCTGCTGCACCAAATTAACTGATATAAATAGTGTAGAACATTGCATAGAAACTGTGTCTATTCCTCGTTTAGTGAGATCAAATAATAAATCTACTGCAGGATCTAGAAAAAATCTAATTGTTATTAAACCAGAAAATGTTGCTATTAGTAACCAAAAACAATTTCTAAAGCTAGGTCTTCTAAACATTAGATCACTCACACCTAAGGCAGTTATTGTAAATGAAATAGTCACGGATAATAGCTTCGATGTACTTTGCCTTACTGAAACTTGGCTTAAACCTAATGATTATTTCGGTCTAAATGAGTCTACTCCATTAGGATACTCCTATAAGCACGAACCCCGTCTGATTGGTCGTGGCGGCGGTGTTGCAGCGGTCTATAGAGATATTCTCAATGTTACTCAGAAAACGGGTTATAAGTTTATTTCGTTTGAAATACTTGTACTAAATGTTACGCTCTTAGATGTTAGAAAAAAGTCCATATTATCTCTAGCCTTGGCTACCGTATATAGACCGCCTGGGCCTTACGCTGATTTCCTAAAAGAGTTTGCAGATTTTCTCTCAGATCTATTGGTCAATGTAGATAAAGCATTAATTGTTGGAGATTTTAACATACACGTAGATAATCGAAATGATGCGTTAGGGGCTGCGTTTATAGATTTATTAAATTCCTTTGGGGTCAAACAAAACGTCACCGGACCAACTCATCGTCTTAATCACACACTCGATTTAATTATATCATATGGATCCGATCCAACCGTCATAGATATCATTCCACAAAGTGATGATGTCACTGACCATTACTTGGTAACTTGCATATTACGTACTGCTGTAATATGTCATGCGGCGCCGCGTTTTCGACCAGGCAGAACAATCCTTCCATCCACCATAGATAATTTCTCGAGTTGCTTGTCTGATCTGTCTCAGCTGCTGCCTGAACCCAAACAAACAGATGAACTAGAAGAACTAACTAGCACTATGAGCACCATTCTCTCTAGATCATTAGATGTTGTTGCACCCGTTAGATTAAAAAAGGTCACAGAGAAAATTAAAGCACCATGGTACAATAATACTGTTCTAAAGAGAGAAACCCGTAATTTAGAGCGTAAATGGAAACAAACTAATTTAGAGGTCTTTAGAATCGCGTGGAAAGACAGTATGTCATGTTATAAAAAGGCCCTAAAAGCGGCCAGGGCTGAGCATCTCCGCAAACTAATAGAAAACAACCAAAACAATCCTAGGTTTTTATTTAACACCGTGGCTAGACTAACAAATAAACAGACGTCACCCGAACAAAATATCCCGTTACAGTTTAGTAGTAATGATTTCATGAACTTCTTCACTGAGAAAATAGAAAACATCAGAACCACAATTGTAAACGTTCAATCCTCAATCGCACCTTATAATTCAGCCTCAATTTTCCCCCCACAAGAACATTTACAGTGCTTTACAACTATAGAACAAAAAGAGTTAAATAAACTTATCACTTCATCTAAAACAACAACATGTTTATTAGATCCTATACCAACTAAACTACTGAAGGAAGTGTTACCTGTAGTGGAAGAGCCTCTCCTCAATATTATTAACTCGTCTTTATCTTTAGGTCATGTTCCAAGAACATTTAAACTGGCAATGATAAAACCTCTCATTAAGAAACCACAATCAGACCCGCATAATCTAGCAAATTATAGACCCATTTCAAATCTACCTTTTATGTCTAAAATACTAGAAAAAGTTGTGTCCACTCAACTGGGCTCTTTCTTGCAAGAAAATGATATCTATGAAAAGTTTCAGTCAGGATTCAGGCCGCATCATAGCACTGAAACTGCGCTCGTTAAAATCACAAATGATTTACTCTTAGCTTCTGACCAAGGCTGTATCTCAATACTAGTTTTACTTGATCTAAGTGCTGCGTTCGATACTATAGATCATACAATACTCTTAGATCGACTACAAAATTATACTGGTGTTCAAGGACAAGCATTAAACTGGTTTAGATCATACTTATCAGACCGCTACCATTTTGTCTATTTAAATGGAGAAAAATCGATCATAATTCCAGTAAACTATGGAGTGCCGCAGGGATCTGTGTTGGGCCCTCTGTTATTCTCAATATATATGCTGCCACTTGGAAATATTATAAGGAAACATGGAATTAGTTTCCATTGTTATGCTGATGAAACTCAAATATATATTTCATCACGGCCAGATGAAAACGCTAAATTATCCAAATTGACAGAGTGTGTTAAAGATATAAAATATTGGATGACGTGTAATTTTCTTTTATTAAATCCAGACAAGACAGAGGTAATACTTATCGGTTCAAAAAACCGCCCACAGAACCTCTCACAATACAACTTTGACATCGTAGGATGTCCTGTTACTTTATCCTCTACAGTAAAAGACCTGGGTGTTATACTCGATTGTAACCTGTCTTTTGAAAATCATATTTCGTATGTTACAAAAACAGCCTTTTTCCACCTTAGAAACGTTGCTAAGCTACGTAATATGCTATCAGTTTCTGATGCAGAAAAGTTAGTTCATGCATTCATGACCTCGAGACTAGATTACTGTAATGCTTTATTAGCCGGTTGTCCTGCATCCTCAATAAACAAGCTACAGTTAGTCCAAAATGCAGCCGCTAGAGTTCTTACTAGATCAAGAAAATATGATCATATAACACAGATTTTATCATCACTACATTGGCTACCTATAAAGTTCCGTATTAATTATAAGGTATTGCTATTGACTTATAAAGCCCTAAACGGCTTAGCTCCAGTCTATTTAACGGATCTTCTATCACCCTATAATCCATCACGCCCTTTAAGATCAATAAATTCGAGGCTTTTGGTCATACCTAGGATATCCAGATCAACCAAAGGAGGGAGAGCATTTTCGCATTTGGCTCCAAAACTCTGGAATAGCCTTCCTGATACTGTTCGTTACTCGGACTCACTCTCCCAGTTTAAAACTAGATTAAAGACGCATCTTTTCAGCCAGGCATTCATATAATATTGTTAATCTCACAGTTTCAAACTACAATCCGGCCTCTAGTTCATAAATGCCAGAGGAGAACTGGCCCCCGACTGAGCCTGGGTTCTCCCAAGGTTTTTTTTTTCTCCATTAGGTCACCTGATGGAGTTTTAGGACACCATTAGGTCACTTGATGGAGTTTTTCGGTTCCTTGCCACTGTTGGGACACCAGAGACTTATTTTACATCTAAAAAGTAGCATAATAGGTGCCCTTTAAAGTTGATGTTTGATCTTTCTTCGTGAGTTTATCCTACATGCAACGTTACAGATATGCATTACTTGTATTTCCATAAAAAAAATATATATATATTCTGTAATCCAATACTGTATTTTTACATGTGTCGGTTACACATCAAATCAAATCAAATCAAATCAAATCAAGTATATTTGTATAGCGCTTTTCACAATACAGATTGTTTCAAAGCAGCTTCACAGTATTAAAATAAAATAATACAACAAAGTTTGTTTCTAGTGGAATTTATTGTTTGATAGAATAAAATTAAATTAAATATCCCCAAAATATCCCCAACTGAGCAAGCCAAAGGCAACAGTGTGTATGTGAAGTTTTAGCTCAAAATCCAATGATGCACAATGATTGGACAATGATGCCTACAGAAACAGATAATATATGCTGCATGGAGATAGAAAAGGTATGGTATAGTTCAGTTTAATTACAGTTGTAACTTATTGTAACGAGGGATCCACTGGAGGCAAGTTTGTAGAACCCAAGTGCAGTTTATTCAAAGATCCAAAACAAAATACAAAACAAAGACTTGGCATGGCAAAACATGAAACATAGGACTCACCAACAGCAGTTACACAAACAAAATACAAGACAAAGACACATGACAAACATGAGGGCTTAAATACACACAAGACTAATGACAAGACAAGGGACACCTTTGAACAATGACAGACAATTAACCAATGACAACATGACGCATCAGACAAGGGAACACATGGCAGGATCACATGACTAACAAGGAATCACATGACAAGGACATAAAACATGAGATGAAACGAAACCAAAACAAGACGTGACAGATTTGTAACAAGAAATCTGTCACCTTGCTTGTATCCACTACAAGCCTGTTGTAGTAGAGTAGACCCTGTCCATATGATAGCCAAAACTTTACTTAGCAGTTTTTTTAAGTTCATTGTACATCACAGAAAAAGATGAAGCATCCGTTTTCACTCCAGAAAATCACTTTAAGAGCTGAATAAATCACAGTGCAAGAAGAGAGCATTAAAGTGTTATCCATAAACTCTCTCTCTCCCTTTCATTATCATCAACATCAAGAGCCATTTACCCTGCCTTTTTCACTAGAAATTTCAAACAACATGATTAAATTAATAAATAAAATAACTTTCAATTTCATTTGAAAGGGTAAATGCCATTATATCTGGAAAAATGACATGATTAAAAGTATTGAAGAGGGTGGCATGAATGTCATCGATTTTCTTTTTGATGAATGGTGTACTAAAACTAAAATGGTTGAATTCCTTTGTGTGTCATAATGACTCTTTTTGGTTTAGCATCCCGAATGCAATTTTCCAAAAAATGGGGGGAATTGATTTTATATTGCGGTCTGACTACGATTTAAACAGACTACCCGTAAAATTATTTCCATCAGCAGGCTCTTTTGTACTGGAACCTAATGTTTAAACACAACTTTACACCACATAATACACCTCTGTGGAACAACAGGAAGTATATTTATATTCTGAGTAATATAGAATCTTTGTTTTTAGGAACTTGGATGGAAAAAGGAATATGGGCGTTAACACATTTGATGGATAATTTTGGTAATTTGTTGAATTACAGAGATTTTTGTGTTAAATTCTATTTCCAGTGCCCAATTAGAGAGTATAATAAAGTGTTAACCCTCTGGGGTCTAAGGTGTTTTTGGGGTCCTTGAGATGTTTTGACATGCCCTGACATTTGTGCTTTTTTCAGTTGCTTATAAACATATTAATGGCAAAGGTGTCATTACACTCTATTTAGCACAAATAGGGCTACCCTAATATGTGAGCAACATGTATGTACATGTTTGCATTTTTGAGAGAATAATGTTTATGCATGGTTATTGAAAAAACAAAAAAAAGTTTGTAAAATAAGGCCACAAAACATACTAAATATGTGTCCACAAGACTTTTGACTAATGGATGTTGTTGCCTAGAGTTTTTGCTTCAAAATGATCTGAAAATCTAGCCTGGCAAGCCAGACCTGCATCAAGATGTTAGGTCTGGTAACTCACCATTGGCACTGCTCAATCCGAGGTTTTCTTTCAAATTTCCTCTGTACGCAATAGGATAGCGCTACAACCAACCAGAGCGTTTGCCCACCAGCAGAGCTAGTTGATAGATTAAACTTTTGCCGTATCTGGCTGGCAAAACTACAAACACACCTTCCTTTTTTAAGAATGACTTAAGTGCCGTTCTTTGTTCTTTTTTCAAAGAAAAGCTTAACTTCAAGTCCTCCAGAGTCGCGGCCAAAGCCGATTGGAAAGACCGCTGTTCGCCAGCAGCAGCCGCCATTCTTTGTTTTCAAGTAGCAGGGAATTCACGCAGAACCGTCACAACTCTGCCGTCATTATGTTAAGCCCACCCACCGACTCTATACACGATTTGATTGGCCTGACTAGAGTTTGGTTTTTCCAGCTTGAAAGTCAACGGAGAGTTGCTAGACTACACTGGCTGCAAAATAAATTTTGCTTCCGCTAGGGTGCGTCTAAATTTCTAGGCTACTGAAAATCATCCTGCCTAATCATTCACATAAAACAATACATTGATTTAAACTTTGTAAGACACTTTTTGTTTGGAAAGGCAATATGCGAGTGGGCGTGAATGATCATGAATAATGATGTGATTCACACCTGAGAAGACAATGACCTGCATAATGAGTAAGGTGGTAAGTTGAATGGGTGTGACAGAATTTGTAACGGTGTCGTTAAGCAGTTTCAGACTCTCCTTTACTCTCTCTCGAAGGTCTGTCTCTAGAAGCTTCAGATGTTTGTGTCTTGGATCCAATGTTTCTGCAATTAGAGGTAGAGCCACTTTCTCAGCATCCTCAGCAACAGTGACTATGCGCCGTTTCAGAGATTCTGCCACTGCTGCCTTGAATTCGGAAACTCTTGGAGACTCACTGGTCTGTGTGTTTAGGTGTTTAGTGATGAGGCTATGTGTGATCGGATAGATATATCGAAACTCAAACATGCGTCTCACTACACATGGCAGTTGTGGCGCACTTCAGAGACTGGAGAACAGGTCTCAGTTCTTCTATAGTCTGCCAGTGCTCATCTTTCAAACCTTCGCATCTGCAAGTTTTGTAGTATTGCGATCTGACAGAACAGCGCACACAGTCCATCTCTGTTCTGAAAGCTGTTTGAACATATCGCACACAGAATCCCACCGCGTACGATAGTACTGGATAAGTTTGTGTTCAGGTACGTTCTGCTGTTGTTGTTTCTGGCGAAGTGCCGCTGTAGCCACGGTGCTGTGGTGAAAATGTGCCACCAATCAGCTACTGGCAGCGATCACGCTTTTAACAGAAGCAACACTGAAGCCTTCGTTGATGGCTAGCTGCAGGGTGTGTGTGAAGCAGGACACTGATTCCCAAAGTCCTTGATTTGCCAGAACCATGTTACTAGCGTTATCATGCAATTACTTTCTCCGAGCTGGACAGCCACTGTTCTGTAGCATATTTTAGGTAGTTGGCTATGTTCACAGCGAAACTGCGCATCTCTAACACTGCACAATGTATTTCCCATTCAGCAATGTAATGACAAGTTAGTGTTATATAGGATTCAGTGGTCAGCGAGGTCCATGTGTCCGTAGTGATAGCCATCCATTGACAGTCTGTCTCTCAGTGAAGAAGCAGTCTTTTCATGTAGAGCTTCTATTCTTCTCGTGACTGTCTTGGGCGATGTGACGTTATACTGGGGCTCAACGTAATTCATCAAATCTTTAAACCCTTCTCCTTCGACAGAATGAATGGGCAGCAAATCTTTCGCTATCATTTAAGTGATTAGTTGTCATCTTTTCACCTCTGGCTGCGTTGTATTTCTGTCTGACGGTAAAAGATGCGATGCTCGTCTTGTTGCGTCTTTGGTGGTATCGGAAGACATTTTATGTACAAATACTAGATGATAACGCATTGTACTTGTGG